>CM077213.1:10345502-10878002 GCA_039654625.1 Rhinogobio ventralis
CAGGTCCTTGGCGAAGGTGGTGCGATGTCAGACCCAGGTGGTGCCGGCGGTCCGAGGGAGCCCAGCGAGGCCGAATGCCCAATGGTCCTTGCTGAAGTCTAGGGAGGAAGGAGCGCAGGTGCAGGAGCCAGGGCAACAGATCGAGGTAGACTGGAACAGCCACGCCACTGGACTGGAGAGGAGACTGACAAGAAGCACAGGGATTGACAATACATATTAAGTTCTGGGTTGTAATTTGGAGAGGAAGTGGGAGAGGGAGATAAGGTGGGGCCAGTGGGTATGATGATGCAGATTCAAGTTCAGGCGGGATTAAAGGAGGCAGGAGATCCAACTCTTCGAACACAAAACGACAGTCCATTAACAGCAGTAGACACTCACTCTCAGTGGCGGGAGGGTGGGCGGGCATATCTCACTTTCATACCCTTGTACACCACGAGGGCACCCACGGCAATGGATGGGGCAGCCGGCTCACACACCTGGTCAGACGTGGCTAGCTCAGGCTCCAGGGTAATGTCCTGCTCGATCGATCCTCTTGGCGCGGACACAAACATTGTGGGATGGTCTCTGGCTGGGCACTGGGTTGGGAGTGAGGCTGGCTTCATCGTCAGCTTGTCCAGTGGTCATGATGATGTGCAGGATACCAGCAACACAGGAACGAGCACAGACAGTCATCCGGAAGAGGTGTCTGGTAGGTGAGATTGAGAAATTCCTCCATATGTTTCTCGAGGGAGCATTCTCCCTGTTCAAGGCATATTAACCGGAATGAGGGAGAGTCCATGGTGAAAGATGAATAAACACAAAAATTCGAGAAAATCGAGATATATCTCGTTGTGTTAATCACTTCTGGGTCAGTTCTTCTGTCACTTCAAAAATCCCAATATTTAACTTAATGCTGCTCTGTTGCATTAAACACTATATTGCCAAAAGTATTGGGACACCCCTTCCAAATCACTGAATTCAGGTGTTCCAATCACTTCCATGGCCAAAGGTGTATATTTTACACCATTCCGGTTAATATGCCTGCATGCCTAGGCAAGCACCTAGGCATGCAGACTGCTTCTACAAACATTTGTGAAAGAATGGGTCGCTCTCAGGAGCTCAGTGAATTCAAGCATGGTACCGTGATAGGTTGCCACCTGTGCAATAAGTCCATTTGTGAAATTTCATCACTGCTAAATACTCTACGGTCGACTGTTAGTGGTATTATAACAAAGTGGAAGCAATTGGGAACAACAGAAACTCAGCCACAAAGTGGTAGGCCACGCAAAATCACAGAGTGGGGTCAGTGCATGCTGAGGCGCACAGTGCGCAGAAGTCGCCAACATTCTGCTGAGCCAATAGCTACAGACCTCCAAACTTCGTGTTGCCTTCAGATTAGCCCAAGAACAGTGCGTAGAGAGCTTCATGGAATGGGTTTCCATGGCCGAGCAGCTGCATCCAAGCCTTACATCACCAAGTGCAATGCAAAGCGTAGGATGCAGTGAGAACGCCGCCACTGGACTATAGAGCAGTGGAGACGTGTTCTCTGGAGTGACGAATCACGCTTCTCTGTCTGGCAATCCGATGGACGAGTTTGGATTTGACAGTTGCCAGGAGACCGGTATGACTGCATTGTACCAAGTGTAAAGTTTGGTGGAGGGGGTTGGGCTTGGCCCCTTAGTTCCAGTCAAAGGAACTCTTAATGCTTTGCATACCAAGACATTTTGGACAATTTCATGCTCCCAACTTTGTGGGAACATTGGGGATGGCCTCTTTCTGTTCCAACATGACTGCGCACCAGTGCAAAAAGCAAGGTCCATAAAGACATGGATGAGCGAGTTTGGCGTGGAGGAACTTGACTGGCCTGCACAGAGTCCTGACCTCAACCCGATAGAACACCTTTGGGATGAATTAGAGCGGAGACAGTGAGCCAGGCCTTCTCGTCCAACATCAGTGCCTGACCTCATAAATGCGCTACTAGAAGAATGGTCAAAAATTCCCATAAACACACTCCTAAACCTTGTGGAAAGCCTTCCCAGAAGAGCTGAAGCTGTTATAGCTGCAAAGGGTGAGCCAACTCCATATTAAACCCTATGGATTAAGAATTGGATGTCATTAAAGTTATGTGCATGTAAAGGTAGGCATCTCAAACCTTTTGACAGTATAGTGTATTTACGGCCTTGAATGAATTATCGCCGTGACTGGTTCTATGCAACAGTTGTTGATTGGATTTTGAGATGTGGCTGTTGCACTCAAATATAGAGGCAGATTAAAGCATGCTTAAAGGGGCGGGGTTTAAGCAAAGTAAGCGATTGGAGAAATCCTGCATACGTCACCTGAGAGAAGTCTTCTTTCTTACCAGAAGGCCCAGTTGTGACATTCAGTTTTAAAATTACAAGGTCAAAAAAAAAGTTTTTAAAAAATGAAACCTGCACGGATTAATAGTTCACAATAAATTCTATAACATGCATTTAGAAAACAGAAAGGGTGAATTTTCTTTTCATGCAATCTTTAAGCTGTGCACGCATATTTGTTACACATTTGTTACAGTATTTATTTTATTTTATTTGTTACAGTATTTATCTTTGTTAACATTCGTTAATAAAAATGCAATTGTTCATTGTTAGTTCAGGTCCATTAAATAATATGAACAGATACATTAAAACTTTTAATTTTAATAATGCATTAGTAAATGTTGAAATTAACATTGTTAGTCAATGTTAACTAATGTAGTACCCTTATTGTAAAGTGTTACCACAATTATTGTTTGCACAGTATTCGACCTGGATTTACGTTGATTTGCTGTTAAAAACTGACCGTTGCAATCCATGACCAGGAATGAGAGAAAAATATGAGAGGCGTCAACATAAAGCAGAGCCATTCAATCTGTCAGCTCTTTTTATTCTTAATCGGTCAAGATATGGCTAGTTAACCAGGCACTGCTAGCAGATGCCGTAACTTCACCATCTGGACCAAAAAAGAATCTTTTCTTTGATAGTCATTCAAAATTAGCCATGTATTCTTGAATATATTTTTGCAAGCAAAATATAGTTCATCTTTAATTATGGAGTAGTAGATGATCAGCAATTTTTAACAATGTATCATAACCAAGATGACATAAATGCTTACAATTCATGCGGTTCAAAAGGATAGATGAAAAAGACAGAGAGAGGGAAAATGAAAAGAGCATATTAGAGGCAGGAAATTATGTTAAAAGCAGGAGGTGTGACCAGAGAAGGGTAGGAAATTATGAGTAAGCAGGAGAGACGGTGAATGAGTCTGGCCAAAAGCGCTGCAACCACGTCAGCTCATCGATCCCTCCTTCCACTTCTACATCCCTCCTCCCTCCATCCTTCCTTCTTTCCATCCATCCATGCATCTAGCCAGTGTGCTGAGCATTCGTTTTTTCTTGCTACTGCAAATGGCAAATCAGCCCTGATTCATCACTGAGGGCCTTTCAATTAAAGTGAAAACACTTGGCAAGAGAGAGGGGGAGGAGTCAAAAGATCTGAGTTAGAGAAAGAGGGAAATGGAAAGGGAGGGGAAAAGAGAGAGAAGGAAGTATATTTTCATGTGTGTGCATTGCATCAGTGTCCTTCCGGCATAAATGAATCTGAGTGCTTTATCTCAACATAAAATAAAACAAGGTGTTTTTTTCCCCTAGTTTTATTGTGCACAATACATCAGTGCATATTATTTCAAAGTAAAAAAAAAAAATCTTTATCTTAATGAATTTAAACAAATTGAATTAAAGTAGCAAACAGGACATAACATTGGAAATGTTATGTAAGGAAGTCAATTAAAATCAGGAAAAAAAAGATGGATGGAGAATATTTTATAAATATTAGAGATTAATAATACAACCTATTTTTAGTGTCCTTGTTCAGAGAAAGCAAGAACATGAAGCAAGGTGGGGATAAAAAAACTGAGCACACTTATTGTACTATAGCCTGCTGCAAATACACCCTAAACTGTGAGATTTTGCGTAAGTGTGTAACACAGATGGATGCATTAAGCAATACACTGTATTAAGTCTCATGTTTGCATACCATTTTATTTCAGGGTGAGAGACCCAGAAAGGGCATGTGTGCCAGGGAGAGTGTGTTTGTGCTTATGAGCATGTGTTTGTTTTGTGCAGAAGACTACGAGACTGATGATGAAACAACTAGTTAAGTCTCTTTTACCACACACACATAAATCAGCTTTTATGCCTTTCATTATAAATTGCACTACTACTGACTCACCTACTATGTGTCACATTGAAGAAAGGAAATCATATATGGGTTTGGAAGCTGGAGTAAATGTTTTATTTTGGGGTGAACCTTTCTATTAACATTTTCTTTGCTTCTATCACTTTGATATCCTTTTTTGTTTTTGTGTGTGTGCATTTGCCATCTGCACTCTGCTGCATCTCATTTCCACTCATGTCGTTAGGACAGCATAAATCACACTCTCTGAGAGTTTCATTGAGAAAAGAGCCAAGCTCAAACTGGCAGCCAGCCAATCAGGAAGAGTGACCCTGAGAAGACTTGTGAGCGATGGGACGCATGGCAACTCAGACAGGCAGGAGCACTTAACGGTGACGCTAGTCAGAACAGAACACTGGTGACACTGATGTAATTCACTGAATACAGTTTTGGGGTAATTTTTTTTAATTTAGGCACCCTCATGATGTTCTAAAACTTTTATAGAAAACAAAAGCGTTTTTTTTTTTTTTTTAAATAGGTTCAAAAATATACTTCAAAATATACTCTTTTGTATTCTGCAGAAGAACATTCTGTCATTGTTTGCTCAGCCTGAAACGTATATGACCTACAAAAAAAGTCATTAATAACAGAATATCCAAAATACTTTCTTACAATTAAAGTGAATGGTGATCACAGCTGCCATGCAAGGTTTTCTGTAAACACCTTTAATTTCAAGTCAGTTATGACATGGTTTAAGAGGACTTTGAATGTAGTGCACATGTCTTAAAAACTACATTTATGATGCTTCTCTTTTGGTCTTTTTAGAGCTTGACAGCACATAGTCACCATCCACTTCATTCAATGGAAAACAGCAGCTCAGATATGTCACCCTGGACCACAAAACCAGTCATAAGGGTACATTTTTTTAAATTGAGATTTATACATAATGTGAAAGCTGAATAAATAAACTTTCAATTGATGTATGGTTTGTTAGGATAATACATTATTAGGCCGAGATACAACTATTTGAAAATCTGGAATCTGAGGGTGCAAAAAAAGTCTAAATAGAGAAAATCAAGAAAGTCCTTAGCAACGCATATTACTAATAATAATACATTTTTTATATATTTACGGTAGGAAATTCACAAAATATCATGGAACATGATCTCTACTTAATATCCTAATTATTTTTGGCATAAAAGAAAAATAGATATTTTTGACCCATACAATGTATTGTTGGCTATTGCCACAAATATACCCGTGGAACTTATGACTGGTTTTGTGGTCCAGGGTCACACGTCATGCTAAACTTCTCCTTTTGTGTTCTACAGAAGGAAGTAAGTTATCCATCCAGGTTTGAAACAGCATGAGGTTAAGCAGCTTATTCACAGCATGAGTGACATAAAATGTTAGTGAAGTCCTTTCTAATGGTGGATCAGATTTTCTCAGCCTTTTACTGCTTTCGCAGCAATTGCACAGTGATCTGAGAGAATTCAGGCACAGGCACATGGCAATCATACTGATTAAATCCATTCAATCAAGAGCCTGTCAAAATGAGTTGTAACACTACTGCTGTAATGATCATCACAATGTTATGCGTCAAGGCTTAGAGCAAGAGAGTGGGCGAGAGACGAAGAGGAGCAAGTGCTTGAGTGTTTCAAGATGGGAGATCCCCTCAGCTGTGGGTGATTACAGGGTGACAAAACAGTAGGTGGGGCTGCAGAAATCTAACAGGACTGTCCTGCAGTGCCACCATGTGTCTGATATTGGAAGAGCAGGCAAAAAATGTAACCAAGTTTCACAGCTTCACCTACTTTACAGCTTGTGGGATTTAAGTTTGTGTTTTTTTTAAATAAATGTCTAACGTAATGCTTTAAAATTTGCCTCAAACACTGTTTTGTCTTCTCAACAGCAAATAACAAACCTAATTAAATGTATAGCTTAAAGGTTTAGTTCACTTCAAAATGAAAATTTCCTGATAATTTACTCACCTCCATCTCATCCAAGATGTTCATGTCTTTCTTTCTTCAGTCGAAAAGAAATTACGTTTTTTGAGGAAAACATTCCAGGATTGCACAAGCACGTCGAAAAGGTCACGCTAGACGTAGGCAGAAGTACCGCCCCTGTGTTTACAAAGCGTACATGCGGAGACTAATACAAACGCCCTAGCAAAAAAAAGGTAAAACAACAATGTCGGATGATTTTGAAGTTGAACATTAAGAGTGTTTTTGGTAAAGGGCATTTGTATTAGTCCTCGTATGTTCGCTTGGGGTGGTACTTCCACCTACTTCTAGTGTGACCTTTTCAACTTGATTGCACAATTCTTGGCACGTCGCAGATCAGCACAAGATGAGCAATTTAGGTTAAAAAGTATATTAATTTTTTCTTTTTGAAAATGACCGATTGTCTCGCTAGATAAGACCCTATTCCTCGTCTTTTCGGCTGAAGAAAGACATGAACATCTTGGATGAGATGGGGGTGAGTAAAATATCAGGAAATTTCAATTTTGAAGTGAACTAATCCTTTAATCGAGTCAAATACAATGAGGGTAAATGTACAGAAAGGCTGATGTTAAATTCACAACACCCAGGGTGTATATTTTAACAGAAAAAGCAAAGTATTGTGTGAGTTGATAATTACGTTGTTACTAAATTCAAACACTACATATATCTTCTACACATTTTATATATTATCTACAGATATACGATTATGAAGGAATAACAATTTTAATATAAAATTATATTAAACCATTCAAAACTTTGGGGGCATATATACAACCATTCAAAACTTTGTGAAATATTGTTACAATTCAAAATAACTGTTTTCTATTTTAATAAATGTTCTAAAATGTAATTTATTCCTGTGATGGCAAAGATTAATTTACAGCAGCCATTACTCCAGTCTTCAGTGTCACCTGATTTAAAGCAGGGGTTCTCAACCCTGGTCCTCAAGGGCCACTGTCCTGTAGAGATTAGCTCCAACCTTGATCAAACTACCTGCCTGTTGCTTTCTAGTAATCCTGAAGAGCTTAATTAGCTGGTTCAGGTGTGCTTGATTAGGGTTGGAGCTAAACTCTGCAGGACAGTGGCCCTCGAGGACCAGGGTTGAGAATGCCTGATTTAAAGGAACATTTATTATTATTATCAATGTTGAAAACAATTGTGCTGCTTAATATTTTAAATGAATGTGAAACTGTGTGTATGTGTATGTATATATATATATATATATATATATATATATATATATATATATATATATATAATATAAAATACCTTAGGTGAACATGAAAAATTACCACAGAAATTATGATAAAAAATATATATCCAGATACACACAAACACACACACTTCCTCTTGGAAGCTAAGAAATTGTTCATAGTTACAATGCAGTTGAATATTTTGCCCAGGAGAGGGCGATAAAGGCATGCCAGCTTATTCTTGAAGCGGTGTATAAATAATTCTTATACTGTAATATCTCCAATAAATATATTTGAATTACTTATGGTTTTGAAGTTAAATCATAAAATCTAATTAAAGCATATGTGTGTCTTGTCTTGTGAAATCGGCAAGGATCTAGACAAATCGTGACATATGAACGAAGGGAATTCAGTCTCTGAATATGAGAGGGAAGTAAAGCACTGTCATAAAGAGATTATTTATGCCATAATATCCATTGAGAATATTGCTGTGAGCATGTTAGTCTTCCAGCACTTCTTTACCTGAATGAAACTCTCTTTGTCTGAAAATGAGCAATACAGTTCGGAGTGATGTGGAAGCATTTGACATAAAAGGTATACTGAGTATTTGTTTTATGTGAAAATACGTGCACATGCAATGTAAATAACACTCATATTTACCTTCAGCAGCCTGTTTTACACACCCCATAAAACATAATCATGTGTGTATTGGGTCATATTTGTTATTAGTCTGTGATAAAAGGAAGTCTGAATAGGTGTGAACAAGGGTCAGACTGTCCAGCCCCCCAGAGCAGATTTTAGCTGCCCCTGCTGTGACCTTTAGGCCAGCAGCAGATGGAGTGGGCTCACTGGCTGCATTAGCATCTAAATGGCTCAGAGAAACGACAGAGGACAGAGAGATAAAATAAGGTGAGTTCTGCCCTACAGACATGATGAATAACAAGAGATACACAGAAAGATACACAAGCATAGGTAGAATTTGATCTATTTTCACAATTGAGTCCACTTTCATGAACTACAAAAGATGAATTGCACAAGAATATATTTTTGAAGAATGTTTCTGAACTGGTGTATATGGAGCTGCTGAAGTGACATTGCCAAGTCAAGTCAAGTCAACTTTATTTATATAGCGCTTTTTACAATGCAGATTGTTTCAAAGCAGCTTCACATTGTTAAACAGGAAAATAATGCAACCGAATTTTATTCGGCTGTACAGCCACTCTGGAGAAAACGGTGATGTCATCAGCTCATTTCAATTATCACATATATTCAAGTAATGTAGTTGATATAGTTAATTTAGTTTAGTAATTAAATTTATTTGGATATTTATTTGAAAATTTAGTTTCCCCAACTGAGCAAGCCAAAGGTGACAGTGGCAAAGAACCAAAACTCCATCAGGTGGCCTAATGGAGAAAAATAAGCCTTGGGAGAAACCAGGTTTAGTCGGGGTGCCAGTTCTCCTCTGGCCAATTAACAAACAGTGTATGTTTATTATTTTGGCAGCCTTATAGGTCAGAAGTAATATTAGATCGGATTATTCGAAAGATCGGAGGCATCACGCAGCAGACGGGTTTATTGAGGATGGCGTGTCGATTAAACAATTATTAAATAGGAATATTCGAAATATCGGAGTCATCACGCCGGAGACGGATCCATTGAGGATGCCATGTCGATGAGCAATTTCAGAGGGTAGACTAATTGACACGGTCTCTGCAGACACTTCAGGGATGCGTTGGTAATGTCTGGGCGCTGGTCCACCATCTGATCTGGATACGGCCCGGATCCGGCTGACTGCAATAAACCTCGGGATAAACAGAGAGACTAACATTAGCGTAGATGCCATTCCTCTTATGATGTAACGAGTACATCAGGTGTTATGGGAAGTGTTCCCGGTTCCGGCTGACCTAGTTAATGCAGCCTAACAATTTGAATAAAATATAAATTAAAAATGTTTTATGTGTATGCCATAATAAAAAGATGCGTTTTTAGTCAAGATTTAAACTGACAGAGTGTGTCTGCTTCCCGAACATGGCTAGGAAAGCTGTTCCAGAGTTTAGGTGCTAAATAGGAAAAGGATCGACCGCCTGCAGTTGATTTTGATATTCTCGGTATTATCAACTGGCCAGAGTTTTGAGACCACAATAGACGTGATGGAGCGTAATGCGTTAAGAGCTCGCTCAAGTACTGGGGAGCTAAACCATTTAGTGATTTCTAAGTAATTAGCAAGATTTTAAAATGTATGCGATGTTTAATAGGGAGCCAGTGCAGTGTTGACAGAACCGGGCTAATATGTTCATACTTCCTGGTTCTAGTAAGAACTTGAGCTGCTGCGTTTTGGACCAGCTGCAGTTTATTTATTAAGCGAGCAGGGCAACCACCCAGTAGAGCATTACAATAATCTAGCCTTGAGGTCATGAACGCATTAACTAACTGTTCAGCATTTTGCATTGAAAGCATATGCCGTAATTTAGATATATTTTTAAGATGGTAGAATGCAGTTTTACAGATGTTAGAAACGTGGCTTTCAAATGAAAGATTGGTATCAAAGAGCACACCCAGGTTCCTAACTGACGACGAGGACTTGACAGAGCAGCCATTAAGTGTTAGATAGTATTCTAGGTTACTATATGTGGAGTTTTTTTGTCCAATAATTAAAAATTCTGTTTTTTTTTAATTAAGTTGCAGGAAATTACTAGTCATCCAATTTTTTATATCAGCTATGCATTCCGTTAATCTTGTGAATTGGTAAGTTTCGCCATGCTTCCTAATGATATCTCCCCGTGGTAGCATGTACAGGGTGAAAAGCAATGGTCCTAGCACTGAGCCCTGCGGTACTCCATATTGAACTTGTGATCGGTGTGACATCTCTTCATTTACTGCTACAAACTGATAATGGTCAGATAAGTATGATTTAAACCATGCCAATGCAATTCCACTAATGCCAACATAATTTTCGAGTGTAATTTTCGAACCTGCCTTTTCTAGTATTTTTGACCGAAAGGGTAGATTTGAGATTGGCCTGTAATTGACTAATTCTGTAGGGTCAAGTTGTGGTTTTTAATAATAGCCAACTTTTTTCGGTACATATCCTAAAGTCAAGGATGAATGAATGATATTAAGAAGAGGATCTATCACCTCTGGAAGCATCTCTTTTAGTAGTTTAGTCGGTATAGGGTAGAGCATACATGTTGTTGATTTAGATGATTTAACGAGTTTAGCCAATTCTTCTTCTCCTATAGCAGTGAATGAATATAATTTTTCCTCAGTGACACTACAATGCTCTGTCTGATGTGATACAGTAATAGACGGCTGCATGGTTAAAAAAAAAATTCCTAATATTATCAATCTTGCAAGTAAAGAAGTTCATAAAGTCATTACTACTGTGCTGTTGGCAGACATCAGAAGTTGAAGCTTTATTTTTGGTTAATTTAGCCACTGTATCGAATAAATACTCAGGGTTGTGTTTGTTTTCTTCTAAGAGAGTCGAGAAATAAGCAGATCTAGCAGTTTTTACGGCCTTTCTGTATGAAATCATGCTCTCTTTCCACGAAATGTGAAATGTGAAAAACTTCCAAGTTTCAAGTACAAACTTGACCTTCATTGTATGTAGGCCTGTCACAATAATGAATTTTGTGCTGATGATTATTTGCCATAAAAATAATTGCGATTGACAATTTAATTCTGTTTTGCTCACATTAAGCCTGACACATTAGTTTTTACTTGGAATCGTATACACTCACCTAAAGGATTATTAGGAACACCTGTTCAATTTCTCATTAATGCAATTATCTAATCAACCAATCACATGGCAGTTGCTTCAATGCATTTAGGGGTGTGGTCCTGGTCAAGACAATCTCCTGAACTCCAAACTGAATGTCAGAATGGGAAAGAAAGGTGATTTAAGCAATTTTGAGCGTGGCATGGTTGTTGGTGCCAGACGGGCCGGTCTGAGTATTTCACAATCTGCTCAGTTACTGGGATTTTCACGCACAACCATTTCTAGAGTTTACAAAGAATGGTGTGAAAAGGGAAAAACATCCAGTATGCGGCAGTCCTGTGGGCGAAAATGCCTTGTTGATGCTAGAGGTCAGAGGAGAATGGGCCGACTGATTCAAGCTGATAGAAGAGCAACTTTGGCTGAAATAACCACTCGTTACAACCAAGGTATGCAGCAAAGCATTTGTGAAGCCACAACACGCACAACCTTGAGGCGGATGGGCTACAACAGCAGAAGACCCCACCGGGTACTACTCATCTCCACTACAAATAGGAAAAAGAGGCTACAATTTGCACGAGCTCGCCAAAATTGGACAGTTGAAGACTGGAAAAATGTTGCCTGGTCTGATGAGTCTCGATTTCTGTTGAGACATTCAGATGGTAGAGTCAGAATTTGGCGTAAACAGAATGAGAACATGGATCCATCATGCCTTGTTACCACTGTGCAGGCTGGTGGTGGTGGTGTAATGGTGTGGGGGATGTTTTCTTGGCACACTTTAGGCCCCTTGGTGGCAATTGGGCATCGTTTAAATGCCACGGCCTACCTGGGCATTGTTTCTGACCATGTCCATCCCTTTATGACCACCATGTACCCATCCTCTGATGGCTACTTCCAGCAGGATAATGCACCATGTCACAAAGCTCGAATCATTTCAAATTGGTTTCTTGAACATGACAATGAGTTCACTGTACTGAAATGGCCCCCACAGTCACCAGATCTCAACCCAATAGAGCATCTTTGGGATGTGGTGGAACGGGAGCTTCGTGCCCTGGATGTGCATCCCACAAATCTCCATCAACTGCAAGATGCTATCCATTTGAAATTAATATTTATATTAATAATTATTTATAAAAATATGATATAATTATTTATAAAAATATATTTATAAAATATTATATAATTATTTATAAAAAATATAATATAATATAATACCTTGTTTACATGGCAAAATGTGATTGAAATTTAAACTGCACAATTATTGCAGTTATCTAAAATATTTGGGATTAGATCGAATAACAACAATCAGACAATTAATCAATAATCAGGGCAGGCCTAATTGTATTAGAAGAAAAAAAATCAAATCTCTTCTTTCCTGCAGAACAAAGGAAGAACAACATGATGATGAGTAAACGGTGACAGAATTTTCATTTTTGGGCAATTATATCCTTTACAACTGAACCTCTGATTATGATGATCATTTAGTCAATTCAGTTCAGACATGGTCATTTGGTCAAGCAGACTCAGACAAACCAAATCAACATCCAAATCAACCCTAGGATCACACTGTCAAACAGTTCTGCTTTCTTTCTCACAAACACACTACAAACTCACCTCTGAGATTTCATAGAGGAAGACAGTATGGCACAAATGCATAATTGAGATGCAGGAGGTGCAGTCTCAGGCTGGGAGAACACTTTGGTTTGACAAGTTCCCAAGCTCAATAAATTGTGCCTGAATACCAGACAGTGAGCTGGTTTATGACACAGATGCCTAAATTGACGTAATGCATTTGCGCACTATTCGGACCTAGCCAAGTAATTATATAGAGTAATGAATTTAATGCAGAGACATAGTTGCATGAAAACTGCTGAGGTGTATTTGAAAGTTCAATAACAACAAGGAACACGTCAGGAATTACGATTTCTCAACCACACACAGAAAGCAATCAATATACACACGCACACAGACATTGGAGAAACTGGGTCCTAAGGGACGCCTCTGTCTGGAACAGGTCTGCAACGCATGGCAATCAGCCAGATTGATGCAAGATAAAAAGATAAGAGAAGAAAGTTGGAAAGGGGGACCAAAGGAAAAAGAGAGGAGGGATGGAGGGCAAGATCAAGGCTAAATTAGACTGCAAGAGAAGAAAAATTGGAAATAACCTCAGAAAAAACTCAGTGTTTAAGAGGACACACAGCTGTCTTGCCGTTTGTTTTCATTGGTCTTAAATGTTCAATCTGTCTCCCGTTTCACTCCTCTTGACTGCTTCATATTTTATTCCTTTACTTTCCATTTTACAATTTCCTTATGTGATGTTCATCTATTGATCTGTCTATCCTCTCACATGGCCTAAATATAGGCTATGTTCATTCTTACACTGTTTATCATGGTGGGAACTTTTCATTGACTTCTATTGTTTTTATATGAAGATAATGATATTTTCTATACTCTTTGCCTAACTCTTCCAGAAACCAGACAGTCTTAAAACTATGCAACTATGCATTGTTTAAAATTGTGAATAAAAAATAATATCTGATTGCTATCATAAAACATGCCTTAAAGCAACACTATATGTAATAGGGCTGTCACTTTACGTTCGAAAATCGATTGCACAATCGATCGGACCAACCAACACAAGTTTCGAAAACGAAAATAGGGAATTTTATGGCTGTCACTTTTGTGAAAAGATTTTTGAGACTTTCGAGACAAGTGTTCATTTCAACGCCAAATATAGGCCAATCCATGGACAACTAACAGGCATTAGGACGAACGTAAACAAGCAGAGTGGACTGCCATAACATCAATGAAAAACATTAGGCTACTGCAGGCTTCACCATGGCTGTGTTTAAATCTCAAACAAATTGTGTAGCCCATGAAAAGAGGTTGAAAATAAAACTTAAAATTCACTGAAGGACTAGCCTACAGTTCATGTAGGATA
This sequence comes from Rhinogobio ventralis, assembly GCA_039654625.1. NCBI lineage: Eukaryota > Metazoa > Chordata > Actinopteri > Cypriniformes > Gobionidae > Rhinogobio > Rhinogobio ventralis. Next base: position 10,359,521 of record CM077213.1, read on the forward strand.
AACACGCAGGGCTGCTACATTCTCCAAATCAGACAGTGGACTAGAAACATCTGCAACAGGGCTGCATTTACGATTTAGGCTATTCAAAAATCTCCTAAATTATTTTACGTAATGATTCAATCCATTATAGACAACTGTTCAAAAATGAAACTTTAATTGGACTTACTAATCATAAACACAGCTATGTTGAAGCCTGCATTAACCTAATGTTTTTCATTGATGTTATGGCAGTCCACTCTGCTTATTGTTTTTTCGAGAATGTTGCACTCCTGTTTATCGTTGTGAAGTTAAGAACTTCACAAACATGTTGTGTCTGCCTACTGATTGGCCAGCTATCGGTGCATGAGAAGCGGCGATAGCTGCCGTGTAGACTTTGAGTGTGGATGGAGTTCGTCCTGCATCCAACATCTCTTGTAAAAAAATGAGTATCTGTGATATCTCGCATGACACTGGGCTATGGTTTCTGGCTGAGCACCAGTCAGAGAACACTGACCATTTAAGAGCATAGAGACGTCTATTAGATGGCTAGCTTCACTGATAGTGCTAAGAACACTCACTGGGAGGTACTCGAGCTCCCTTTGAGTGGCCAGACATGTAGTGCCCACAGTTTGCCTGGCACATGCACTGCTTTTAGCGAGTGTAATTGCCTTTTGCCCATAGGGGGAGATGTCTGACCTGTTGGTTGAGCCATCTCGACCTGAGCCCGCCTTGGCGGTTTATGTAGGAGACCACTGTCGTGTTGTCCGTGCGGGGCTAATTTGGATATGAAAGTAAGCATCTTTTAGATCCACTGAGAAAAACCAGTCCATCGGGCGGATTTGCGCGATGATCTGTTTTAATGTCAGCATTCTGAAAGGCCATTTGATAAGAGCCTTGTTCAGATGTCTGAGGTCTAAGATACCGCCATCTTTCTTGGGGACGAGGAAATAGCGGCTGTAAAACCCTGACTCGTGTTTTGCTAGAGGTACCGCCTCTATAGCTTTTTTCATCAATAGGCTCTCCACTTCAGTTTTGAGGACATGAGTCACGTTGCTCTCCACCGAAGTGTGTGTTATGTTTTTTTGGGGGGCGGACCGGCCTGCCCCACTTATATTCAGTGGTGCACACTATGTAGGGGACACACTGCCTATAGTCATATGAGGAAAATACTCTTAATTGCTTATTAGGATCGCCTTTAATACAGCGTTTTGTGTGCAGGCGTGCGCGCTTCATAACGGGCTCGTATACTGCAATGGATAAACCTCTCCAGTCGCCTGAATAGAGGGGACTGGGAGAAGTAGTAGAGAGAAGTCACGCACTCAGTGTTTTGTGTGCAGGTGTGCGTGCTTTATAACAGGCTCGTATACTGCAATGGATAAACCTCTCCAGTCGCCTGAATAGAGGGGACTGGGAGAAGTGGTAGAGAGAAGTCACTCTCTCAACAGTGTTTTGTGTGCAGGTGAGTGTGCTTCGTAACAGGCTCATATACTGCAATGCTGAACCTCTCCAGTCACCTGAATAGAGGGGACTGGGAGAAGTGTTAGAGAGAAGTCACGCTCTCAACAGTGTGTTTTGTGTGCAGGCGAGTGTGCTTTGTAACAGGCTCGTATACTGCAATGCTGAACCTCTCCAGTCACCTGAATAGAGGAGACTGGGAGAAGTGTTAGAGAGAAGTCACTCTCTCAACAGTGTTTTGTGTGCAGGTGAGTGTGCTTCGTAACAGGCTCATATACTGCAATGCTGAACCTCTCCAGTCGCCTGAATAGAGGGGACTGGGAGAAGTAGTAGAGAGAAGTCACGCTCTCAGTGTTTTGTGTGCAGGCGTGCATGCTTTATAACAGGCTCGTATACTGCAATGGATAAACCTCTCCAGTCGCCTGAATAGAGGACACTGGGAGAAGTGTTGGAAAGAAGTCACTCTCTCAACAGTGTGTTTTGTGTGCAGGCGAGTGTGCTTTGTAACAGGCTTGTATACTGCAATGCTGAACCTCTCCAGTCACCTGAATAGAGGAGACTGGGAGAAGTGATAGAGAGTGAAAAAGGGGCAGGGCTTGGCCGGCATTTTACGACGTCACTATACGCTAGACATCGAGTGCAGCAATGACGTAAGTCGCGCTCTCAACAGGGCGCACACACTGCCATGGCAATAAGCGCGAGCTGCAGTGAGAACAGGCTGTAATGTAAGCCGCGCCCTCAATATTTCTAGCAGTCTGAAAGCAAGACACGCGGGGAGAGCTCCGGCGTGAGTTCACTCGTCCACTCTGGCATTCTCTCTCCGCAGCGCTTCTTCAGCGAGGAGAGAGAGAGAGGGAGGCGGGATGCATCGAGGCTGGCGAGCCGAGCCCGCGGGGTCGGCAGCACCATCTCTGAGGCGAAGACGAAGCACACGGGCACTGGGCCGACGTGAGCTCGTTAGCCTAGGTGTACTCAGCCTTCGGGCTCTGCCGCTTTTTCCGCCAGGGTTCGGACTCGAAAGGGAACAGGAGAGCGCGAGGGGCGGAGAGAGGAGATGGGCATACCCTCGCAGTAAGAGCAGCCGGACCCGGAGAGAGCAGCATCTGCCTGGGCTTAGCCCAGACAGATCACGCACACATCGTGGCCATCCTCTTCATGCAGGTGAGTGCTGCATGTTACACATATATTGCGCGACATTACGTAAGTCGTTCATTGTAAAAACAAGGATACACCGTAGTGTTTCACCGGAGAGCGCAGGGGAAAGGCGCAACAGCTCACAGGACCGCTGGCAATTGAGCGCGCTGAAACGGGCCGCTGACTCGTTGCAGGATGTCCGGGCTGGCTAGCTTGCGATTCCGCTGCAGGCTTGTCTTTTCTCGGCGAAAGGTGGTGTAGCTTCGAGAGTTTATCTGCAAGGACCGAGATCGTCGCTGAAGGAGATTAATCTGACGTTTTAGGGCATTACAGCGTACCTTTAAGGCAGATGCCACGCCCATTTTGGCGGGCTTTGTGCCCTGCTTTGCAGGCATTGTGCCCATTGGTTCGCTCAGTTACGCTGTTCTGCCATTGGTTCATGCAGTTCCCACTGGCCAGCCAATAGCGTGCGAGATGTCTCTACACTGTTTTGACTGGGCTGTAGTACTGCGTGATTTTACAAAAATGCTTCAGTAATTCGAGAAATAGATCATTTCCCATTGCGTCTTAAGACGCAGTACGACTGACCGCTCGAAAGGGAACAGAGAGAAGTAGCTCTTTCGGCAGACGCATGCAGTTCTGTTTGTTAACCGCTAGAGCGCCAAAATTTACCTAGTGTTGCTTTAAATCTTGCTCTGCATATCGTCTTTTCTCAACTGTGCATGAAAATCAACAATCAACTTTCAATCTATTTCTTTTTTCCACAACTGTGATTAATGCACAGGTTTATGCTGCCTGAGTCTCAATACACTTTTTGTGATATAGATAATATAAGGCTCTTCAAATGCGACTTTCCCCTGAAAAAAGCACAAAAAACTGCAGATGTTTCATTTCATGGCTGGTATCCTACTGTGAATCTTTTTCTCTTTGTATGTCACTATAACCTCTCCTATTATTTAATTTAATTTAAACTAATTTATTCTGTTCTTTCTCAACCTTTAGCTCAAATCTACAGTACAAGAGCTATGCAAAAGAAAAAAATGCCTTATTTTAAGGGAACTGCATATGCATCCACTAAAAATCACATTGGAACCAATTGTTTACATCAAAAAATGTGTTTGCAGATGCCATTTGGTTTTATATTTTGTCATTAATGCAGACCTTTTAAAGGGTCTCTCACTAGTGTCACCATATCAACATGTCGCACACAAGAAAAACAACCGTTCAAAAGTTTGTAGTCAATACGATTATTTATTTATTTATGTTTTCTTTTTGAAAGAAATTAATACTTCTATTCAGCAAGGATAAAATTAATCGATCAAAAGTGAGAGTAAAGTCATTGATTATTTGACAAACATTTCTGTTTTTCTATTCTATCTCTCACATCTTCTATTCATCAAAGAATCCTGAAGTCAATTCCACAAAAACATTAAGCAGCACAAAATTATTTCATGTTTCTTGAGCACCAAATCAGCAATTAGAAGAATGATTTCTGAAGGATCATGTGACACTGAAGACTGGTGTAATAATGCTAAAAATTCAGCTTTGTAAGCACAGGAATAAATGACATTTAAAAATACATTAACATAGAAAACAGTTATGTTACTGTTACATAATATTATTGTTTTAAATTAATTTACAATATATCCCATTAATAATTCACTGGAATGCACAAAAAATCTCTTGATTTTCTCCTCAAATCTCTTTCCAAGTTTGTTTTCAAAGGTAAATACAATTTATTATCTGTCAAAATGACAGAAATCACTTTGAAATAGTATCACGCAATACTGACGTTATGGCCCTGATTTTTGATTAAATAATATCGATCCATATATATACATATACATAGTGGTTAAAGTGGGATTTGGCAGGTGGGGGAACCCTCAAAATTTTGTGTAGGTGCAACAGGGAAAAATGACTCACCGTGGAACAACATATTAAGTATTGTGGTATAGCAATACTTTTTGGGACAAAAGTGTCACTGTGGCACTAAGTATCACAATACTTATTTACTTGATATTTTAATGGTTTTATTTTGGTCCATCTACATCTACACTGATATGATGACGATACTGTTAAAATTGCTGAGTACCACAATATGGAACACAACCTTGTTTTTCATAATGTAAACTCAAACATAAAAATGGGAAGTCCAAAACTGACTGAAATTTAACACACCAAAATGGCTGAAGACACAACTATAACAGAAATAAATCACAACCTAGATAGACCAAGACCATTGCAGAGTCAAAGGTTTTGCTGTATAATAAAACAACAAAACAACAATGTATGATGGTCCAAATATTGTGGCTATACATTCAGTCAAAATATCTCCCATATTGACTGGTACTGTGACTTGATTTGTCCTCTTAACTCCACTGCAACCAGGCCCGGATTAAGAACACACAGGGCCCTAGGGCTATAACAAACCCAAGGGCCCCCATAGTAGCCAATCTTGGTGCCACAAAACGTTTTCTACCACAGAAATAATTAGTATTTAAAAAAAAAAACAAAATCTTCAAAGCAGAGAGATACAATGAGTATATACTGTCTGAATACTCAATTTTAATGTTAAGTAGGCCTATATATAAATATTCCAGGCTGCAACACATTAACAGCATAAATGCATTAACTCCAGATGAGGTCAAAGCAAACAGGTTTCCAGAAACAGCAACAACCTTTGAGCATACAACTGCCTTTAGGAGTTTTAAAACCAGTGAAAATTTTGATTTCTCTGATCTACATATGTGCATTTTAAGATGTTTGAAGGCTAAGAAAATGAATGATAAATAGCTTTCAAAACCATGTTAGTGGGCAGTAGATTATCTGTCATACCTGCTCTCTCCTCATTTCATCACTCTCTCATTTCTATAACTCTCCTCATTTCCACCACTCTTTCACTCTTTCTTTTTCTCTCAGTCTCCTCTTCTCTTATCACATAAACATGAGAAGACTATCAGTCAGAGCTCAGCTTTAGGAGGGAAAGAGACAGGACACATTCATTATCTTATGCCTAATCTAATGAAATCGCCTTCATTAATGTTCTTTTTTAATTCAAAATGGCGAAATTAGAAAAAAAAATATTAGTTTGCCTGATTATTTTTGTCGGTTGTTTAACATCTCTATCCTAAAACAGCTGTCAAATATGAAATGTTTAGTTTAGCTACTTACACCTCGCATTGTTTACTGAAGTGCTGCGCAACTCGCACTCAGCAGTGTCTGTGAACATAAAGGCCGCCTACTTAAATTTGATTTATATACACCTCGAAAAATAGAGAGGTCGTGTAGGCAGTCTATAGTTTACCTCAACACTTAAGTTTACATGAAAAATGAAAGAAAAAAAAAACTTAAGTTTACATGGTCGGAGCTATTCAGTCTGGTTCAGCTAGTTTCACCACAGAGCCTTTACTGTACACATGATGTTGCGCTTGTATTCAAATGGATAAAGCAACTGCCTGGCGCTTGTTATCACTTCAATAGAGCAGCGAAAGCGCCGAACGAGTTTGTCAGCGCTGTGCGTGAGACAATCCAGCTACTCTCGTGCTGCGACTGCTGGATCTATTTATTTATTCGTTTATCTGAGGTGCCGGAACGCAGTTCCAGACCTTTCTGGCCCACTTTAACCCCTGTACATAATACATATACACCGATCAGACATAACATTATGACCACTGACAGGTGAATTGAATAACACTGATTATCTCTTCATCTCAGCACCTGTTAGTGGGTGGGATATATTAGGCAGCAAGTGAACATTTTGTCCTTAAAGTTGATGTGTTAGAAGCAGGAAAAATGGGCAAGCGTAAGGATTTGAGCGAGTTTGACAAGGGCCAAATTGTGATGGCTAGACGACTGGGTCAGAGTATCTCCAAAACTGCAGCTCTTGTGGGGTTTTCCCAGTCTGCAGTGGTCAGTATCTATCAAAAGTGCTCCAAGGAAGACAGGGTCATGGTGGCCAAGGCTCATTGATGCACGTCGGGAGCGAAGGCTGGCCTGTGTGGTCTGATCAAATAGACGAGCTACTGTAGCTCAAAGTTATGGGGCTGTATAGTCGCAGACCAGTCAGTGTGCCCATGCTGACCCCTGTCCACCGCCGAAAGCGTCAACAGTGGGCACGTGAGCATCAGAACTGGAACACGGAGCAATGGAAGAAGGTCGCCTGGTCTGATGAATCACGTTTTCTTTTTCATCACGTGGATGGCCGGGTGTGTGTGCATCGCTTACCTGGGGAACACATGGCACCAGGATGTACTATGGCAAGCTGGCGGCGGCAGTGTGATGCTTTGGGCAATGCTCTGCTGGGAAACCTTGGGTCCTGCCATCCATGTGGATGTTACTTTGACACGTACCACCTACCAAAGCATTGTTGTAGACTATGTACACCATTTCATGGAAACGGTATTCCCTGGTGGCTGTGACCTTTTTCAGCAGGATAATGCGCCCTGCCACAAAGCAAAAATGGTTCAGGAATGATTTGAGGAGCACAACAATGAGATTGAGGTGTTGACTTGGCCTCCAAATTCCCCAGATCTCAATCCAGTCAAGCCAGTCAAGCATGAGTAGAATAATGTTATCTCATTGTACCCAGTTTAAAAAAACTTTCACTGATTGTTTACAGCTTAATGGAAGTTACACCCATAATTCGTGCAAAGCGTCATGGGGCGTAGGGATAAGGTGGATAGGGCTAAGGAAAATCCATCATAAAATCATATAATCCATAACATTTTACCAAGGTCCACTCACTTGGAAATGTGTGCCCTCGCCACTGGTATAAATCAACATGGAAACTATTTGCAGAGGCTAATCAGGAAGTCTGTACATTTGCATCTGTTGGCATCCTCTCAGTTTTTGGGAAAAGGACTGCAGCTGCCAGCTGCTAAGATCATTCTAGTTGACACTGAACCATCAAGCACCCTCACAACTGTAACGTCATATTCCACAAATCATTCCAGTCTCTCTGTCTTAAATCAACGCTTTAATTCATTGCGGCCTTGGAGATGCTAAAAAGCCAGTTTTATGGGTGCTAAAAATAGCACGGCTACCCTATTTATGTGGCTTAGGTCTGTCTTGCCAACAAAAACTGTGGAAGCGTCCACTCGAAAGCTGACCCCTTGTCACACTGCTGCTGATCTATCTGTACTTGCTGCCAAGTGTCTCTGTATAAGACTCTGTGTGTGTGTGTACAGTCTATATGTTAAATACTCCAAAGCCTGAGGGTCATGTGTTTTGATTTTCAGCCTCTTGCATTCTAAACCTAGACCACTGAAATATGAAGTGAAGCAATCTACAGCACAGAAGGGGGAGGTATGTGGGACACAGATGAAGGTATAGAGAAGAGATGCAATACACAGCTAAGAGACACAAGGTTTTTTTAAAATCTATTTAAGAGGCTGTTTTAATATAGCACTGCTCTAATCGAGAGCGTATGAGAGACGTACCCCGTGTTTATGGGAAACACAGAGCGCAAGGCAGTGGCAGAAGAGAAAGAGTGGGGAAGAGAGAAAGAAAGAGAGTCTACTCTCAAAAATATGTTTTTTGTATATTTAGAGACAGATATTTAGAGACGGACACAAATGAAAAGGCTTCTAATTTCAGGGCTCAACAGTAATAATAACCTACTGTCCCAGGGACAATGTGAGAGTATTTCAGGCCAATTCACGAAACTATCCTAGTATGGTATCTTACTTACTTATTAGATCTTATTATATAATTAATACAATTATTATTTTATACCACTAAAATTGTTTCCAGGCTGACATAATGTTCTCCAGCATAATTTGAGAATGATCCAAAGAGCTTGTTCTTGTGTCTGTTGAAGCACATCACATGAGACTCACATGAAAGATTACATGAAGATTTTCAATGTCTGCAACATATCTGTTGCATAGCTTGAGGGTTTAGTAGTGCATCTTGTGCATGTGAGTGTTTGTTTGTGCATTTCTCTAGCACTCTGCAGTGTGACAGACTCCCTGGGCCCATATTTAGTTACAGCTGATAACTCCCAGACCAAAGACAAGAAAGAGAAAGTGAGAGAGAGAAGAGAGTGAGGGGAAAAGAGTGAGAGAAATGAAGCCTCCTAAATGATAGCATTTTCTGTCAGTAACCTGTTATCTCACGTCTCCCTGCTGCTCCGGCTGCCAGAACGAGTGGGTGAGGAATGAGAGTGGAAGCCTCCACACCCCTAAAGCGCAACAGAAATCGTGACTGGATTGCACTGCCACTCTGTGTTCATTTTTAAGCAGTCCCACCGTGACGCAAAACACAGAAACAAAGACATACTCTTCTACACACCAGAGACCTGCAGCCGATGACACAAGTTTTTGTGCTAACAATGTCCCGGTGGAAAAGAACATGTTCTTTCTAACGTGAACTATATTCAGGTAATATTATTTCCTCCTATTTCCAGAAACAACTTTAAATACGTCATTTATAGCCATTCATAGCATATAGCATAGCAAACAAAGGTTTGGAAACATTGCTATTTTTGTTTTTGAAAGAAGTCTCTTATGCTCATCAAGCCTGCATTTATTTTCTATTTTAATATACTTTAAAATGCAATTTATTCCTGTGCTTAGAAAGCTGAATTTCCAGCATCATTACTCCAGTCTTTAGTCACAATCATTCTAATATGCTGATTTGATACTCAGTTATTATCAGTGTTGGAAACAGTTGTGCTGCTTAATATTTTTTTTAAACCTGTGATACTTTTTTCAGGAGTCATTGATGAATAAACAGATTTATTCAAAATAAAAATCTTTTCTAACAATATCAATATTAACTATCAATTTTTATACGTTTAACATCCTTGCTGAATAAAAGTATTAATTTCTTTTTTTAAAAGTTTTAAACGGTAGTGTATATTGTTACAAAATATTTTTATTTTAAAAGTAATGTTTCCAAACTTTTGACCGGTACTGTATATATATATAATATGATTTTTGCTATTCTGTTTGATGCTACTAGTGGCAGAAATACATCTTGACAGGCTCCAATTATAAGCTAAAGTCAGCAGACTGACAAGTTTGTGAGAAGCATGTTCCCACTAATCACAATAAAAGACTATAAACAGGTTTTTACTTCACTACAACAAAAACATCTTTGCCAAACATACCTTAACCACAGCTGTTCCCCCCCGCCTTTTGCCTTATTAATGTTTCCATCTTGGTCTGAGTTTGTGATCTTTCCATCGCAGATTTTCAAGCAATGTTTCCACTAGAGCTCATGGTTTTCACATTCACTAACTGCTGTCAGGCACAACCACACACACAGGGTCCAAATGAAGCAGGTGCCATCATTATGTCCATCACTGTGGCTCTAACATACACATTCTCTCTACACACATACCTACATGACCTGCCCTTTATTCTCAGAGATATGATAGGAGATGCATATTTTGAGTGAGTCTGAGAAGACATGCTCCCTGAAAGCTTTAGAGAAGGCATGGAAACGAACTATGTTTGTCTCAGATGGATTTTGTACAATCTATCAACCAAATTACAAAAGTAAAAAAAAATTAAATAAAATAACCTAACTAGATAAAGTAATAATAATAAAAGATGAATGATGTGGGTGTATTTCATCATCGAAATGTGGATGATTACTAACATTTCATATGAAACAAGGTCATGCTGTTGATAATTTCAATTCATAGAACTAGCATTGACATTAAACTAATTGCGCAAAATTACAGTAAACTTAAATGTCATCAAATGACTAAACATGCCAAAACACATGATTGGTGCTTTTTGATGGACTTTTTTCTAGTCCACAGTCATCAAACCCAAGACATTTAAAAAAAATAACAGATTCCTTAATACTCACTCCCATTGTTTTCGCCGGGCTTGTGGAGTGCTCTGCAATTTATGGGATTGGTGGGCTTTGATGACATCACGGTGGTCCACTAGGCCTCCTCTCCTTCTGACAGGAGGAACCAGAGAGTCACTGGGCATCAAAGCATAAAGTGTCCCATCCGTCACCACGGTTTTCCCTCCGTTCGTTTTGCTATAGTCAAAGGAGTCAACCTGGCATGCTTCATCACTCATGTCATACACAGTATGATAGTAGGTGGGGTTGGCGCAAACACTGCTCCCACTGGTAGGAGGATGACAGCGCAGTTTGTGGCCCTGTGGCTGCACTCTCCCACCCTTCCGTAAGGACGGCGCTCTCTCCATGATGACTGAGCTGTCTGCATACATGGGAGACAGCATGGCTCTATGGGGCAAAAAGAAGAGAGGTGAATACAAAAAATGTTGTTGGATATGGATGAGAATGGATACTGAAGTCAAATTCAAAGATCTTTTTTTAAAAAAAATTTTATGATAAGTAATGATGAATTTAAAGGTAAACTGTGTAAATGTTAGCAGCATCTAGCGGTGAGGTTTCAAATTGCAACCGCCCACCGCTCACCCCTCCCTTTCGAAGCACATAGAGAAGCTATGGTGGCCGACACAGGACAAAGATGTTGTCTGAGACAGCAGGGAGTAGCTACTGTAGAGCAGTTTGTCCGTTTAGGGCTACTGTAGAAACATGGCGGCGCAAAATGGTGACTTCACTGTAAGGGGACCCGCGGTGTATGTAGGTAGAAATGGCTCATTCTAAGGTAATAAAAACATATCGGTATATTATGTAAGGTTTTTATACACCACTGAAAACATTGTTATGTATATTATATTGCATTTCTGTCAATAGATATGTATAAATAATACACACTGCACCTTTAAAATATTCTACAGTATTCTATAGGTTTACTGACTATATCATCAAAATGATTTATCCATAAACGTAAATAAGCATAAAATCTATCCTTCGATTTATTTATAATGCATACTATGCTATTCATTTATGAAGTCGTTGATATATCTTGTTTGTATAATGATAATTATTATTGTAGTATTGGTAATTCTATTATTGACATTTTTATAATAGCATATTTCTATTTTATATCTGAAAATACATATGCTGTGATGTGTTCATATGCTGCAAATAAATAAATACTGGAGAAAAAAAATTTCATTTTAAACTTGTAATTTTATAAATTAACTAATTATATCAGAACAACTTATTCATAAATATAAATGAGCATAAAATATATAATTTGATTGATTTATTATTGCATTTAATTTTTTGTTGAAAAATACTTATGTTGTGATGGTGTTCATGATGATATGATGCAAATAATAATAATAATGACAGCAAACAAAAAAAGAAAAAGGGCGGTGATGGGGAAAATAGGTGACATGTAATCAAAGGAGAAATGGAAGCAGATGGAAGAAAAAAGCACCAAGGGAGGTTTAATTAAAAAGGGCTGCATAGATGTTTAGAAAAAAATTGCAATAGACCAACGTCAGGTGAAAATAAATGAAGCACTCTCCGGTACTACAATATGCTGACGGTGTTTGAAGAATTTGTCCGCTGTGACACGGGTGGAGGAATAAAGTAATTTAAAGTGACACATTCACACTCAACACTTTCAATAACACACACATGCACAAGATCAAAATGCAGAGCTCTAGACGGGTGTTTATGCTTTCGGGAGTTCTAGAGCCCTTTGAAATGAGCCACACGGGCCAATAACACTTCTACACTTCTGTTTCCTGAAAGCAAAGCATTGAAAAGGTGTCAAATGCTGTAGTGACCTTCCCCAAAGTACATAGAGTAGATAAAAAGAAAGGCACAGATGGAGTAAAGCACAGGGAAAGATAAGCACAGTGGATAAAATGTGAATGGAATACATTCACACTACAGCCCTTATTGTGGCTGAGCTCTTTGTTGACAGGCGAGATTTGCTGTCAGGCTGTGATTAGGAGAGACACAGCTTGTCTCAATGAACAGACACTAAAGATGGAACTAACTAAATCTGCCTTTTTATTTTTGGCCAATGGAGAGCAAAGCCATTGCAATACGCATGCCAGTTGCAACAGGGAATATATTCAGTGAGGTGAAGGAGAACCAGAAGACATCCTGAAAGGCCTTCACACACTTTAAGGTCCCTTCCTGGAGGCTGACAGCATTGTGACATTCATGTTTTTGTATTTTTCGTCAGGAACACATCCCTTCCTCATATAAAGGATGTGATGCATTGGCTGCTTCCTGGACAAGACAAAGGAATCCTTCTTTGCTTTGTTTGCTAAAGTGACAACACTATAAATCTCACTGTTAATGGCGAGATAAGGCATAAGCATAGCCACAAAAGGTAGTAAGATCCAATTTTGGATGATTTCATTTTCATCATTGTGTTACAGCAAGTGGCTGTTTGTGTGGGCTGGTTCTCCATTGCAACAGCCCACAGATAGCCTCACCGTTGTGTATGTTGTGCAATTAGAGTGACATTTACAAAGTTCTCCAACACCATAAAAACTTACCCATAAAAATAATGGCCATCAGAATCCCTACTCAAAGATGTCAAGTATCAAACTCTGGAATAGTTTTACTAGACTGAACTAGATTTTAAACTATATTAGGCATTTTATTGGGCTGCATATAAAAGCATTTATTTTATAGTGAACTGTAATCAAAAACGGTTAATGAAATTTAAAGTCTCAGCCAATTCTGCTGCTGACATGTGTATTGTTAAATAGACGGACAGAGGAAAACACAATAAAATGATCTGCTGCATTTAGTACCCTTCAGAGCATAAATAATATGCTACCTGCTGAGTGAACACTGGCAATCACACAACAGCAAAAGGATGGCAGCAGAACATCTAACAAATACAAAAGTCTGTGTTAAACATGACCCAAAAAAAGTACTGCTACTGCATGGTATAGTGAATAGCACATAGTAACATAATAGTACTTTGATATATTCCATGGTGTTGTAACTGTTACTCCAAGGTAGTTGAAAGAATACCACAGTATTACCATGGCAAGTGACCAATACCATGGTATTTTATGGTACGTTTCAACCAAAGAAAGATGAAATATTCTTCTGTGATGCCACAGATATTCCAGGTAACGTTAGCCTACAGGTTAATGTACCAACGTTAGAACGATAGATAGATAGATAGATAATTTTTAATATATTTATGTACTGTATATAAAGAAAAATACGCGATTGTGAACAGAGAAGAGACAAAACACTTTCCACGACACTTACCAGAAAGGTTTGTGTTTTTACTGAGAATATCCTGGAATCTGGACCCGTCCGGATCACCTGTAGTTTACAACTGACAAAACTAACAATAAAACTCCACAAACTGAATGGTCCGAGGTCCGTTTTCTCAGAGCAGGAGGTCATTTCCATCTTCAAGCTCGGAACATTCTGTCTTTAAGTATTTTTGTTGGACAAAACAGAGAATTTGTATTTTCTCTCAGTGTAATATTTGTATTCCTGTCAGATATGAAAGCCCTCGACGGCTCTCGAGAAACGACTATACGCGGCGCGAGACCCGCATGCACTTGTACGAGGAGTCTCGCGCTGTGCGCGCGTTACGAATACGTGACTGTACTGGCACTGAGAGCTTAGTGTCGCGCGGACTAAAACTACGCGTTTTGACTGATGCTGCTGCGCGGTGGGTGAGAGACGGTGTCGTTGTGTAATTTTTCTTCCTTCCGCAGGTTTATTATAAGAGTGTACACATTATTATTCATAAAGAAAATGTAAAATTTCACGAATCAGTTGGTGGGCTACGTAAAAAAATATTCACAAATAATAACATTTCATATAATAATTGATTAAAACATTATAATTATTGGGCAGGCTTAACATTGTGAATTAGCCAATAAGCGTGATCAGACGTAAGAAAAATATTCTGAATTGTCGGATGACGGTAAAATGCTGACTCAGCGTCTTACTCAGCTTTGACCATTAGTGACATAAAACATTCGTCAAAAGAAATTAAATAAAATTAGATACACAAAAGCTTGAATAAGTAATACATAAATAATATTTCTTATTTTAGTCATGGTTACTTGCTCATGTTTAAATGTATATTTGCCATCAGAACACATATAAATAAATCATATAATATTATAATTATATAGATAATATTGTCAGAAAAGTGCTCAGACCATAGTGTACCATGTCATAATAGGTTAAACACTTTTTTTTTTTTTTTTACAGATTGTTGAAGAAACTGCCCAGGTGTTATAAAGCCAACAGTCAAAATAATAAACTATGCACATTGCTCCTATTAGAAGGAAAAGTAATACTTCCAAAAACACCAATTCATGAGTTGCCAGTTGTTCCTTAAATCCTCCAGGCCTGTGGAGAATCCATCTTGGACACACTGAGGAATGAATTTGGCACGTCTGTACAGTGCTGTATATCTGTTTAGCAGCAGTTTCTTACAGCACAAAACTAAATCTTTCTAAATAAAAAGCTTATTAAACTTCTCTCCACACATATAGTCTGAAGCAGCAGCAGGATGAATACATTACCATCAATCTCAAAAATCTCTCCTGCTAGTTATGCACATAAAAAGTGACCTATTTAGCACTAACTACTTGTGTATATATTAAAAATACAGCCACAAAGAAATGTTTGAAGCAGCGCACAAAAACAGTCATTTATTTCTCAAAATCATTCAGAGCATATAGTGGTCACTTACATAAAAATCAGTAAGAGAAAACTTAAAAAGGTTAAACAGGAACTAAACACTGGTCAGTTTGACAGCCTCTGATTGGCCAGCTGGGCTGAGGAGTGCATGTCCCTGCGTTCCAGAAGGACAGTGGGAGGATCAGCTGGTTCTCATGCCGTCCCTGCTGAGATGGCTCACTGGGTCTGGATTATTGTTACCACGGAGGCGACATGGGCTGCGGGTTCTGCAAATACGACATCACGACCGCCGATATGGACAGCCTGAAGGAATGAATGCATACCTGAAGCATTACATTTGAGAATTTCTTCAGGTACACTAACACTGGTATTAATTACGACAATGACAAACAAACATAAGCAACTCACATGAAGCTGCTCATCATTTGTTTGGTGTCTTCTGAGCTTCGTGAATTGGCGAAACTGATGAACGAGCAATACACTGCAATCCATGCGCACCATTTAAGCTGCCAAAATACACAAACAAAACACAATTTGACCATTACATCACCACTGAGAATCATTCTGCTCATGTTTGAATCATAAACGGTGAGCATTCATGAAGTAAACAACAGTGTTGACTGTAAACAGGTGTTTTTGTAGATGAGAATGAGGTCACCTTGAGCATCAGGCCACACATACTGAAGATCATGCCGAGCAGGTTCATGTAATCCGGTGTAGGATCTTCCAATGTTGGGTTCGTTTCGGTATTGGGAGGCTTGTAGCTGTAAAGCAAACACAATATGCCTCGACTATTAATGGTGCCTGTCATTTAATGCATCTATTTCATACAAAATACAGAGAACACAAATATGATTTCATCGGAGATAGCCATAAAAACATACTTAGGTGAACAAAATGCAATAAATGAAGCATTAGATAACATAAATATGCAGCAATAACGATACAATTTATGTCAGTAATAAATTATCACTACTTAATATTTATACAGTTTAACATGTAACATAAAAAATGAAGATCTACTTTAAAATATATTATTACGTAAAAACCATACATCTATCTTCTTCAGAGAAAATCTGCTTTAATCTCGACTAATCATTAGCCGAACTGCTGCTAACAGTGATGCTATCGAGAGCCAATCAAACCTCTCATCACAAGAATTCAAAAAGTGTTGCACACGGACATAATACTCACCGAAAAATCTTATTCGGTCGTCTTGGGTCTGCCATGTTGTTTACGGTCATATTTTAAAATCTTAATAAAATTAAAACTTCTTTGAGGGGTTTAAGAGCAGCACGTCAGCGAACAGCTGACCTGTGAAATTCTACTACGCCTCATTCTGTTATGTAAAGCTGTATATTGTGCACTAGCGCCCTCTGCCGCTAAGGAGTGTTAATGCGTAATTGTAAGTGTGTGGAAAATTCAGATACAGTCAAACCAAAAATGATATATTTTTTACTAGTGGGTGCAGGACACTATAGTTCATTTATGTAAGTGAGGGTAGCAAAATAAAGTAAACTGTGACATATTATTCTCAAAAATTCTTCATACAGTGGACTACCAGTAAAAAATTTGGGACCAAAATTATTCAAACACTTTGACCTGACCATGTTTTGCTTACGTGTTTTGCTTACGTGTTTTTTTTTTTAAATTATTAATGCAACCTTTTACACCACAGACTGAACAAAATTAAGCATTGCTTGGTTATTGGTTGAGCAAAATTGGTATTATCTAATTGTGTACTTAAATTTAACAGCTAACAGCTGATTGGTTGATTGCAATCCATTACATACCTTTCTATCAAAGTTATCTGACATTATTAAGATAAATTTGTTCTGACACAGTTTAACTCTGAGTTCTTGTCATATTTTATTACATAATACATTTTCTAAACTATAGCGAATAAACTGTGATAATGTGAGCAAAAGTAAAAGGTGTCTGAATAAATTTTGGTTCGACTGTATAAAACAGTGGTAACAATTAATTTAAGAGTCTAAAAAAAAAGAAAATTATAGGTCAGTTATTATTAAAATACAAACAGGCCTACTGTTAAGAAATGGTGGTAAGTACTACTATTAAATAATTCTAAGCACCCTGTATTATTTAAAAACATCACCATATTAGCATATGTTCAATTCCGAAGTCAAAACTCTCTAAATTCTACATTTCAGCCTATAAAAGAAGCATATTGCATACGTATTGCATTCCATGATACAAAATTAGCAAACGTTTTTAATATTTCTCATAGTGAGAATAAATGCATCACTGTCACACAAGAAAAAAATGAATATAATTAGTATTGTCATCATTTAAAATGCAGTAAATGGTTAAACATTTCTTTGTCTTACATGGACCTGTTGATATAAAAACTGCTTTGTCTTTAGATTTTTTACATTTTTGAGCCAAATCTCAAAATTGTACTATTGTGTGACTGTCTCAAGCATGGTTCAATAAATTACAACTTTTATAAATTAAAAAGCATACAAATGTTAATAAACACCTCAGGCATAATTTTACAAGTGTCTATTTTAGTAAATGACACTTTTTTTTCATCCATATATTTCTAAAAGCGTATGAACTTGATACATTTTGTCACTAAATACCATGTCCTCTGGTGTGACATCATATCCTGATTTTAAATCGGGCAATTCCACTGTCAAGTTTAATTAGTTGAAGGACCCCATTGAAGGTCATGTTACTGTGAAGCCCATGATATGTGCACATGGTAAGATTTTCTCTCAGAATTGTTCAAATATTTAACTTTTTTGGAACCACTATAAAAGTGTTAATTTCTGTTGTTCTTTTTCAGTAAAAAATGTGCAAAAAACAGTGAAATAAGTTAGTGACCCCTTTATATTTTCTCAAACAACAAGACTTCTCACTACATAACAATATACATATTTTTTACAAAAGGTGCTTTACAAAAAAAAAAAAACGATAAACTATAAAACTTATTTGTCAACTACCCATGTGCAAGAACACAAGAATCATGCAAACATTTGCACCATTACATTTTATTTATTTTCCAGCTACAGAAGATAAAATACAAAAAAGCAACACCTTTTAATAGACAGCAATTGGTTGACTTTTAAATTCAATTAAATTTTACTTATCGTTTAGTCTTGTGAAACCTCAAACATGTTTTTTATCCCTTGTGCACCACAAATGTCTTGCAGTTGATGTTATTTATTCACATCTGTAAGGGTGTTGAACTGTAAGGAGTCATTGTTCTTCTGACAGTATTTGCCTTTATGAGTCCTTCTCTTCTAACGCCGCAGATGCTGAATACATCTCATTGAGTTCAACATCCCTCTGTGATATTGTGGACACTGTGTGCCTTAAAAAAATAAATACATGACCAATTTTTCCACATTGTGTTATATATAAATAATTAGATGAAGTATTATGCATTCAATATTTTTTGTGGTGGTATTTTGTGTGACTTCAAATTTGAGCACATGATCTGATACTATACCTCCCCTCCTCTATATCCAGAACGTTCTCTGGAAGCTGAACGTTGGTGGTCTCAGGCAGCAGGAAGACCACACATCCACTGAAAACTGCAATGGTAGCGAACACTAGAGGCGGTGCAATGCGCCACATGTCCTCCAATAATATGACCATGGGAGCCAGCGAACCTCCGATGCGGGCTATAAAAGATGTGTAGCCCAAGCCGCACTGCCTATGAAAGATACAGAGAATAATATTTGGGGATCCATGGCATATGAAAGACTGAAAACACCTTCACCTTAAATAACATTTCATCCAAAACTTTACAAGTGCTGTTCCGGATTTTTCTTTAAAAAGAAAAAATAGAATTAAAAAAAAGAAAAAATACCGGAGTACAGTAGGGTAGAGCTCAGATGTGTACAAGCAGGCAATGGTAAAGGCTGCCTCTGAGAATCCCTTCCCAATAACTGCAATTCCTGTACGCACAGCAGCCAACTCTGCAGATGAAATATCACAATTCTTCATTAATTCATATCCATCATCAAGGTGAAAGACACAGTATGATACAGAATGAAGGAGTACCTGTTGGGATTATACTTTTTAGTCCAATCAGAGCTCCTGCTATAATGAGAGACCACGCCTGGCCATTTCTCCGTCCAATCCGATCCAGAGTGAAGTAGGTCCCAACCTTAGCTGGGACTTCAATGACTCCATAGACAAACTGCGTGAGATAGATGTTCAGACCAAACCCAGTGATGTTAAAGCTGATGCCATAGTAGGTAAAAGCAACCGCAAACCTGTCAATTCAAATAAAGATTGTTGATTAAAAAAAACACACAGCTTTTGATGTTTATAATCACAATAAAAAAAAAAGGTCCTCACATACCAGAAAATCCCTGAGAAAAGCACAATCTTCCTCAGTTTCGGTGTCCTCACTAGATCAAGGTAGGAATGACTCTTGTTGGAGACCTCAGTAATGGTGATTTTCTTTAAGGTCTATAGTATATAGGTGACAGTCAGATGTTTTATTTGGTTTTTATTGAAGAGATAAAGCATCTGATAAAAACTGAATGAAAGCTCGGCTAGGTGTTTTTACCTCAGAGTCTAGTTTATGAGTGTAACTGTACTTTCCATTCATTTTAGCACATTGAGTGAGATACTTCTGTGCCTCTTCTACCCTTCCTTTGGCCAATTTCACTTTATTTTGATGGTGTCTTTAACACAATCTGTTTTTTTAAGTAGCGTTGCACCTGTATGTCTACTAACTCTCATTAGAAAATTAGTAGAGTATTAGTAGACTGGTAGGGTTAGGGTTAGGGTTAGAATGTTGACATTACTGTCATTCCATTATTGAAGTTACTTATAGTCAGTAGAATGTTGGGGAGCATCACAATAAAGAGTTAGCAGATATTAAGAAGACAGTCTACTAAAACTCTAATGAGAGTTAGTTGACATGTAGTTTCAAAGTTACTTATAGTCAACAGAATGTTCAAAAGGGACCATCAAAATAAAGTGTTACCTAATAGTCATGATTCACATTTAGAGGCATAAAAAATTCATTATATTTTGTAAATAAATAAATATTTGTAATATTTATTTAAATATTATTTAACTTTTAAATATTTGTTAATTAATATTAAATAGAAATTGGACAATATTTTCTTCCTTCATATTATTTTTAATAACCTGTTATTCTTTTACTTGCAGTTCCACCACTCACCACTAGGCAATTATGCCAACAAGGCAGGGTGATGTCACCACGAGGATGAGGTGCCGCCAGTCCCTGATGAGATATGCCAGAAGAGCCAGAAGCATGTTCCCTGCACTCCATCCGAGACTGATGATGGTACCCGTAAATGTGTGATGTTTAACGTCTGTCCACTCAACACCTGTAGAGTGAGCAGAGTTCATGAATGAATTGGTGAAAACAATAGTGTGAATAATGTGGTAGAGTTTTACCAGCAGGAACACTCTTTTTGAAATTTGAAATTTTTTTTGAAAATAGGCTCATTTTCCAACTCCTCTTGAGTTAAACAGTTGAGTTTTACCGTTTTCGAATCCATTGAGCCGATCTCCGGGTCTGGCAGTAGAACTTTTAGCATAGCTTAGCATAGATCATCGAATCTGATTAGACCGTTAGCATCTCGCTCAAAAATGACCAAAGACTTAAGATATTTTTCCTATTTAAAACATGACTCTTCTGTAGTTACATCGTGTACTACGACGGAAAATGAAAAGTTGCGATTTTCTAGACCGATATGGCTAGGAACTATACTCTCATTCCTGCGTAATAATCAAGGAACTTTGATGCCGTACCATACACCAGCAAGCGCAATGATATTACGCAGCGCCTAAAAATAGTCCCCAGCACGCTCTCTGTGCAAGCAGGTTGTCACGTTGGTTATGTTGACAGAAGTTAGCCTATTTGCAGGCGCTGCGTAATATCATTGTGCCTGCTGCACCCATGGTACGGCAGCAAAGTTCCTTGATTATTACGCAGGAATGAGAGTGAGCTTGGAAAATGAGTCAAAACAAGTGGAGTGTTCCTTTAAAGCAACATGATACATTTTCTCAACCTATTTTGCCTCCAGAAACTAATTAAAAAAATATGGGGTCAGTTAGATTTTTTGTTATTTTTTTGTTTTCAAAGAAATTAATTTACTAAGGATGCATAAAATTGATAAAAAAGTGAAAGTAAAGTCATTTATAAGACTTCAATTCTGAATAAATGCTGTTCTTTTAAACTTTCTATATTCATCAAAGAATCCTAAAAAGAAAATCCAGAATCCAGAAAAATATTAAGCAGCACATCTGTTGTCAATATTGATTATAAGAAATGTTTCTTGTGCACCAAATCAACATACACTAAAAAATGCTGGGTTGTTTCAACTCATATTTGACCCAAACATAGGTTGAAGCAATCCAGCATTTTTTTTTTTAGAATGTATTAGAATGATTTCGGAAGGATCATGTGACAATGACGACTGCAATGATGCTGAAAATTCAGCTTTGCCATCACATGACTAAATTACATTTTAAAATATATGTAAATAGAAAACATTTAATTTAAATTGTAATAATATGCCTGTTTTACTGTATTTTTGATCAAAGAAATGCAGCCTTGGTGAGCATAAGGGAGTTTTTTGAAAAAAAAAAAAAAAAAATCTTACCGACCCCAAACATATACACACAGAGAAAAAAGGTGTAAAAATGTTTACCTTTAGGGGTACAACAGCTTGTCACTGGTGCAGTACCCTTAAAATTACATCTTTCTACCTTTTTTGCTCCTACCTTAGAGTGCCGGGCCAAAAAAAAAAAGTTGCTGTTTGGATTCAAATTGGCAAATGCTTAAAACTCAATGATTGGATCATTATTGCAGTGATTTCAACAGTCCTTCCAACCCTAATTGATGGAGTGTGTAGCTTTTCGTTTCTTAAACAACCATGTAGGAAGACGCATCATGGCCATATTCCAGGATGACAATGTCAAGATTCATCAGGCTCAAACTGTGAAAGAATGGTTGGGAGGGAGCATGAAGAATCGTTTTCACATGAATTGGCACCTCTGAGTCCAGATCTTAAAATCATTGAAAGTCTTTGGGATGTGCTGGAGGAGACTTGACAAAAAATGAACATGTATATTAAGGTAATACTATAAAAAAAAGGTACAGATGTGTCCTTTTAAGGGTACCGCCTCAGTAACAAGCTGTTGTACCCCTAAAGGTACAATTTCTACACCTTTTTTCTCTGTGTGTATACACATTAGACTGCATGCACTGATTAATTATTCACAAGAGAGTAAAAAGGATCAGGTTTGATTTCATGTTGACTAGAGAGATTGTAGATTAAAGAAATGAGAAACTGATAGATACACAGGGCCACTGTGGTGATAGACATCCCGGTCAAGGCAAGTCCGCACAAGGTTCTTGCTATGGCGAACATCACATAAGATGTAGAAAAAGCCTCAACGATTCCAAAAATAGCACTGGCCACAAAGGACACCAGAATCACTGGCTTACGACCAAACCTGTGGAGTGATTTGAAAGATATATTTAACCACATAGGATATTAGACCTTTTTATAAGAGTGAAAATCACATGGGAAACAGTGTGCACATTCTCTCTCTTGCTCTTTACACAAATAGCCAGAGGTAAGCAGTTTTGGATGTGGGTATAACTGTGACATGTTCCGTGACAAATAACGAGTATAACTCGAGAAATAACTCTGTTGTGAAAGCAAAGCATGATTATGAATATGCACAAATCAGCTATGCAGAACAAATCAAGGGGAATTAATCATTTTTTAACCTCAGACATGTGAGTAAAGACACTTTATTGTAGGAAAATCATGTGACCAACTATGAGCCTAAGGAATCTCGGATATGGTCCATGGATGTAAGAAATAGTAGAAAATAATTGGTCATAGGAAAAATAGCATGGAATAAATTGTTCTAAAACATAATATTAATAAAAAATAACATACTTATCTGCCAACTGACCAAACACGATAGCACCGATTGTCACTCCAATTAAGAAAAAAGTGGCAAGGGCTTGGTTTAGCTTTTTGTTGTCACATACCAAATCCCACTAGAAAAAGAGAGACAAATCACATCTTGACAAAGTCCTTGCAGATTTCTTATATTTTCCTATTTGTTACAGAATATACTGGTGAAATAAAGTCCATGAACAGTATGAAAATGAATTAGTTAAAACAGAGCTGTGGTTCTCAACTAGGGGGCCTCAAGATGGCTTAAATGATTTCTAATTTGATGACAAAACATGCTTCAAAATGAGCTAGAACTGCTACAAATCAAGTTGCAAACTGGCATCATATTTCTTATTTTAAATAATTCAACAACTGTCATATTTATTCAAGAACCAGGCTTGTCATGGTTTGGAAATCCTGGATATATGATTGAATTTTAAGTGTGATTTCTAGACCTGGAAAAGTATTGGAAATTTCTATAATTAATTTTTCTAGTTATGTCAAACTATGAACATTTATGAGTAAAGAATAAATACATTTTAAATTCCACATAATCATGAAATACATTTAAATTAATTGGAAATAAAAAAGTGTAAACCCTGAAGAACATAGTTATTGTTGAATTATGGATTATAATTTAATTATTTTAATTATTAAGAATTATTTGGTAACACATTGCCACTTTTAGTTTGTGTAAATACATAAAAAAGTGTAAGCAGCTTTATCATTACAGCATAATTACAAGATATATTTTGGGCCTTTTGAATGTTGTCTTTGAAAATGGGGGGGCCTTGGACCACTGAAATAGAGGAAATTGCCTTGTATTCTTACCTCTGTGGCGGTTGTTGAGGTGAACTGTGAGCGGTCATATTCCCATCCGTGATGGCATGGCACAGACACATTTGATCGGTTTCCATACAGTATGGACAGGTCAGAATTAGGGTTAAAGGGAAGAGGGTACATCTTGCATGAGCTGTAGGAGCCATCTGCATTACGTGGGATCCCAAGAGCCAGAATCTGTGCCGATTCACTGTCCTTCTCTGTGCCAACTGTGTACGGGTTGTCCAAGTGAGGCAGGGCACAGTGGTGAGGTGGCACACCTGAGATGAAGTTGTGGAGCAGGAAATGCAGTGGAAGGATGACCCGTGGGAGCCACAGGATGTATAGAACCAGAAACTGGAACTTGTTGAAGCCACCAATCTCATGAAGGATGTCCTCAAACCTCATAGCTGAAAGTGAGATAATCTTAGTAGATAAGATATCCGTCTTTGTTCTCGTTTCTTTTGCAATGCACGTTCTACTCACCCATCAGAATTGAGATCTTCTCTATGAAATTTGCTCTGTTCTGGAGACACACTTGGTTGGGTCTGTAATAAAACGGTGAGTGGAGAGTAGTCTGAGGAGAGGAGCAGTGCTGAAGTGCTATATGTTATCATAACACGGTTCCCGGTCATGCTTTTCAGGGCCTATATGAGACACAAAAAGGTCTTTGTCTTGGTAAGCTCAAGAAAGAGACGAATCCGAGGCCTTAAAAGTTCACTATCCCTCACCTGACTAGCCGGAGAGAGGAAATAGAAAATAAATTAGCTCCACAATTACATTTTTGTATTGAAAATGGCAAGTGAGATGTCTTTATTAGATATGAAAAGGAGAAAAGTAATTTTACTACTTTTTCTTTCTATTGCTAGATTTTGCCATTTTATATTAGTATTATACACTCACCTAAAGGATTATTAGGAACACCATACTAATACTGTGTTTGACCCCCTTTCGCCTTCAGAACTGCCTTAATTCTATGTGGCATCGAGACTCATCAGACCAGGCAACATTTTTCCAGTCTTCAACTGTCCAATTTTGGTGAGCTCGTGCAAATTGTAGCCTCTTTTTCCTATTTGTAGTGGAGATGAGTGGTACCCGGTGGGGTCTTCTGCTGTTGTAGCCCATCCGCATCAAGTTTGTGCGTGTTGTGGCTTCACAAATGCTTTGCTGCATACCTCGGTTGTAACGAGTGGTTATTTCAGTCAAAGTTGCTCTTCTATCAGCTTGAATCAGTCGGCCCATTCTCCTCTGACCTCTAGCATCAACAAGGCATTTTCTCCCACAGGACTGCCGCATACTGGATGTTTTACCCTTTTCACACTATTCTTTGTAAACTCTAGAAATGGTTGTGCGTGAAAATCCCAGTAACTGAGCAGATTGTGAAATACTCAGACCGGCCTGTCTGGCACCAACAACCTAAAGGATTATTAGGAACACCTGTTCAATTTCTCATTAATGCAATTATCTAATCAACCAATCACATGGCAGTTGCTTCAATGCATTTAGGGGTGTGGTCCTGGTCAAGACAATCTCCTGAACTCCAAACTGAATGTCAGAATGGGAAAGAAAGGTGATTTAAGCAATTTTGAGCGTGGCATGGTTGTTGGTGCCAGACGGGCCGGTCTGAGTATTTCACAATCTGTGAAAATGTCGTGGAACGGGAGCTT
This sequence comes from Rhinogobio ventralis, assembly GCA_039654625.1. NCBI lineage: Eukaryota > Metazoa > Chordata > Actinopteri > Cypriniformes > Gobionidae > Rhinogobio > Rhinogobio ventralis. The sequence goes on from CM077213.1 coordinate 10,385,004, forward strand.
CGTGCCCTGGATGTGCATCCCACAAATCTCCATCAACTGCAAGATGCTATCCTATCAGTATGGGCCAATATTTAAAAAAAATGCTTTCAGCACCTTGTTGAATCAATGCCACGTAGAATTAAGGCAGTTCTGAAGGTGAAAGGGGGTCAAACACAGTATTAGTATGGTGTTCCTAATAATCCTTTAGGTGAGTGTGTGTATATATATATATATATTATGTGTGTGTATATATATATATATTATGTGTGTGTATATATACACACATACATACAATGTCTTTTTTTTAGAATTGCATTATTAATTTATAAAACAAAGTTGTGACTTGCGATTCAGCGATTCAGTAGCAAGCCATTGTCTACGTCTGATTCAAAAGGATAACACAAGAAAGTTGACTGACTCATCATTTGTTTTTAAAAAATCGGACATGTACCATTTGTAATAATAATATGTCATGTGACCATTTAACGACATCAGAAAACTGTGAACATGCCAATGTGTTGTTCAATTATTCAAATATTTACTTAAAATCTCAGGGCTACTTCAAATAAAAAGGGGGGTTTGGCTGACAGAAAAGTTTGGAAATCCCTGTTATATGTGTAAACGTTTTCAAGGACTGGAAAGAACATGAAATGTGTCACTTGTAAAAAAAAAAAAAACACCCAACATAACACGATTAAGACTAGATCATTTTATGCTCCTTGTTCCAACAGAAATCTCATTTAACATCTCACTATTGTAATATGAGCAAAAGGTGGAAATTGTTCATTTAGAAATATTCCGTATTGACAATTATTAATAATGTGTGATTTCTGCCATGCTTAGAAAATGAGATAACTCAGTGTAGAACCCACAATATATTCTTTTAAGAAAATTAAAACCCAAATACTTTACCATTTCCTTTGTCTGATAAAAAATAAAGAGGTATCTGCAAGAAATACTGAAAAGAATATATACAAGCATACAGCAGTATCATCAAACACTTGTAACAAGCTAAAGACAAGGCATGCCCATCATCACAAGGTTTACAAAGAGGGCTGAGCTGCAGACCAGAGGAAATTTGTGCATTTGTCCATGGATATGTGGCAGATTTTACAATGTTCTGTGTGTCCAGTGGTTTATAATCATTTGTGCTGCCTAAATAGATAATATACTGTATAATTAGTTTAGATGTTGTAAATAATTATACATTATTGTGTGTCAAGGGTCAAAGACAACTTGGCAACTAATAATAAAGTACACCTCAAAAAAACATATATTAAATTAAATATGCACAACAGAACAACACATATACAGTATAGCACCGTTTAAGCTAAACATGACATTTCCTCCATTATATTCCAAAAAACTTCCAGTAAAATGGAAGTTCTACACTGTTTAACCTTATATTACAACATAAAATGATTTGGTGCAGAATCCAAAATTAGAACTATAGCCATTCATTGATTAGGAAGAATATTAAATTAATTAAAAAGGCTAATTTTGGTCAATGGGGCAGATCATATTTTGAGGAAATATGTTCAAGTAATTGAGAAGAAACAATCCCAGTAAACAGCAGTCACAGTGTCTTATCTGGCTGCAGCTGTTTTGTTGCTTGTGCTTTTTTCCCTTTTCACAGGAACTGTGTTCTTCGATTGAGCAGAAGCTTTGGTTTGATTCGTGACAGGTGTATTGGTGGGTTGGTTTGGTGATGGTTTGGCATCCTTTGCAGGACCACTGCAAGTAGTAGTCCTAGACTTCATTGGGAGCTCCACAGTGGCTCGGAGGGCAAACAGCTGCTTGCGAGATTCGCTAACTGCAGTTCGTAGGGGTAGTCTATGGGGCGAAGGACTAGCTATACGGGTTGAAGAGAAAGTGCAGTTTGTGGTGCTTAAGCTGCGACGAGATGAAGCCGGAATACAGGAGAGAGGCATGCGATTGCTTCCACTTGGCTTGATAGAATAAGACAATGTTGATTTTGATCTTGTGTGAAGTGGTGGAGCACTTGATCCTGATTGTGGTTGTACTTTTGGCCTAAGGTGAATAAAACAAAATCTATTTCATTTAATTTACCATAATCATTCTTATGGTATGCTGTCAACTGGGTTGTGCAAAATTCTGAATTGAAGAAATGGCTCCCATTAAATTCTGAATTGTGAATTTGCTTTATCCTATTTGAAAACTGAATCGGAATTTGAATTGGAATGACAGGAAGTGGATTTTACAGAAACCCTATTTACACCTGGTATTAAGATGCATTTTGGTTGATTAGATCACAAGTGGACAACACTAAATACAGGTGTAAATGAGGTCTAAAACATTTTGAGCTTGTCCACTTTCAACCACTTATAGAGGTAGAGGAAAACGCATTCGACCAGATTGCTTTCGTAGTGTAAACATTCATGTGGTCGAATGTGTTCACCTAACACGTAAACATTATGGGAAGTGCGCTAGCCAGACAGGATTTATACTTTGTCGGCTCAAAACCCAAGTTTGGTTTAAAGACGAAAAACTTACCAAGCACAATGTTCTCTCACCATTCCTGATTTCTAACACACACTCACCGCGTTCGGCATTGTCTTGTAGTTATCAGAAACAAAAGTTGCTGTTCTCCGTATGTTTTTGCGTCGTCTCCAGGCACATTCATATGTAAATTGCGCAAGCTTATTTTGTTATTATTAGATTGAAAGATCTGAAAAAACACATACATTTACCCAGCCATAGACCCTACCCTCAAAGAAATCAGGACATAAGTGGTTGAAAGTGGACAAAAGAGACGGATTAAAACACCAAGTGTCAACGGGTATGAGTCTCCCTCGTCTACTTGTGATCCGATCGACCAACACGGTTAATACCAGGTGTAAGCAGTGCCGGAGTTGCAATTCAAAGAAATTCAAATTCAATGCATTCTCAATTTGATTCTAAATGGTGCACAACCCTGGCTATCAAACATGTTTAAAAAGTGTTATTTTGAGGTGAACTTACCCATTGCTTGCCTTTTGTCCTAATTTTGCATTTCCAGCATCAGGTTCGATAATAGGAGCTACAACTACTAGTTTAGATGAAGGCTTCCTTATTGGGGTAACTGGTCGTGGGATCCTGCTGTGCCACTCAGTTTGGTACTTTTCCGCAGCCTTCTTCTTGTGCTTCTTGAGAGAATCATCAGATACATGAATATCTTCCTCTGAGCCTGTAGTAGAAAGAGTCTCTAAAGGTCTCTTGGGCTCGTCTCCAGAAGATAACGAGGATGAAGTCCTGGAATTTAGTCTCATCCAGCGGCCATGACGCTGTCTTTGTACAGCTTGACGGGCCAGGTCTTGCTGCATGGCTCTTCTACGTAGTCGTTCTTTGGTGGACAGTTCAGATCCTGGTTCCTCTTCTGGGACTAGGATAGGAATTCGACTTTTGCTCCTTGGTCGTGGAGGTTTAGAAACCCTTTCTGGTACCGTTTTCTCCTCTTGATATTCTTCTTTTAGTTGTTTGTCCTGTTTGGATTGAATTGATGAACCTTGATGGATGGGTTCCCTAGACTCTAAGGGTAGAGGAACCACAAGTCCATCCTGTTTTTCAGCGGTCTCATTTAGCAAAGACTCATACAGAACATTGAGTACCTGAGGTTCCTCTGTAAGAGTCTGAGAGGTCACTTCAGACTGGACACATGCTGCTAGTCCTGGCTCTTGAGAAAGGACCGACTTGTCCTTTATCCACTTGGATTGTGATTTGCCTTCAACCTCTAAAACTTCAGGAACCTGTGCACCACTTGAAGACATGACATTCATATGGGTTGTCTCTGCAATGTGTAAAAAAGTTCGCTCAACTTTAGAGAAAGGGGGTGATGCAATTGAGGCTGAGGCCACCGAAGTTGTTGAGATGGTTATCACCGGTTTAGATGTTTGTATGGATGGGTCAACACCACTTGCATCAGGTTGCCTTGCATCTGAAGACCTCTCTGCCTGCTTTATGTCCTCCTGGACCTGTATCTCTAATCCACCAACTTCATCCAACTGCTCATTTTGAGGGGCATCAGATCCCACCACACCTTGATCCACATCAGTCGCAGTTATAACATTTGGAGACTTCTTTGTGTCTCCTGGTGAAAACAAAACAAGGGTGTTCGAGACATCCTCCTGGTCAGGATCTACTTCAGCAACAGAGCCCAGCTCTTTTGGCTCCTTGCGCGGATCATCGGCCACTAAGGTGGAAGGAGCCCCATCTTGACTACGTTCAGTGCTCTTTTCGCTTGCGCCACTACTAGATTCACTCTTTGTGACATCGTCATCTCTGGGTCCCTCATCTTGTGTCTCAGGCGGTGTGGCTGTGAAAGCCCGTCGCTGGTGTAGGCTTCCTGTAAGCATGACGGTGAGGAAGTCGGCTCTCTTAGCCTGCAGTTTAGGAAGGATATGAAACATCTCCTTCTCAGAGGATGGGGATTTAGTCCTGTAGTCAGTAGGTGACAACAGAGGCTCACTAGGGGTTGGGCCCTAAAAGATAACATAAAAATGCAAGTTACAATGCTGCCATTTTGGTAAGGCAATGTTAGAAAAACTATGAGAAACAATGAGATTTTGATTCTGTGAGATCTTCCTGGAAAACACTTTCCAGGAACATGCGGTATATGAGGACATACTGTAATTCATACATCCATTCGTACATACTGAGTTTCCACATACTTTTTCTAACCATTTTATTAAAGGCAGGGTACAGAAACATTTTTTTGTTATGCTGGTTAAAGGTCTCTTCACATCCTGATAGCAATCACTAAGTTAAGTGGTCTAAATGTATTTATATGTATATACATCGTCTGTGGAAAGCATAGGACCAGGAACTGTTCGTCCTACTGTAATTTGGAAGGAATGGAAACCTGTGATGTTATACTCGGAGCGGTTCGTGACTCAAATGTATGCGTTTCAATGGCAAAACAATCAATGGCGAAATGAATCTGCAGCAGTCAGGTGGTACAGGTCAGTGCTCTTTAAGTTGCTCATTATTATTGTAATGTTATGTGCTTTGAGACATGAAGTAGTTTAAGGCCATCTCTTGTCTTGTGACGCTTTGCAAATTCTGCTGTGAGCGTTTATGTTTTGAAGAAGGTGTGACTTTGGAGATGCTCTGAAGGGAGGGTGGGATCTCATGCTTCCAAAGCTTTCTAATAAAGTAATTCCTATACATTATACAACCACACACACAACTATTTTTTCTCAAAGACTTTAATTATGTTTAAATTGTACACAAGCTTTTTAAGATTGTCTAGATTACATACATAAAAAAAGGCACAAAAATGTGTTAAAGAATTTTCCCTTTTACAGCAGCCAGTCATATTTAGCTTTTTTTTTTTTCAAGTGTATCCAACATACAGGTTTTCTATACAATACATACAGACTAAAACCAACCAGATAACATGCTTTTATTTATACAGTATTGATATAATTTCTCTTTCTTAGATATATATATATATATATATATGTACAATTATCCTATAATTTAAAAAAAGTTTAAAATACATGCTTTACTTGGAAATATTACAAGCATACTGTACAGTGATATTGTGATAGAAAAGGTAATATGCTTATTGTACATCAATCTAACAGATCACAGCCCATTTACATTACATAGCAATACCAGACTGTCATTGTAAATAAAAATGTTGCTCTTAAGTGACTTGCCCGGTTACATAAATAAAACCTTCTGCAACTTATTTTTACACTTTGTTATTTTACAGCACACTTTCAAATTAGCGCTGTTACCATTGACACATAGTTGTTTTTAATTGCAAATATACAGAATACATTGAATATTGACAACAGTCGGTGCTTGTATCAGCTCCTTCAAGAGCTTGTCTGTGGTTTTGTGTACATTGTTGCTTTTCAGCTGTGTATTGGTATACATGGTAGAGTTCATTGGAGTTCAAGTGAAGCTTCTCACAACACCAAGCTAAGGTTATCACTCCCTGTGGGCATGATTATGCTCCAAACGTCCTTGATCCATCACATCTCACTACATACATTATATAGAATCCTCATGCACATTACAGCTATGATACAGCATTTGCCTCCATCTAAAAGGTGTTATTGTGACAAAGGCATTGTGTATAGGCATAACGTAAAACCATCAAAAACTCATAAAAGCAGTTTAGTGGGTTGTGATAGACTAAATTACATTCTTTTTGGTATTTCAGAGCATCACATGCAGATGTTCAGGTAGAAATAAAACAGAAGGCCTTAGAAAATGTTGTAAACAGTACATAAAACTAAAAGAAAATCTTTTACAAAAACATATGGGCCATGCTAACATTTTGTAATGGTAGACTTTTTTTATGCAAATGTATTTGTCAATTACATATTTTGAATATTGTTAACTGAATAATTGTAACTTTGCTTCCAAGAAGACATCAATGAATTTGCTCTGTTGATCACTTAGTATGTAAATCAATAATCAATATACAATTCATGGAAACATAAAGGCATAACATAAGCCATAAAAAATGGTCTTAGATTAATTTGCTTTCATGGACCAACTTCATTTGTTAGTCATGCAAAAACAGGATTTTGAACTGCATTGTCTTTCCAGTACTTCCCAGTCAACAGACCCGGACAGTCTCAACAATAACGACTTTTCTTGCACTGTTAATGTCAGTGTCATTACTGTACAATTATAGCTAAATATAGTGATGTAAACCAGGCAAAAGCAGATGTGCAAAACAAGTGCAAGAGTTAGCAGCCTGTTTGGGTATATAACAGTACATTCATGTGAGAAGCCATGACTGTGACAGTACCAGAAACATATACAGAAACCAAGTCATGTATCATTTCTGTTCTAATACAGTTTCAAATACTTATTATTCACTCAATGTGATCATGTAAAGTTGCAGTACACACTGACTTGAGTTTTATGTTAGCATGAACAAACAACAGATTTTCGAATACACTTTTTCTGAAATCCCATGTTTCTAAACACTTCTTTTGCAACAAAAAAGCAGTTTAATTTTTTGTTTTAAAAAATATAAACAAATATATTCTTTTTTTTTTTTTTTTTTTAAATCTAGTTAAAGTAAATCTTTTTCTAAACAGTAAATCACCCTTTCATTTGCTTCCCTGGCAAGTATAAATACATTTTCCATCAACTTTTACAATCCAAGCATGCATCTTTATGTTATATTGCCAAAGACCTGCTACAACAATAAAACTGCAAGAGCCATTTAACTTTCAAGCCTAGGTTGTTTAAGCATGAAACAACTTAAGCCACCAACAGCTATAAAATAAAGATTATTAAACAAATGAGCTACTTAATCACTAAATGTCTAATGTACACAATATTTTCAGTTCTCCTTTTCAATATAAACACCGGTGGATTTTAATTGAGAAAATGATAATCTGTACCTCTCAAATCCAAACCACCGTTCACATCTTATTGCGGTCGATCACATTTTTTGTTCCATATCACCAAGGAAACAGCTATGGCTCCAATTCATCGTCTTTTTTAAAGTGCAATAGTGAAAACCAGTACTCAAAAGACCCTACAGCACACATACATTTGCTACTCAATAACATAAAACTGTGCATCCAACCCAAGACTAACTAGGAGGTATTCAATGAGATATAATGCTTGCACGATGCATTCAAAGCTCTATGCACATAAATATATGATTAAATAAGACATGGAAGCTTTTATCTAAACTCTCAAAAGAAAAGATGCTATTTAATAGAAACTGCTTTCATATATATATATATATATATATATATATATATTTGCTTTTGCTTACTTTATGGCTATACTCATTTTAATCAGTGGCAGAGAAACCAAAATGCGTGCTAATCTTTCATTTACTTTACAACTGTGACACAACAGCTCATTTATCTCATATTTAGATAACCAGACTCCAGCATGCCACTCCATTAGTTATCAAAGCGTAGACATATTATTCCCTTTTGCTCTTATGGTTCCATTTTACATTTGAAACACTTCCATTCAACTTACATAACATCTCCTTTGTGAGGCAGAGCACCTTTATAGCACATAAAAAATTATTTTCTTTGTAAAATTGAAATCCTGTGTATGTAAGAAACATTATGAACTATGGATGATGGTTTAGAACGTGTTTGAAACCTAAATGATAATACTAAAAATAGGACAAAAAAAAAAACTTTTTCATGTTTTTTTGCATGGAAGACAATTAAATAACTTGCATATTAAAGGCAGCGGGTCACTCCAGGTATGTTTCAGGTTGACCACAGCTGCAAATGCAACACACGTGCAACTGAGGTACACGAATAGCCACTGCAGATAATGAATTTTGGCTATAAATATCTTTATATTTTTACTCACAAAGTGATTGACATGACTAAAATGTTTGTTCATAACAAGCAGAAAGTGCCAGATATGAACAGCATGTGTAAAAGCATGGCATTCCCTTTAACATGTTGTTACCTTCTTACAGCCCTCTACAGTTTATTGCATCAGAAAAGACTACATCTTTCCCAAAATATAATTCATCATCCTTAAAAAAAAAAGTCTTTCACATCAGTGTGTGAGAAGTGACTACATAAGCTTTCCTCAGCTGTTCTTGTTCATTAGTTTGGCCAACATCTGCTGGATCTGCAGGCGGGACACGTTGAGCATGGAGTGCCTGCTGCGTGGACTTCCAGGCGGCTGCAGGGGAGCGTGACGTCTCGAGCCCGATCGGAGGTTACCGTGAGCTGGGCTGCTTTCAGCTGACCGGCTGCGCTGGATGAAGGATCCTCCGGGGTGAGGGTACTGCTCAGTCTCCAACGTCGAGGACGAGAAGACGTAGGAGGCGAGGCGTCGTAGCTGGTTGGAGCGTGGGCCCGAGTGAGGCCTGTCATCATCCAGCTGAAATGAAACGAGAAAGAGCGAGCGTTGAAATGAAACGAGCTAAACAGAGGATTTGTATTTGTAACATTTAAGGCATCTCCCCAGTCGCATGCAGTGAGGAGAACGCCAAACACTCAGAAGAAAGAGAGGAACGGACTCTCTTTACACAGACCTACAATGGGTTGCCTGGAAACAAGTTTTCACAAGAGACAAAGCTAAAGGGATAGCTATGTTTTTTTTCTTTTTGGTTGGGCAGCCAACATTGAGAGCCTCTATTCCACAGAGGCTGTTCGTTTGATGCAGATCCACCTCTCAGAAATGTGCCATATGTGACCATGTACAAGACAATGAGCCGAGAGATTCCAGACAAAAAGTACTTTAACCATTTTGCAGATCGGTATCATCACACCGTCATTGGACAACTTAAGAAAAATGAATGGTCAAGCATACAAACACAAACACACATGGATAAAAATGGGTAAATATGGATAAAATGATGACAAACAGAAATCAAATATGAAAAAACAATGAGCAAGTTCATCAAACAGGTACAAAAGGGACTAGCCTAAACTGTGCTTACCGCAAACACCTCTTTCACTCTTCTTTTGTGGCTCCAGCGGCAGCCTTGGTATTTTCTCCGTGGGTGAAATCAACGTGTCATACGTGATTTTGAGCGAAAGGCCGAGCAAAAGGCAGTGGGCATTTAAAAGGTGAAGACTGCTGGGAAAATGAGCATCCTCATCTGTTTTGATTTGAGGTTTTGGCTATCATACAAAAGAGACAATCCAGCAATCTCAGTTCAGCTTAAAAAGGCTGTGACTGTGCTTACAGCGAAACAATGTAAGGGGCAAGTTTTTCCAAACAGAATTCAGAAAAATGCCCCAGAACTTTTTTCTGTCATATTTCCTCATGGGTAAATGAGAAGAATAAACTAGCTATCAACTAGATGAGCAAAACTGGTGGTCTACTATATGTCATCTAGCTCACCCTAGTGGTAAAGAGCGTCTGAAATCTTTTCACACATTTTGTTTTGGACTATGAGGGATGACAAACATTAAAATATGAAAATGAATAACTTTAATGTGAATTAGTGCACAGATTTACTGAACGGTTTAGTGCTGAGCATCCTAAAAAGACAAACCACAGTCAGAGTTTAAGAAATGTATAGAAACGCTCAGCAGTAGACCCCTCATTTTGAACGCAGTCAAAGACACAAACACAGTACTGAGGTAAAATGTGTTTTTATGAAGGACAAGAAATGCGTAGCCCTGAAATCCCATTAGCAAAGGTCTGGTTTAGCTTCACAGGTTTTTTTTTTTCTGAAAACTTTTGAAATCAAACGGGATATTTCTGAAGATTTAAAAAATGATCTAGTAATTTTATCTGGAAGGAAAAGAAAAAAGAAAAAAAAGAAATTTGGGCCATGTACACACTGTAGCTACATTTAATCCCATTCTGTTCATATTGAGTTGAGCATGAGCAGTTGAGTTGAGCAGTTGAGTGACAACCAAATTAAACAAGTGAAATCAGTTCTAGAATGGTAAATAGGAGAGTTCACTCAAACAATGAAAATTCTATTATTTATTCATCCTCATGTTGTTCCAAACCTGTATGAATTTCTTGTGTGGAACATAAAAGATGATATTTTAAAGGCCCACTGAAGTGCCTTGAAACGCGCAGCATTATTCAATATGTTGACGTAATTTCCCCTGAAACGGCTCCAGCTGTTAGCAGCTCCTCCCCTTTTATGAAACAGCCAAAAGCATTTCATTAATACCACAGTTTGACTAGAGCCTTTCTGTTTGGTAAAGCCACAGTTTCCTCCTAATCTCTAACCGTTTCTCATCATAATCTCCTCAATATCGCTTTCAAATACAGCATTCTGTGCTTAATTTTTAATGTGTCCAATATGTTTTGTTGTATGCGCCAACTCGCGCATATGATCCGCGCTGCGCTCTTGTGTCTCTAGTCAACGGCTCTGGTCTAGACTATGTTTGTGTGCTACGGTGCTGCGCATGAAATCTAACGTGAAACCAGACTTCATTCGCCTCAACTGAAAGCATATTTACACTGTGAATCGTTTCCTATCGCATGTATAGTGCGCTATGTGCCATTCACCATGTAGGAAATAGTAAATGTGTGAACAGCTGACCAATTTCAGCCGCAGCGTCAGCATCTATTTATAGTGTAGGGAGCGGGACGCTTCAGATTCTAGAGAGCATTTGATTGGACAGAAAATGTGATGAGAAGCTGAAGTCTGTGATGATGTCATCAAAATCTGTGATCCATTTTAACGGAAGTGAGAGACTGTTAGTTTTCTCCTAAATGCGAATTTTGTCATTGTTTTGGAACACACCAGCTTATTCCTAACCTTAAGGCTAACATAGTCATACTAAAAGCGAAAAAACTAAAATTTTGATTTCAGGGGGCCTTTAAAGAATGTTGGTAACCAAACCGTTTTGGTTACCATTGACTTCCATTGTATGGACAATAGAAAAAAAAATACATTCCTCAAAATATTATTTTATGTTCCAGAAAAGAAACATAGAAATATAGTTTTGGAATGACATTAGGGTGAGTATATGAAAATGTTTTCATTTTTGGGTGAACTAACTATCCCTTCAAGGTTGCAGCAACTGAATTTTAATTAAAGGGATATTTCACCCAAAAATGAATTAATTATTGTCATTAATTACTCACCCTCATGTCATTCCAAACCCGTAAAACCTTCGTTTATCTTCGGAACACAAATTAAGATATTTTTGTTGAAATCCGAGAGCTTTTTTGACCCTCATAGACTGCAAAGTTATTACCACTTTCAATGCCCAGAAAGGAAGTCAAGACATCGTTAAAATAGTCCATGTGACTACAGTGGTTCAACCTTAATGTTAATAAGCAACGAGAATACTTTTTGTGTGCAAAAAAACTAAAATAACAACTTTATTCAACAATTTCTTCTCTTCCGTGTGAGTCTCTGATGCTGAACACTTGAGCACGACGACGCATGCGTGTGCTGCTAAGCTGGCTTTCTGGCGTAGAACCCGTGAGAGACCGATAAATAAGAGAAGAAATTGTTGAATAAAGTCATTTTTGTTTTGTTTTTTGTGCACAAAAGTATTCTCGTCACTTCATAAAATTAAGGTTGAACCACTGGAGTCACATGGACTATTTTAACGATCTCCTTACTACCTTTCTGAGCCTTGAAAGTGGTAATTAAATTGCTGTCTATGGAGAGGTCAGAGAGCTCTCGGATTTCTTAATTTAAAAATATCTTAATTTGTGTTCTGAAGATGAACGAAGGTCACATGAGGGTGAGTAATTAATGACAGTAATTAATTCATTTTTGGGTGAACTAACCCTTTAAATCCATGTAGTGTGGTCAGAATTAAACTGAACAGCTAGTTCATGTAATGAAATCAAAGCACATAGGATATCATAACAAATGGCATGATAATCAGTCACTAACACTGTTTGGTATCCATGTTTCTTGTTTACAGTTGCAGGGTGTGAAAATATCACTATGGTTACCTCCATATCGCAAGGCTGTAGTATGAAAGTCTCCTTATTCTTTACAAATGATAATGATAACTAATCAAAGCTTTGTAGTGTGTACATGACCTTTGAGCAGTTTGAATACCCTCTTAGTTACAGCTAAACTTCTGCATACAAAAACTTTTCCAAAATACAAACCATGAACGAAGAAGAATCATTACATTTGTAGCAAATCATGTGAAAACCAAATGTTTGATGGTCAGAAAAGAAGAGATGAGGCATGAGTCTTTGTGTCAGACAGTGAATTAAAGAGAGAGTGACAGTCGGAGAGAGAGAAGAAAGGGAGAAAGAAATAGGCACACACCCTGTAAAAAGTGGAGTGAGACAATAGCACCACCCCATCAAAAAGCACTGGCTTTATATTTATTAAAAAGTTGATTTTAAGACAGATAAGCTATTTTAAGAATGGAAAAAAGAGCTATGAACAGGACCAAGTCTCCTGCACATGTCAATGGAACCAGTATTTCATGTTCGTTCTTGGAACAAGTGGAAAGTGAACAAATGTATTTCTTAGGTACAAGAAATCCCTGATGTAGGTCATTCTCTGTGTGTGAAGCTGAAAAGATCAGGCTCCACATTTAAAAGAGGATAAAAGTGCTCCAAAGAGAATTATAGGTTTAGTTGTAGATTTTACACAATTTAATACAAACATTTACATATACATAACTGTCCAAAAACTTGGGATCAATTTCTAATGTTTTATGCTCACCAAGGCTGCATTTATTTCAATATGAAATGGTTGCACTGTAAAATTTTACTACTGTTTAAAATAAATGTTTTCTATTTTAATAGATAAAAAACATTTCTTATAATCATCAATGTTGAAAACAATTTTTTTTTGTGGAAACCATTGTAATTTTTTTTCCGGGCTCTTTAATTAAAATAATAATCCATTTATTTAAAATAGAAATTTTTTGCAACATTATAAATTTATTTACTGTCACTTTTGATTCATTCCTTGCTGAATAAAAGTATTAATATCTTTCAACAACAAAAATATTTTGAATGGTAGTGTATATGGTTGAAAATGTTTGTATTAAATTGTGTAAAATCTAAAATCTAAAACTTTATTTTTTTGTAAATATTTTTAAAATATCTGTTATTAATTTGCAAGCAGAGAAGTAACAAAATAGCAAGATGCAATGCAATATAAAGAAATTACAGTATAGTGTTCCTGCCATCTTCCTGCCATCTTCATTATCACTCATTTCATTATTAGCTGATAAAATCCATTACTCAGCTGATAAGTGCTGGTTTGTGAACAATAAACATCCTTTTCCTGATCTTATTTTAAAAATCTGATCCAGACCATTTTCTTGAGCATGTCATGAGCTCGAAAACACTTCACGTACAGTCTCACACCGCAGGCAAAGAATGATCCATGTAAAAATTTGTCTGTAAACGAACAATTTATCATAGCGCTTCTAACTGGACCTCATGATTTCTTTACCACCATCAAATATTTTCAACCTCACTCACCTCAAACACACCAATGCACTCCATCTTTAGGCTAAGAATGTCAGTGCAGGTTAGTCAGTGCTGGATAATCTTACCTGTCTCTGAGGTCCGTTGGATTCTGACTCTCTCCGTCGCGGCCGTCCCGAGGGCAGCGAGTGACAGGGTGACTGCACAGGGCTCTCCACTGATGTTGACTGGCCTTTCCCGCTCCTCCTGGATGCCTCCTCCTCTGTAAGGGGCTGCATGCCTCGTGTAGTCCGGTCGCCGTGTGACGTCTTGGGCCTGACTGACGGATCTGTCCCCCTATGTCTCCGCCGCTCTTCTCCTTCCTCCAGAGGGCGTAATTCCTCCGGCTCCTCATCCGTGGTGCCGGATGTGGTGGGCTCAGCCCCTGGGAGGTAGTGGAAGTCTCTGAGCTCCGTTTCTTTGTCTATGATAACCCACTCCTTGCTGTCAAAGTCCTCCTCTTCTGCGAGTGGGACGGAGCGGATGAAGGCATTGCTGTGGGCTTCCTGGTCCACTGATGCAGAAGCCTCATTACGACCACGGTCTCCACGACAACCGTCGACGGACAGCATCTGAGCAGGCTGGGAGGAGTAAACATGGCGAGAAGGAGAACCCAGGATGTCCATTCGAGAGCTGAGAAAGGAATAAATAATGAATTTATGAGGCTAAATGATGATATAGACAGAAAGACTAATAATATTTTTTATTCTATTATACTTTAAAATGTAACATTCCTGTGATGCTGGAATTTTCAGCATCATTACTCCAGTCTTCTGTGTCACATGATCATTCAGAATTCATTCTAATATGCTAATTTAGTGCTCATTTAGTTCCCCTTCGAGGGAACTCTCACTGCGTCATGAAAGCGACACTTTGGGAACGCCCTCAGCGTAGCGCGTCTGAAGTATGAATGAAATCTATTCCAATCCTGATCGCATCATGATGTAGTAGATGACGGCGTACCTGGAAGGTACAAAGGGACGTCGGCTTGCTCAGCACATTCGCTTTTTGCTCTTCAGCTAAGTGCTCTGTGTTTGTAAGTCTTATTTGGTGTTGTTTGTCTCACGTCCACAAGTGCGTAACTATGGCGAGCTGGCATTTCAAACGGTGTGTGCCTCCGTTTCCCTGTTTCATTTCGGGCATGGACACACACCAGTTGTGTGTGCAATATCGGGGCGCGCAGCACGCTCGGGCAGCTCAGGGTGTTGCGCTCACGGCTGGCCGTGTTTAATAAGGCTGACCAGGCTTGCAGCCCTGTTGTTCTCAATGCCCCAGTCACAAAAGCCGCTTCATTCATAACTCAAGGCTCGCGAGCTCTTTGGTTCTGGTCCCGCACCTGTTGAGGCAGCTCGGCGGCATAGATCATAGGGCTCGCAGTTGAGTCTGACAGTCCGATGGTTTCCCTCCCTGTGCGGAAGCCCGCGCTGCGGCTTCTTCCCACGGAGTAGAAAACCAGATGCTTGAACCTTCTGATGCTGAGGAATTAGACGTGCTCAACATCGAGGGAGTGAAGTAGTAATCAGAGCTCGCCACTTCAAAAAAAAGTTATGCAAGGATCGATCTTGCGTTGCCGAGGCAGCGCGTAGATTACGGGTCTGCAATAAGAGTGAACACACGCAACCGGTGTGCATGTGATACTGTTTGGGTGTGAGGCAGGCAGTCAGCTCCTGAGGGTGCTGGCTGTGTTCATCTAGAAATATCTCGGATGTTTCAGCCTCGTGCCTGTGGACTTTCTTCTCGAGGGAAGAAAGCCAAATAGATTGTGAACGGATCAATCTCGCGTTTGCTGAGGCAGCGTGTAAATAAACAGTATCGTCTGGTGGTTATGGCTGCATTTAATTCTGAGGAATTAAAATGAAATATTATCTGACTTTGTGAAGTTAGATATTTTTATTCAGCCTACCATTCAGACCATGCTCACTGGGGTGATTATGGCAGCATTTAATTCTGAGGAATTAAAGGGGATGTTATCTGACTTTGAGGAGATAGATATTATCAGCCTATCATCTAAAGCATGTTCACTGGTCTGTATTCATCTAAGATGGGAGCAGGATATGCATGAGCAGTTTCCTGAGGGAGCTGTTTTCGTGCATTGTGAAGTTGCTCCTCCACGGAGCCCTCAGGAGATCGATGTTGTTCCCGCTGCCTCGGGCTTTGCGGGACACATCGGTTTCCAGTAATCTCGCAGTGTCCGCCTGCGAAATCGTTGCAGCCCTGTCGAGTTGCTCCCTTGGATGAGGCCCCTGCTGGCCAGCCCCCTCTCCCGGGAAGGAGTGATCAAGGTCGCCTCATCCGTGGAGCTCTTTGGAAGTTGATGCTGCGATCCCGGCGTCTATGATGCTTGGGCCACATCGACTTCCAGCGAACGCACACTGCTCCATCCGCCTCTAGAGAGACCTGCGGCTGGACAGCGAACGCGTCCGCACACACCGAAAATCGTCCTCGACTACTTCCTGCCGGTCAGCCATCTCTAGCAGATTATCTCGGCGCATGGTTAAGCCTCCAAATATATCTGCGTGGGCCCTGCGACTGTAGTAAGAGGATACAGACTGCGGTCCGGTTACCCTTCCCCGAATTCTAATGGGGTGGTCTGGACTGTGGCGGTCCCAAAGCAGGTGCGGGTTATGGAACAAGAAGTTCACTCCCGGTTGGCAGGAGGCCATAGAACATGTTCCTCTGCCAGACAGGGAGTCCGGGTTCTACAGCCGGTACTTTATAGTTCCAGGAAGGGTGGGGGGGTTGCGTCCAATAATAGATCTGAGGCACTTGAATCGTTCTCTGAGGAGATTCAGGTTCAAGGCGCTCATGATTTCAGCCGTGGACTGATTCGTCACGAGGACTGATTCGTCCGAGGACTGATTTGTCACGATAGATCTGAAGGTCATACTTCCATATTCCATCCTTCCATATCACAGAAAGTTCCTGAGGTTCGGGGACGAAGCATTCCAATATCGGGTTCTTCCCTTCGGCCTACCTGTTTCCCCTTGCGCGAGACGGCAGTTCAGGTGCTTGGGGTTGAGACTTAACACAAAAAAAGAGCGTGATGACGCCCTCCACGAGGACTATGTTCCTGGGGGTCGTATGGGATTCCACGACAATGCAGGCACAAATGTCCCCTGCGTGCGTGGAGTCCATACTGGCGATGGTCTCCAAAGCTCCACTGGGGCTGGATGCCATGACACAGACGTGGCCTAGGCTGCGTCTGTACGCATTTCCCCGATCGCTCTGCTCTTGGAGCGGGTCCGCCGAGAAGGGATCATCCTACTACTAGTAGCACCCTGCTGGCTGACCCGGGTATGGTTCTCAGACATTGTAACACTGCTAGACGGCCTCCCGTGGCAGGTTCCGCTGAGGAGGCATCTGCTGTCCCAGGCCAGGGGCACAATATTCCACCCCCGGCCAGACCTGTGGAACCTCTGGGTCTGGCCCCTGAGGGGGCCCAGTACCTAGAGGCTGGCCTGTCAGCAGGTGTTGTCGAGACCCTACTCAGCTCCAGGGCTCCATCCACCATGAAGCTGTACAGCCTGAAGTGGAATGTGTTTTCTACTTGGTGTAGAGAACGTGAGGTGGACCCAGTTAACTGCCCAGTGGCTTCAGTGCTGGAGTTCCTCCATGATTGTTTCTCTGCCGGGCTTAACCCGTCCACACTTAAGGTGTACGTGGCTGCCATTAGGGCTTTCCACTTGCCTGTAGGTGATGGACCTTTGGGGAAGCACCATCTGGTTGTACGGTTCCTCCGTGGGGCTCGGAGGATGAGGCCTGCGACTCAGTCCCAACCTGGGACCTGGCAGTGGTACTTGAGGGGCTGGCTGAGGCCCCCTTCAAGCCGCTGGAGTCGGCCGAGGCAAAGAACCTGACCCTGAAGGTGGCCTTTCTCCTCACAGTTACCTCTCTGAGGAGAGTGGTGGATCTCCAGGCCTTGGCGATTACGCCGACTTGCCTGGAGTTTGCCCCTGGCGGAGTTAAGGCCATCTTACATCCAAGACCGGGCTACGTGCCCAAGGTGCCATCTATCAGGGAACGGTCAGTGGTTCTTCAGGCCTTCCACCCTCCACTTCACGTGACAGCGGAAGAGAGGAGACTTCACCTGCTCTGCCCGGTCAGAGCCCTTAAAATTTATTTGGAGAAGTCTTCACAGTGGAGGAAGTCAGATCAGTTGTTGGTGTGCTTTGGCTCACCCAAGAAAGGGCTGCCTGCTTCAAAACAGACAATCAGTAACTGGATTGTCCAGGCAATAGCCACAGCTTATCGGGTGCGCACTCTGCCTTCACCTATAACCGTGAGGGCTCATTCCACCAGGGGCATAGCCTCCTCGGTGGCCCTCCTTTCTGAAGTCTCGCTTCAGGAGATTTGCGAGGCGGCCGGGTGGGCCACCCCGCACACATTTATAAGTTTTTATAGTCTGCAACTCCCTGTGACGCCTGCTGCAAGAGAGCTCGCGCCCTAAGTGTGCCTGGGTTCCAGCTTCACACTAGGGCGGGTGTGATAGCGGTGTGGCATAGTGGGTATATCGTTCCCAAAGTGTCGTCATCACGACGCAGTGCGAGTTCCCTGAGAAGGGAACGAGGGTATGCCGTTATTTACTACGTCATGACGCAACACCAATCAAGATTGGAATAGATTTCATTCATGCTTTAGACACTACGCTGAGGGCGTTCCCAAAGTGTCGTCATCACGACGCAGTGTCTCGTTCCCTTCTCGGAGAACAAGGGTTACAGTCGTAACCCGAGACGTTTCTTATGATTATCAATGTTGCAAACAGGGGAAACTGTGCTATTTTTGTGGAAACTGTGCTACTTTTCCAGGATGCTTTGATGATTAGAAAGTTCAAAAGAACAGAATTTTTTTCAAATAGAAATCTTTTGTAACATGTTTTACTGTCACTTTTGATCAATTTAAAACATCCTTGCTGAATCTTTAAAAATAATCTTACTGACCCCTAACTTTTTTAGCGGTTGTGTATATATTAAATATTCATGTTGCAATGCCTTTATTTGAATAATGCAGTAAATTAAAACTTCTTTAATGAAAATAGCCCACTCATTATATTAATCTTTACATGTGGAAGTTAAAAGATAAATGGCAATGAAGTGCAAAAACAGCATCACATTATGTAATATGACTCAAAACAGTCAAACTAATATTATAAAACGGATAGTCCACTCTCTAACTTCTGAATGGTCAATACAGAAGTTCGGACAAATTCAAAGCCAAATTTTGACCCACCGTTGCCCGTAACCATCCCGTCCATCAGCGGCAGATATGCGATCAGATTCAGGGCTGTTGACCCGTCGGTACCTGAGTGAGTGCACCTGCACACCCGGAGAGTCCAGACATCCCCTTTGTGGTGACACAGGACACACACCTCGGCTACCATCTTCCTCTTGACCTCCCTGCAACACAAAATCAAAGACATTATAATGTTATCTGGTTTTTAAAAAAAATACTTTTTAAAATATAATCATGTAAAACATCTGATTGGATTATATTCAATGGAGTGCTCTGCACCTTTCCAATGTTAATCCTGAGTTTGTTTCGATTAAAGTCTGTCTCCTCCCATCCATCTGCGTCAGTGGGTAACTGACTACCATCAGCTGGCCGGCCAGAGGGAATCGGAGGGGCATTTTCCTGATCGCTAAGGTGCTCGTCCTGTACAACGTCATCTGTATTTTCCCTCTGAAGGTCACCAGGCATCTGGGTCACATTTATGACCCTAAAGGTCAAAGAACAGAATTTTTTTGTTGTTGTTTAAAAAAAGGAATGACACCCTTCACCTTTATAGAGTCATTTTCTGTAAATATCACTTTCAAAATGAAGTATCAGAGGGGGAACTCCTTTAAAAGTCATCAGATTTTTCTATTTCATGGTAAAATATTCTTCATGTCCTGGAGCAATGCAACAACTCTGCCTTTCCAGAACTGCAATGGACTAAAATAAGTGACATTTTCATCCGAAGTGAGTTTTCTCCTATCTAAACATGCAAACTTTCTAAAAACTAGCTACAATGTTCCAAGAGGCACTGAATGTTTGTGACCAATAAATCAGTTTTCAAAATGTATCAGTATGCAAATAACAGTAATAAATTAAAACAAATAAGACAACAGGTTCAAGCTTGTCTCTTGTTTTTTCAGTTGTTTGAGTATTTCAGACGTTAATCATGCCTTTCATGCATCTGTACAGCTTTTTTTGTGACAATGGACGACAAGTAACAAAGTCCCCTGAGAGGCTGCCTCTGAATTAGTGTGGGTTTTGCTAAGTGCGGTGCATTTGTCTGTTTGTGTACATGAGGATCTTTAACAATAAAAGAAGCTGGCTGGATGGATGGATTTACATGTCCCACATGGAGTCACATGTCCACAGGCATATACACATGTGTTCCCATATGCATGCTGTTCTTACCCAACCATAGCCACTGTAGGCCGTGTGTTCTGTTGCACCGCTGTCGGTGTTGTGGCAGACATCATGGAGTCCGTCCCACTTTTCTCCCAATCATATGGCTCATTCTCTGTGATGATGCGTTCTTTCATGCTGTTCTCAAACACAGACATCAGGAGCTGGCACAGAAAAGACATCTTAGAAAAGACCACTCATATCCGTATGATAAAATGTGATTCTGCTATAAAACAGCAATAAACTTCATTTTTAATATATGTCTTTATTATTAATATATGTAATATTTAATATTCATATATACACCAATCAGGCATAACATTATTAGATCCTTTAAGTCCTGTAAGTTACGAGGTGGGGCCTCCATGGATCGGACTTGTTTGTTCAGCACATCCCACAGATGCTTGATTGGATTGAGATCTGGGGAATTTGGAGGCCAAGTCAACACCTCAAACTCGTTGTGCTCCTCAAACCATTCCTGAACTATTTTTGCTTTGTGGCAGGGCGCATTACCCTGCTGAAAGAGGCCACAGCCACCAGGGAATACCGTTTCCATGAAAGGGTGTAAATGGTCTGCAACAACGCTTAGATAGGTGGTACGTGTCAAAGTAACATCCACATGGATGGCAGGACCCAAGGTTTCCCAGCAGAACATTGCCCAAAGCATCACACTGCCGCCGCTGGCTTGCCTTCTTCCCAAAGTGCATCCTGGTGCCATGTGTTCCCCAGGTAAGCAATGCACACGCACCCGGCCATCCACGTGATGTAAAAGAAAACGTGATTCATCAGACTAGGCCACCTTCCTCCATTGCTCCGTGTTCCAGATCTGATGCTCACGTTCCTACTGTTGGTGCTTTCGGCAGTGGACAGGGGTCAGCATGGGCACCCTAACTGGTCTGTGTCTATGCAGCCCCATATGCAACAAACTGCGATGCACTGTGTATTCTGACACCTTTTTATCAGAACAAGCATTAACTTCTTGAGCAGTTTGAGCTACAGTAGCTCATCTGTTTGATCGGACCACACGGGCCAGCCTTCGCTCCCCATGTGCATCAATGAGCCTTGGCTGCCACAAACCTGTTGCCGGTTCACCACCGTTTCTTCCTTGGACCACTTTTGATACATACTGACCACTGCAGACCGGGAACACCCCACAAGAGCTGCAGTTTTGGAGATGCTCTGACCCAGTCGTCTAGCCATCACAATTTGGCCCTTGTCAAACTCGCTCAAATCCTTACACCCATTTTTCCTGCTTCTAACACATCAACTTTGAGGACAACATTTTCACTTGCTGCCTAATATATCCCACGCACTAAGGTGCCGTGATGAAGAGATAATCAGTGTTATTCACTTCACCTGGTCATAATGTTATGTCTGATCGGTGTGTGTGTGTATACATATATATATATATATATATATATATATATATATATATATATAGAGAGAGAGAGAGAGAGAGAGAGAAATTAAAATAAAAATACAAAAAGCTATTTAACTATTCTATTTGGTACACATCTATTTGGTAAACATAATAAGATATATAGAGAGTTAGAGATTCTATTCTAGGTACCTGATAGTCGGGTTTAGTGTAGTAGTCAAGGCCTAAAACATGCTCCAGGAAGACATTAAACTCTGATGGCATGTGTTTAAGCAGCATCCTATGGTCATAGCGCTCCTTTATCTGACCCACCTGCTCCTAAATGATACAGATGACAACAGTAGATTTTAACAATGGTGGTCTGATACAGAATAACACTTAAAAAAAAATAAAAATAAACAAAAGATGTAACAAACACTGATTTTTAAATCAGGCAAGGAAAGTCAGAGCACCTTGTCCTTGATTTTCCTCCACGGCAGCTGCCCAGCAGCAAATTCAACCAGCATGTAAAATAATGACCATAAGTCATCATGGCGACCCATTTCCTGTAAAAACAAACACAATAATTCCATTAAAATCAATAGGTAAATAGCATTAGATGATTGTGTATTCTGTAAAATACATTTGATATAAATACATAATAAGTAGACATAAACTAAGCACTTACTTTGTTTTTATGTGCATTCACAGATGCATATCTAACAGTCCCTCGAAATCCTGCAACGGTTCTGGGCTAAAAAAAAAAATGTATTAGAAAAATGTATATTGATTATTGATAAATACATTTTATTTCTGCAATACTTTTTAAAATCAAAACAAATCAGACAAAAATACTACTGTGCATTATGATTTTATGCATTAGTAATTTCATTACTGTTTTAGTGGTATTGTCAACAGGAGAGGGACACAGTGCACAACACACACTACTGAACATAGCGTTCCATTCTTCCAGAACATTGAACACACAACGCAAAAGGTAAACACCTTCCGTCACATAAATGTACCTGTGTGTCTGTGCGTGCATGAGTGTGTCCCAATAGGGACCAAATCAACTAATTTATTTTTGATTAACTAAATGACATGACAAGTAGCATCTGTTTTGCAGAACAAATGACATTTCATTTGGATGCAGTTAATTTTCTCTTACCGTGTTCACTGTTTTACTGCCAATTATAGAAACTGCACTTTTGCTGAACATAAAGGTCAAACTCTCAAAAAGAAATCTCACAAGCATTTATTTAACACAGATGTATTAAATGAGCTTAATAAATGTAAAAATATTAAGAATCAAACTTAAAATGAAATGTGGAATGAATGTAATGTGCAAAACTTTCAATTGATCGGATTCAATTGGTTTTATTCAAATAAATATCTGTTTTTCCTATCCTAATATATACATATATATATATATATATATATATATATATATATATATATATATATATATACACATATATATATATACATATACATATACATATATATATATATATATAACAATCAATCACTAAATTAATAAATGTGAGGTCAGATATAAAACAAAGATGAGAAATCCATGAAGTCACTCACAATGAAAGTCTTTCCATTGGTGAGAGTGTGGGGGAGAAGGGAACAGATGGAGAAATACGTCAGACATGCAAGTCATAACTTAAAACCCCAAAAGAAAACTGCAAAAATAAGACAAGATGGTCAAACAAAAGAAAAAGCTGCACCAGGCAAAATTATACAAATGACCCCATGCAATTTACTTCAAATGCTGTCTATAAGAAAATGTTAGCTATATTTTAAGTACAATTTAAAACATATACAAACATCCACAAATATTAACAAACAAACATGGCAGCATATGACTCTGGACCTTAATTTTCCTATTCATACTGTATGCATTTAAAAAAAGGCAACATTTACAGTTCTGAGGACACAACACTATTTATAATCCTGAAATAATTTATTCATATCTCATAAATATGATGCACCACAGAATGGATGAGAAACAATGCTGCAATGGCATTTAAAGCGAAGATTTTTTTTTACAGTAAAGTTACAGCCTGGTTTTAAACCTGTTATTTGTTCAACATTATAAAGTTATTATTTGATCTGGAGAGGCAGTTTTGGATCAACTCAAAGTAAAATTTCAATCTGCTGCAGGAACAGACAACAGCTCCTGAAGGTTGCAGGAGAAAAACAAAGGCAAACCGGTTTAGTGCTGCAGCACTGCATTGCTTAGCGTGATGGATGGATAGATAAATAGATAGATAGATAGATAGATAGATAGATAGATAGATAGATAGATAGATAGATAGATAGATAGATAAATAGATAGATAGATAGATAAAGGATGACACTCAGTTTCCTGCCTGAATCGATGAGTGCAGCTGACTCAGCTGTGCAGAAATGAACGATGAAAGAGAATATAGAGAGAGAGAAAGAGGCCTGAAAATATTACACCCTCTCAGGCTGAACCTGGGGGCATTGCTCACTGATGCATGCAGTCTTATTAAATATTCATACCACTGCACTAAAACCTGCACGCACAGAGAAATAGAGAGATGGTGTGAAGGATGGAGAAGAGAGGAACATGTGCGAATGAAGAGCTCTTTGTGATGAGCTAAAAGAAGAAACAGCGCAGATTCACAGCGCTCTGTAAACCTCTCATGAGCTCTGCCAGAATGCACTGTTACAGTGAATATTGCTTTTTATTGCTTAAAATAAATCTAAGGAGCTTCTTAATAAAACCAGACATTTGGGGTCAATCAAAAGACGACTTAATATCATGGTTGTATTGTAATCAATAATACTGAATGACAGAAATGTCATATTTTATTGCAATGCAGGAAACATGTACTTTTATTTAACGCATACAACAAATGAGCGTAATTAACCAGCAAATAATTAATCAACAATGAATGATGCTGAAAAGGAATTAAACTGTGACATACCGGTCGGACTTCTCCATTGGTGTTTGTATACTGTCGTGCGAGCCCAAAATCGAGCATATAACATTTCCTGTATGTTGAAGGGAGCCTTCCCATGGCAAAATTTGACTGGAAAGAAAATCCATACATCCTTGATAAATAAAATCACTTCTGGAAATCAAATGACAGTGTTGCATTATCTTAATATAATATACACATGGCAATTACATTTTCAGGAAAGCTATAAGATATTACCGGTTTGATGTCTCGGTGGAGAAAGCCAACAGAGTGAATGGCTTCAATGGATTCTAGAATCTGTTTTCCCAAGCGGAGGGTTGTGCTCATGGTAAAGGTGCCACGTGGCTGACTTCGCCTGAGATCTGCCAGGTTTCTACCCTGAGAGTGATAACAGTGTAAGTGAAGCCCTCACACCTCCATAACACCAGTAGTACTAAACACGGCTTCAGTATTTGAGAGAAACTAGCATGTAATGGTGATCTATGATGTATCTATAAAATGTTCCAAATATCACCACTGATCAAATTAAGGATTACTTATTTGCATTGCTGTGTATAAGCTTTGGTTTTATATGTGCCTACTATATTATGAAAAGGAGTCATTTACCTGCAGCTGCATGACGACATAGTTGAATTTATCATTTCGCCCACAGCCTATGAACTTACACACATGGTTTTTACCTAAAAAAGAAAATAACATTAACATGTGCAGGTAATTTATATATTATAAAAAAATATTAAAGAATAGCATTATTAGATAGGCTGATTAAATGGCCAATAACCATGTATACTGGGACAACCAACACTTTTTATACTATATGCTATTACGTGACAACTTGTATTTCTTTTTTGCTTGTTTTTTACTGATGACTAATGGCTGATGACAGAATGTGTGTGTGTGTGTTGGGCTGTATGGTTGCTTCACATGTTTGCAGTCACGTAGGCTGTGTTATTGCCGCTTCATTCACCGTGCTAAATATACAATGTGCCACGCACATGGTCCACTCAAATGGAATGGTCAGTCTTCAAAGCTTTTAATAAATGCCTCAGTTATGATGTCAACTAAATACCTTTGAAACACAATAGGGCTCTTGTTTTAAGTCTTTTTTCCTATAATGATTCCAAAAAATGTTGAGGGATTATTGTCTTAATTACAAATCAATTTATAGGTTTTTCCAGTGTCCTCAATGTCACTTTACATCCTGTCCTCTATGTGCTTTAACTAACGAAATCATCCTCCAGGAAGTTACATAATGATGGGAAAACAACAGCCTAAACATCAGTAAATACTAGCAATGGATATCATACATTTGTTGAAAATCAGTATGGTAATATAAGAATGGTTTTAATAGATGGTTAAAAATATATATTCATTATAAAATATATCAACAAGTCTGCATTTATTTGCTCAAAATACAGTCAAAACATTAATATTGTGAAATAATATTACATTTTAAAATAATTGTTTTATTTTAATAGATTTTACAATGTAATTTATCCTTGTGATGGCAACGCTATAATTTTCAGAATTCAGCATTTTTAGCAATCCTTTAAAAAAATCATTCTAATATGCTGATTTGCTGCTCAAGATACATTTCTTATTATCATTAATGTTGAAACAGTTGTAGAAAACCATGATATACTTTTTCTTAGGACACTTTGATGAATAGAAGGTTCACATTTTTTTTCGTAACATTATAAATTATCTTTTAAATGACAGTGTATAAAAAATGTATTTGATTAAGCATATTCTAAAAGACTGGTATACAATTTGTAGAAATACTTCCTTAAATTACAACACAAGAATACAGTTTTAAGGAGTTCAAAGGGTAATGTATAACATAAATGACCATGTGCATTTCTGTGAGAAAGTCAGTTATCGGACAATGTGATGTCTTGTCAATGTCAAAGTGATGTTGATGCTGCACCAAAAACCGAGACCTAATGATGACTACGTCTTACCCTGCAGTTTCTTCAGAACTGCCACCTCCATCTTCAGGACTTGTTTGGGCTGTTGAGCTGACTCCACTTTTAACGCCACATTCTCGCGAGTCAGCAGGTCCAACGCCTCGTAGATTTCCCCGAACCCCCCTCCTCCTATCTTCTTCAGCTGTATATCAAAAAGAAACGACAGGATGTTACCTAAATTTTTTCTGTTTCATTTGGTATTGATTTCAAGTATGAGCTGGAGTCAGAGAAACAGTTGTATTTTCCTCCTAATGTAAGAGCTGTCAATATTCGATGATCTTATAAAAATGCACGCAGCTTTGCAAAGCATCTTTTAGAAGAAGCATCTGGGAAACAAGTGCGTCAATAATACCTTTATTTTACTCTCCCGAGATATTGATTTCAATTCAGACTAAAACAACAAGCTCAACGAATAACACTGCAACAGAATCTCTTTTACATCTGCATGTTATGATAGATGTGAATAATCCTTGTCTATTGCACATCTATTGATCAGGGATACGCAATATTGCAGCATTCCCACTGCAGAACAAACATTAGTCAGCTTTGCATAAATTTGCCACAAATTACATATCCGCACAATACAGAGTAATACATTTCCATAAGATAAAGGAGAAAGTAAATCAGAAGTCTTTTGCTTTCCTAAATCATCATGTCTATTTCATGGTCAGTAATGTCACTCGTCTAGTTCTCTAGTGGTTCTCGAGTCCATTTACTTGGACTGGAAGTGAGCAGTCATGTGAGAAGATTCTCCCTTGTACTGGGAATTGTTGTGGATTTTTATCTCTTTGTGATGTCTTTTGACAAGACAGTCCCAGATTGGGGTGAAAAGAGCTTTACTGTTACGTAATCTCCGCAGAGCATAGGAGAAAAGATGGGAAGCTTTATCTATATGTACCCGCATTCTTTTTTATTTATTTTTAAAGCCCCCATATCATGTTACTGAAAATCTGCAACTTAACTTATTAAACAATATTATTTAATATATTAATTAATGATACAAATTACATCAATTAATATATACACAGATAACTTAAAAATGTTGGGGTCTATAAAATGTTTTGTTTTTGAAAGAAGCCTCTTATGCTCACCAAGGCTACATTTATTTGATCTAAAATACAGTAAAATAATACAGTAATAGTATGAAATATTATTATAATGTAAAACAACTGTTCTCTATTTTACATGTTTTAAAATAATTTTTTCCCTGTGTTGGCAAGTTGAATTTTCTGCATCATTACTCCAGTCTTCAGTGTCACATGATCCTTCAGAAATTCTAATGTTCAAGAAACATTTTTTTATTATTATCAATGTTGACAACAGTTGTGCCGCTTAATATTTTTGTGGAAATCATGATACAAATTTTTTCAGGACAGTTTGATAAATAAAAATGTAAAAGAACAGTATTTATTTGCAAGTGTTTTTTTTACTGTCACTTTTATTTTCTATTTTTAATTTCTTTAAAAAAAGTTCTTACCCCAAACCAATTCTTAGTTATGTTTTTAACTAACTATTTTATGTATTTTTATTTATTGTTAAAAATATTGAAATATTCAAAATTTTATTCAAACATGAATATAAACAAAACATTTAGGGTTTTGAGAAATTCATAACATGCTAAATACAATGAATAAGAAATATTTATATTTATTTATATTTATCTTGGAGCATTACCTCTGCACTGTAATGTATTTTTCGAAGTTCTAAATAAAACGATCACATACGTTCTACAAGAAAATACCATATAACGTTTAATCCAATGTGTTACTTGTCATTTCTCTGTAATTACTTGTGAAATTTACTTGCAATTTCTGAGTGAAAATAGTTTCTACACTTAGTGTGTGTGTGTCCCTGTGTGTACAAATATCATGTACAGATCTTATTTGATCTTTTGAATACCTACCACTTTCCATCGTTCTTTGACCATGCAATTTGGGGGCAGAATGTCCTGCTGCTCTGCAGTGCCGTTCATGTTGGCGTTGTCCTGCAGAGCTGGTGCTAGGCACTGCAACCCTGAGAGCACTCTGGCGGCCCCCAGCTTAAATGAGCCATTTATCTGTGGAAAGCCACCAAAATGTGTTAATTGACCTATTTACCCATCACTATTGCCACCTTGCCGACGTGCTATTGGTCAGTTGAGCTGGCTTTTACATGCAATTGCCAGTCAAACTTCAACAAACGGTAACATTCCAAAGATTAGCTTTGGAATGCCTGATTTAAAAAGAATGAGATAAGAATATCAATTTATTCCTGCGGTTATTTACTGATACATATATAAGAGGCAAAATGCTGACATTAAAGTCTGCTTTTAGCATTATAATGTTTCT
The DNA here is from genome assembly GCA_039654625.1 of Rhinogobio ventralis. Taxonomy (NCBI): domain Eukaryota; kingdom Metazoa; phylum Chordata; class Actinopteri; order Cypriniformes; family Gobionidae; genus Rhinogobio; species Rhinogobio ventralis. The sequence continues at coordinate 10,413,820 of CM077213.1, forward strand.
ATGCTGTTAGCAGACAAAGAAAAAGTCTACAAGGCACATCTATTGACCCACATACTTTTTGACCCAAATACCTGCGCAAATAAAATGGCCACAAACAGTGGAGGAAATGTCTAGAAAACATGTGAATAAAAAAGCAATGACACCGCAACAGAGGCCAAGTAGCCCACGATGTGTACAAACAGGGGACACTTAAACAATTCCATTAAGTGTGCTGGGCATTTCTGATAAGATTTAAAGAGAAACCATTATGAACGCATCTAAAATATTAATTAACAACCTTACCATTAGCATTTATTAAAATTAACATATTTGTTAATTTCCCTACAACAATTTCCCTACAGCAATGGTATTCAAATCCCATGCCAGACAAAAAAAGAGGATACATTGATATTAAAATTCTGGCTGATACGAATAAGCCAATAATTATTTTTATGTTATGGCCGATAAGTGTTAAATTGTTGATATGTACAGTATTAAAAAATAGATATTCATTTTAAATTATGTGGTGAACTTTGAGTGTAACAGTATCAGCTAATAACCGATATATTGTGCATCCCTAAAATAAAGCAGCCAAATACAACTGCCATTGTAAATAGATAATCAGTTTGACTAATATTTTTGCTAAGCCAGCTATCAGTGCTTAATAATTTAGTTTACAGATAAACAGCACAACAAAATCTGGTAAGTTGTCAAAAATAGCATCCAATAATGATTCACACTGTGGGTTCTATAGCAAATAAACTTCACATGTAAAGTAATTTAATATGTGTTTATTGTGTTATGTGATATAAGTATTGAGTCAAAAAGCACAAATAGAACAATTTGTTTAAAAAAAAATTGCGTATCGGTTACAAGCCACGTAAACAAAATGAATCAGTATCTGTCATATAAAAAACAAAACCTCTAATTCTTAAACCAGGTGATTGACAATAAACCGTATTGGTCATTGGATTCTTAAACACCATTGTCCCGCTAAAACTTGTACCTTAAACATCAGCCTCTTAACACAAATGAAATTTGGCACTAAAATGAGAAACTAAATGTTTAATACAGTATAGAAACTTTACTCCAAGTTTCAATTTTGGAGTTACCTTTTCTTAAACTAAGGTTAAGAAAGATGCATATAAGAACCCAATAACATGCTATTTGGCATGCAGCACCATTTTTTTGTTGGTTAAACATGCAGGGCCTAGCTCGGCTTAGATTCAGTAGCTCAATCGCTAACTCATGCCCAGCCCAGCATCCGTCAAGAACTGCAGTCTCTAGTGCAGCATCTTAGAGAAGTGCTCTACGGACAATCTAGGAACAATCTGCACTATGACATCGGGTAGACAAAGTTCAGCCAAGAAAAGTGACAGAGCGCAATATTGCCAACTCATGTGCCAAGTTACTGACACCTGCACTGATGTACCCTTGATAGAGGCAAACAAGGAGATTTGTAGAAAACAACTGGAATATGTCAGTCTGAATGTTATACAGGCAGTGACAGGGAGGAATGATGCTGTTTACGATAATATAAAACATTGAAATCTGGTTTGGTCCGAATTCACATGAGTTGGCAAAAGAATGTGAGCAGTGAAGAGTTTAATCACTATGTGTTGGTTCTTGAACACTGAGATACATCTGAAGTTCATCAAGCCAGCATTTCCACACCCTTTAGTGGCTGGTTATCAATGGGCTCTTTAATCTAGCTGCAGTATATTGTTGTGACTCTAACAGCCATTGTAGAAGCATGAAGCTATTTAACTTGTTTTTGTCCATTATATCTCATGCCTCACTTTCCAATCTCTTCAATTACAGCCAATCATCAATTCCCATAGAGTGCAACAGTGCCTGGCCACTTTTTCAGCAACCTTGGTTCCGGAAGTATTTTTTCCATTAATAGGGATTTATAAAAAGTCTGAGTTAAAGAATTATAAGCCATGAACCAAATCCACCAGCTACGAGGTGAATGACAACATTGGACAAAAAGTCAAATGTACAAGATTGTGTACTTAAAGGCACAATATGTAAGATTTTTGGATTAAAATATCCAAAAAACACTAGGACAATGTTATATATTTTGTTGACTTGTGTACTTACATTATCCCAAATGTCAAGAATGTTTAAATCCAGAGAAATAAGCAATTTTAAACACCTCGCCTATCAATGACATCATACCCGCGTTACCCTCGATTTCCGTTTTTATTTTGTAGAAACCATGGAAACACCAAAGATGCTTTAATATATTATGTGTTTTTTTAGACAGGTGAGCATCTATTTGGATACATTCATCGACAGAAAACTAATCATTGTTATCTCAACAGTTAGTCTTATTCTTTAAATCTCGTTTTCTTGATTTACCACGAGTACCATGTTTTACCATGCCTAATATCGATCTAGCTTACTGCAGTGTGCAACAAGTGTCTCACAGTAGCTGCCAAGCAAACGCACAGAGTAGCATAACAAAACTTTTAACACACTCAAATGTATCTAATATGAAAAAACAGCGCTGCGTTACCACACATACGCATGAGCGGAAGAAGCGGAAGTGCTCGTCTGCGGCATAATAAAAGCTCAGTGAAATCAAGGCATCATCAAGCTATGCCTTTATTTTAAATATGCGACCTCTAGCGGCAAAAAATTACATATTGTGGCTTTAACAGTTTTTAATGTTTAATGAAGGAAAGAACTACAATCCCATGAAGCAATGCGAATGACATTGAAAAATCTGAGAAATATTAAACTAGTGATTTAGATTTACGTCATTCGCAGTGCTTAATGTGAGTAGGCAGGCACTAAAGAGATATTTTGGCAGGATTTGCTGTTTCAATTCTCTGATTGGTGGAGATTTCTTTGAAGAATCAGGGGTAGTGTAGTTTTTCACCAGGAATTCCGCTTTTGTACGTAATTATACAACAAAATCAGTTGAAATAATGTGGGCTGATGGCTTCAATAAAGGTCATATACCATTGATTAATCTCATAACTAACATTAGGTCTGTCTTTAAAGGTTTATGTTATTGTTAAATCTATTCCCCTATGGAGACAATGAATGAGATTTTTACTTCCGGAACCCGATTCTTGCACTCTTTTGTTACCATATTTTGAGATGATGTCAAATTTTATATTGCATGAGAAACCTCAATGTGTGGAAATGCTATTGCTTTATTCCCATAATAAATGGAATCCACTTTAGGCCTAAGGACAGATGGATATCCTTGATAGTTTCTACATTAGCTGCTATCTACCCTCTCCCTTATGAGCGACTAACTAACAAGCAGGTTCTGAACAGTCTTACGGGTGTTGTTCGCGCACAGGCCATAATGCTGGCGAAACAGCTAAAGCATTCATTCGCATGGCTTGTATTCCCGCTTATCTGCATGTGAGATTTTTTTCTCAGTTTCGTTCCAGGGGACCCATGGGATGTGAGGTTACGGTGAGCGAAAAGCAGAGGGGGTTTCATTCGGGTCACCTCAATTACCAAAGAATAATCATTTAAATTCCTCTGAATCCCAGGGAAGGGAAGCGTCAACAGCCATTTTGTGATCAAACTCTGAAAAGTGAAGTGCAGCCACATTTCCAGGAAGGGAAAGGGGAGGGAACTATGAAGGACGGTGTAACTCTCTCACCATGTTCACAAATCTCTTCAATAACCTTACGTCTCTGACAAATATCCTGCAATTGACCAATTTAGTCGACACCAAAACCCTCCTTTGCCAGCCTACAAGCCAGAAAAACAAGAGAAGAGATGGATTATACTTAGCAAGCAATTGGTTTTAAGCACTTTGAGCCGATACAGTGCTTGAAATGACGTTACGGCTGTTTTGTTTTCCTTCTCTGTGCTAGTTATCAAGGATTTGGCACATTGGTCAGACTCAGTATTGGCCGATGATACAATCCCAAACCATCAGCAGTTCCTCTTTTGACTATTATGACACTCACCATCCATCTTAAGGCAAGCATGGGTCAGACAGAAACTGAATTCTTAAAGGGATGAATGTCACAAAGGTCAGTTTGCACTCAATGTCCCAGAGAAAGGTGATACATGCATTATTGAATCAAAAGCTAATGCGCAAAAGGAAAAATATGTCTTTGACTTGACATTACGAAAAGACAACATCGACGTTGCGAAAGCCCTGTGAACTGAAGAAAACACAAAACATACTGATGTGCAACACAGTGAAATGGACACAGATACATACAAAAATTACAACACACCAGGACACATATGGGGCAGTGAGAAAGACGAGACAGTAAATACATATAATGCTTTTATAAATGCATAAACATTGTGTTAAAAAGCACAGGGGAGAGTGGGGGTAAGCTGTGCCACTTTTGCTTTAAGTTTGAATGAATGAGACGAGAAGCATCATCTACAGGGCCATTGAAATATGAATTCACAAAACATTCATAACATAAATAATTTATAGCCTAAATTTTTTTATTTATTTGTACTATCCCTTTCCAAACTCTTTACTGCACATTAGTCACAGTTTTCAAAGAAATATTTAATATTCTGAATAGTTCAGTGCAATTAACTTTACACATTTAAAACTTTAAAAACTGGAAAAACAAAGTAAACTTTCAAATCCTTTTAGACCAAAAAATTCTAATTTTGTACATCCCTGCCATGTAGAAAATTTATTTTGACATGCAAATATAGATTTTTTTTTAATCCTCATTACTTTTCTTTCAATCGCTGGAAGAGGCATATGATGGACCCTTTCAAAATATATTCAAAATAAAAAATGTGAGGGTGACACATCTTACCCTATTCTCCCTTATGTCAGAAAGGTGGAGTAAAGTTTGTAGGAAATGTACACATTTTTGTGTTACAAATAGCAATTTATGGCTTACATAAGACTAACATTTCATTGCAAGCCTTACTCTAGATTATTTCACATGCTTTAATAAAACAGTAAAAAGCAAATCCCATGTTTTAAAATATATTTGGAAGTCTCTCTCCCTACCTGGCACACAGACTACGAAAAGTCAGTCGTTTCCTTCGTTTTGAAATCTTCATTTGGGACCTCACAGTGACACAAACAATGAGCTGGGACCTTTCCTAAAACCATAAACCGCGTGACTTCTGCATTTTGTTAGTGATTGTCCATCTATCAAAAATTAGGTCTACGGGTACTAAAATTTATAGCAGTTTTACTATTAAGAAAAACGCGAATTTACTGTAACTTAAAACATTCTTCAATAACACTGATAATGCACTGCAAGCCAGTGGACAACCACAAAACACCTACTGGAAGCGTAGTTGGTTATCTAATCGTAAACATCACGCCTATAAAATAAAAACCATGCATATATTTATGACACAAAAAGTCCAAGGTTAAAGCAAATATGCAAATCTGGCACGTGACATGTGCTCTAATTCGCCGTATAAACAAGCTCTATGGAGCATTATATTGCAAACCGCCTAACGACAGACAATTAAACGAGTATATACATGAATACTATTCTATCCAGATATTCGAGGTATCCAATGAATTTTGATAAACGACACAGCTCCCACTGAGCGCAACTGTCCGCAACATCCTTTGCGCTGGTCCGCACTGCAGCGCGTCAAACACCCATGCAGTGACTCTCTACAATCTGTAGAGGACGCTTTGTGGATAAATATTCATTACGTTGCCTTACGTTCGTCTAGTACAGCTACGTGATTGGGTAATAGGCAGACGCTGCGCTAGTCAGCTAACCAATCGTACTTGGAGGAACGCTTGGCTTATGAATATTAATTACGTTCCAGCAAGAAACGTCAGCATGACTTAATTATTATTCATAAGCTATGTCTTCGCCGTAGTAGGATTTGTCATTTCGCTTCTCAGCTACACCCGTTGTCATGTTCATTTTGTATGGTTATATAAACTACTCATCAAAACAAAATTATAGAGAAGTCTCTAGATTACAAAACCCTGGAAAGTTTACTAGGCCAAAGTAAAGACAGGCCTACCAATCCAAACAAAACTACAAATTTCAAACTAAAGCCGATAAACGACAACGGGGGTTCAATAGGCCTGTGTTGTTTCATCTAACGCCTATAATAAGCATATTTCTTTTTCATTAGCTAAGAAATTGGAAAAAAAAAATATTGGCAGACATTCTGGATGCAGTTGGTTAAATTAACACTCCAACGGGGGCTGTTTTAAAATGACAGCGGTTCTCCAATAGGACATGGCCTGGCATCACAGAACCAGCCATATTGTGGCACGGCGAAATTGAAATATAAGGCGTTTATTACCTGCTCATTTTCTTATGTATGGAGGCTCATAGCCTCTGTTCCCGCGTTAGGATACTCTTTAGACCTCTCTCCACCATTGCTAAGGATGCTTGATGCTTCCTGCTTTGCTCCCCGCCCGTCTGGATCCCAGCATCAGCACCACACATCACTCTTCCTCTCCGACCGCGATGCTGATGCTCTACAGACAGTATTCCGCTCCCTGCTGGCGAGCTCTTGGCAACACATTATAAGTCCTGAACAGTGTAGTTTACTTCTTATGGGACATGTTAGGATATCAACGAGTATCTCTAGTTGTATTATTACTAAAAACAAATTTATTTCAATAGTTGTGTACAAACTTTTACTGTTGCCATGTAGGACATCCCCCCCCCCCCCAAACAATTATAAAAACACAAACACTATTTTAAGCCTATGTATATATCACTCACACTCTTTGATGACTGAAAAATCAATAGACCTACTTGTGGTCCATATACCAAAGTGTGTATATAATAAATCTGATCAAATATTGCATACAAATAAAGAATCTTTGATACAAACTGTATTTATATATTTACAAGTTTTGGGAAGTTTTTAGTTTCATGTCAGTTATACAGAGTCAAAGACAGGGTTTGAGAAGTTGATGTTTTCTGGCTCTTCCTCCTCAATAAAGTCTTCAGGGCGAAGATCTGTTTCAAACATCCGCTGAAGAAGTCCATCCACTGTTCTGGATCCTAGAAAAATACAACAAAAAAAAACACATCACTACTACTACACATACACATAAACATTCACATACTACACACACACTATATTGTCAAAAGTATTGGGACACCCCTTCCAAATCACTGAATTCAGGTGTTCCAATCACTTCCATTGCCAAAGGTGTATAGAATCAAGCACCTAGGCATGCAGACTGCTTCTACAGACATTTGTGAAAGAATGGGTCGCTCTCAGGAGCTCAGTGAATTCAAGCGTGGTACCGTGATAGGTTTCAAATGTCCATTCGTGAAATATCCTCACTTCTAAATATTCCACGGTCAACTGTAAGTGATATTATAACAAAGTGGAAGCAATTGGGAACAACAGCAACTCAGCCACGAAGTGGTTGGCCACATAAAATCCGAGCGGGGTCAGCGCATGCTGAGGCACACAAGTCAATAGCTACAGACCTCCAAACTTAGTGTGGCCTTCAGATTAGCTCAAGAACAGTGCATAGAGAGCTTCATGGAATGGGTATCCATGTCTGGCAATCCGATGGACAAGTCTGGGTTTGGCGGTTGCCAGGAGAATGGTACTTGCCTGACTGCATTGTGCCAAGTGTAAAGTTTGGTGGAGGGGTGATTATGGTGTGGGATTGTTTTTCTAGGTTTGGGCTTGGCCCCTTAGCTCCAGTGAAAGGAACTCTTAAAGGATTAGTTTCCTTTAAAATGAAAATTTCTTGATTAAAATTATATGGAGAAATATCCTGGAATGTTTTCCTCAAAAAACTTAAATTTCTTTTTGACTGAAGAAAAAAAGACATGAACATCTTGGATGAGATGGGGGTGAGTAAATTATAAGAAAATTTTCATTTTAAAGTGAACTAATCCTTTAATGCTTCAGCATATCAAGACATTTTGGGCAATTTCATGCTCCCAACTTTGTGGGAACAGTTTGGGGATGGCCTCTTCCTGTTCCAACATGACTGACCACCAGTGCACAAAGCAAGGTCCATAAAGACATGGATGAGCGAGTTTGGTGTGGAGGAACTTGACTGGCCTGCACAGAGTCCTGACCTCAACCTGATAGAACAGCTTTGGGATGAATTAGAGCGGAGACATGTGAGCCAGGCCTTCTCGTCCAACATCAGTGCCTGACCTTATAAATGCGCTTCTAGAAGAATGGTCAAAAATTCCTATAAACACAATCCTAAACCTTGTGGAAAGCCTTCCCAGAAGAGTTGAAGCTGTTATAGCTGGGAAGGGTGGGCCAACTCCATATTAAACAATACGGATTAAGAACGGGATGTCATTAAAGTTCATGTGCATGTAAAGGCAGGCATCCCACACACACACACACACACACACACTTCAATAGTTGCTCAAACAACAAATAAAAAAAATAAATAATAATAATAATAATACAATAATAAAATACTTCTTGAAGCAATCTTGAACATGAGGGAGGGCTTCTGTTTGCCAGCTTCAGAAGAACCCAGGTCATTTTCATTGCTTTCCATTGCATCTACAAGACCTGTGTCCATACCATCCCTAACAAACACAAAAACCACATAAACCAACAGGATACTAAGCTGAAATGCATGCATGAAATATTTTTATACATTAAATAACAAGATAGCAGGTCTAAATGGCACATACTGTTGAACATTAAGATCCAGCTCCTCTATCTTTTTCTCCAGAGAAGTCTGCAGGTCACTTTTGTCAATTGTGTATTCCACCAAGAAGGCCTCCAAAATAAATGCTACAAAAATACTGGAGGAAAATATGCATATTATGCATTATGCATATTTTTCTTTTAAAGTAAAACACAACAATAATATTCTAGTAGACTCCATTCTTACTTAATTATAATAATGACGACCACAATGTGAAAAAGGACAAAGAAAATTCTGGCTGAAACATGTGTGACTGCTGTGAAACCACTGGTCAACAGTGCAACTGAGTTAAGGGAAAAGCAATGCATGAAACTTATGTTATTAGAACTTTCAAAGACCTCATCTACAATTTCACACATGTGATTATGTATTATACTTGGAGCAAAAATAAATTGTGATTTTTCTGTATTTGTAAAGGATATCATGCCACTGATTAACCACAGTGAGCTCCAGCAAGACAATGAAGGAAGAGATCACATTATTGAAGTTGTTCTTGCAGTAGTTGAGTTTAGCAAAAGTGGTTCCTTTAAGGAGCGGGTTTCCACAGTACTCTTGATCAGGACTGGTAGAGTTGGGCTCAAAAAAACGAATTTTTCCTTTAAATATTTCCATGCCAACCATAGCAAATATGTAATAGACCACCTGTAGGGGGAAAGCAGTGGATTTATAATAAATACACAGCTGTATTGATTATGATAATGTTTCTCATCACAAATCACAGTTTAACATGTGGCATGAAGGGTCTGCCTCCCTTCTAATGATTATGTCCCTGTCCTAGGATCATAACGGGAGCATGGGGGTGGAATAATGGAACACTGCTGGCAGTGTGATGAGGTGCAGCCATCTAAATGCAGCCATAAATCAAGCACTGCATCCTCCCCCCACTTTTTTTGTACAAGGTGTCCTTAAGGTCAGGTATGGTGCAGTATAGAGGATTCACCAATGAGATGATGGCCCTTTTTGGTTTTCATGCTTCCACCAGAGGATTTTTGTATTTTTATTTAAAAGCCCTTCTAATGCATGCAATAGATATACACACTACTGAAAGTTTGGGGTCAGTAAGAGTTGTTTTAATGTTTTTGAAATAACTCTCTTACGCTCACCAAGGCTGCATTCATTTGATCAAAAATACAGTAAAATAGTAATATTGTGAAATATTATAAGTTGAAATAACTGTTTTCTATTTTAATATATTTTAAAATGTAATTTATTTTTGTGATGACAATGCTACATTTTCAGCAGCCATTACTCCAGTCTTCAGTGTCACATGATCCTTCAGAAATCATGATTATCAGGATTTCTTGATGAACAAAGTTAAAAAAAAATATTTTGTAACATTATAAAATTTATAACATTATCTTTATCATTTTGATTACTTTTAATGCATCCTTGCTAAATCATTTCTTATTACTTTATTTATAAAAAATAAGATTCCCCATTTTTATTCGGCAATGCAAGTGTATACAGTACATACATATTACGGATTTGAAATATTATTGAAACATAGTTTTGATATTCTTAGTATGCCTATTACCTATTACTGTACCTTTTACTCACTCTTGTGTCAACTTTCTTCTACCGAACACAAAGATACATTAAAGAATGTTTCAACTGTTTTTTTTTCCTACAATGAAAGTAAATGGGGTCCAAAACAACAGATAATTCCACTGACTTTTATTTTATAGATAAAACCATGTAGAAGAACATCGTACAGGTTTGGAATGACATGAAGCGGAGTACATTTTGACAATTTAGAGTTTTGTATGAACTAATCCTTAATACTCACCACTATGAGTTGGCCAAAGGTAAGAATGGTTGGTCCAATTTTAATAAGTGTGTTGATGATGGCTCGGAATCTACGAAGGAAAGTTTTTAGTTTAAGGTCATATGTCATATGGCATTTTCACACATTTTATTTTTGCATTTGGCTGGAACTCTCTCACCTCTTTATGGAATCCACCAAGCGTATAAGTCGGAGGACTCGTAAGATAAAAACTATGTCCAAGATTTGACGACTTGTGTAACCTCCAGCTGCAAATGTAAAGATAAAGCCATGAGATTTCTTAAAAGTATGTTTATATCAAACTTAAGAGCTCTGATATAACACAGATCAATCTTCTAATATGTCTAATACACTTTCAACAGTGATACACAAGTATATACATAAAACCCTCCTAATGCTTAATTTAGTTATATCCAGATGAGCACTTACAGTGTTTGAGTGCTGAGTTGATGATGGTGCCAAAGAGTGCAGACACAACAATAATAGTGTCAAACCTGTAAGAGATGGAGTTTATTGTATTTAGCTTCATGTGAGCTCACATAGGTGATGTTATGTGATCAAATTCGGAGAGCCATACAAAACACCAAGTGTTCCTCACCAGTTCCAGAAATGATGTCGGGCGAAGAACGCCCGAGGCTCTGTAGAGTACAGTTTGAGAATGATCTCCAACATATAAAGAGCCAGAAAACCCCACTCAGCATTTGATACCACAGGGTTCTCCTCATCCAGACCAATGAACACAGCATTCACCAGAATAATCAGGTCATAGACATACACAAACATTCTGAAACGCACAATACAACAAACAGATCATATGGGAATGCACACGTGCAAACATGTTAAATAACTGACAAGAAATCCAACAGGAACACACAAGTAATTCAAACAGATTTCTCAGTGTCAATGCATGATCAGCATTTTCTCAAGTCGATTTTCATCTACAATATAAGGTTAAGAATGAAAGTCTGCACCTAAGGAGGTTGTTATTCAACAGTATCTAGATCAAACATACGCTCCATATATTCACAGATGGTTCAAAGCATCCTACATCAGGACATACAGCTGTATATATTCAGAGATTCCAAGTCAGCATTTAGAAAAGGACAACCAATTATGCATCAGTTTTTACAACAGAGCTAATAGCTATTCAATAGATGGAGGAAGTTGAGCCAATAAGGGCAGTTATTTGCCCAGACTCCCTGTCAGCTTTACATAGTTTATTAAGTGGGCAGTCAACATCAAGGCCAGATTTAATATATAGATACTTATATATCTGCTTAGAATTCAGAAAATGGGTATATAGACCTGAGGTTCCTATGGGTACCTGCACATGTGGGAGTACAATGTAATGAAATAGTCATTAAACTGGCCAAACAGGCAATACGTTGAAGTACAAATTCCACTGAGTAAAGCAGAGATAAAAGGAAGAATTAAAAAATACACAAAAAACAAAAAAATGGTAATAAATGTGGGACAGGGAAATAAAGGACAGACACCTCTACAATATCTAAAAACAAGTTGGCAAAGGGAGAATATGCTTCAATAGTAGGAAAAAAGATATAATTATTACTTGACTCCGAATAGGACATGGTTTAAATCATTCATTGTTTACAAAAGGGAAACATCAAACTGGATTAGGTATACCCTGTAGTGAAGTAAAGACTATTGAGCATACTTTACTATATTGTGCAGTATTTACCAAGGAAAGAGAAAAGTTATTTAAGAAAAGTTGTTTAAACAACTTTACTCTATCAAATATATTAAATTGTGCCTTGGGACAGTCAAGGATACAGAGAGAAATACTTAATTATCTCAAAATAACAGGATTAGAAAGTAGAATTTAAAAACCACATATTGCATATTTTATTTTAGTAATTCTATCTTTTAAAAATTCTTTCCCATTGATGCTTCACACTGCAGTCCAGATGGTGGCAGTAATACACCATAATTTGGATTGTCAACTGCCATTATATCGTACTAGAAGAAGATAATCGGGCAAATTTTGGGTTGTGGCTAGAAGCGATACAGCTATGGCCGGAAGTGACGCAAAATCTCACCATAAAACAACAATTAATTAAATTAGCTACTTATCAGGTTGTGTATTATTAACGTCTGCACCTACCCAAACCCTAAACCTACCCTTACAATAATGCAAATACAGTAACAATTGTTGTTGAGCATGACAAAAATGACACAATATTGATGTGTGCATGCCCAGTAAGCCCTGGTAGGACAATCTGGCCATGGCTGTATCCCTCCTAGCCCCAACCCAGATTTTGGGCCCAATTCTCTCTTTCTTTTAGCCAACCATACTGAGAGTGGTTTGTAACAGTGCCATGCTGAACCAAGCTCAAATGGAAATATAACTATAACCTTTCCTTACTATAACCTGTCACAGTGGCTTATCACAGTCATGTCAAGTGCAAAATGGGTTAAGACATGCTTTCTGGGCATTAAATAAAGGTGCAAATACCAGTAAATTGACAACAATTGCCATTTCAGTGCTAATTTTTAGTCTTTATCAAATCCTGACAGTAGTTCAGTTTTGCGCTGATGCAAACTGTTAGTAAATCTGGCCCTTTGTGTTCACATACCTGTGATGAACCATGTGGCGAATGAATCTGCTGGCTGAGGAATTATACAGCGAGGGGAAACAGATCTGAATGGGGTGCGCCTGTGACTTCACTGTGATCACCTGAATACTCAGAAGATCAGCCAGCTGGACAAATGCAAACTTTCCTGCTCAGAAAAAGACGATTAAGTGGGATAAAACTGAAGTCAAATATGAAATAGGAAAAAAAAAAACTGTCTGACCTATGTGTCCTTTATTCAGATCATCTAAGACACTCCAGAGCAGTTCCCGGTGAGCAATACTAATATTTGGCTTGACGAGTTTAACCAGATGGTTCCAATTGGCCTGGGTCACCACAGGCTTCCCACCTTCACCCTGGGTCTCCTGAAGCAAAGAAAATGCCCGGCACATCTTATATCTTCTAGCCTTCACCAGCTGCCGCACTTCCTCCTAGAAAACATGAAAGAAATCAAGCCAGTGTTCCACTACAGCTAGATAGCTAGCTAGATGCATTTTATTAAATTGAACAATAATATTAAAGAGGACCTATTATGCACTTTTACAAAGTCTTGATTTTGTTTTTGGGGTCTACTAGAATAGGTTTTCATGCTTGAATGTTCAGATAACACTTTATTTTCCCCATATTTTACATTATTAAAGCACCTCTCTTCCCATTCTGTCTGTAACACTCTGTTTAGTTACGGTTTATATGAAGCCCCTCCTTCTGAAAAGATGAATGTGTTCTGATTGGTCAGCTGGACCAGTGTGCTGTGATTGGTCAACCACTTTGAGAGCATTTTAGAGATTTTTTAAGATTATTTTTATTTTAAAATACATAATTTCTATAAAATGTGATAAATAGAAATGTGCATGCTGACATGAAATAGATGTGTATACCTTCAGGTACTTTTTGTAGTTATTGTAAACGACAGCCAGAAAGAAGGACATGAAGGTATAGGTGTTGATAACAATATATAGAATGAAGAAAATAGTGAAGAAAACACTATAGTTGTATGCCGGCATCCTACAATGAAAACATAAAAAAACATCAAATATTAGAGAAGCATGTGCGTTATCTACAATGCATGCTTAAAAGAATATTATGGGTAACTGAAATATACAATTGCACACTACTGAAAGAATCACAAAAGAGAAAAAAAGCTCAAGACTTACATGACATCAGGGCTATTAGCAGTGGTTACCAAAACATACAGATCGAAAACAATATCCAAATAGTCTGTGAAATATGGAGAACCATCAATAGTAAGAAGGCCCCTGGGATAAAAGATATGACAAGCAGTTTAATAGGTTATATAAACTATTTTTCAAGGAACAATATTAATGGAAAAACAGAGGTATAAATGGAGGATACTTTATTTAGGTTTACCTTTTCCCAAACAATTTAAGAGCCATGAGAGAAAAGACCAACACGCTGAACATGAATAAGAAAAAAACATAGGAGATCTGAGGCAGTGCATTCCGAATACTCCTGAACGCCCTTCGCAGCTACAGACACAAACAGAAAAAGAAAAAGATAAGAAAATATTCTGGAGAAGAGACATTTGTGTCCTATAGACCTTATTCACAGCAGTGCCATCTTTGATTTTTAACGGGAATGAAAGCGAGGCTGTGAGGGATAGACATAAATCTCTTCAGTGGGTTGTCCTGTTATTTAATGTGTTTTTGGACTGTTAGAAAATTATAAGTGATCTAGGAGCTTTATACAGCTTTTTGCAGCGGATGCCATTGAAAACAAGACAAGTCTATCCCTCACAGCCTCACTTTCATACCTGTCATGACGCTGCTCTGAATAAGGTCTTTAGACATACACTACCATTCAAACGTTTGAGGTCGGTAGGACTTTTAAAAAGTCTCTCATGCTTACCAAGGCTGCATTTATTTGATAAAAAAAAAATACAGTAAAAACAGTAATATTGTGAAATATCATTACAATTTAAAATAACAATTTTATATTTTAATATATTTTAAAATGTAATTTATTCATGTGATCAAAGTTTATCAATTATCAGCATCATTACGCCAGTCTTCAGTGTCACATGATCTTTCAGAAATAATTTTAATATGCCAATTTCTTATTATTATCAATGTTAAAAACAGTTGTGCTGCTTAATATTTTTGTTGAAACATGATTTTGAGGATACTTTGATGAATAGAAAGTTTTAAAAAAAAACAGGTTTTTTGAAAAAGAAATATTTTGTAACATTATTAGTCTTCACTGTCATTTTTGATCAATTAAATTTTTTTAAATCAATTTAATGCAAAAAGTATTAATTTCTTTTTTTTTTTAAAACAGACTTTTGAATGGTAGTGTATGCTTTCACCAACTTAAGGACTAGAGTATCTGACAGGAAACTTAAAATTACTGACAACATTTTATGGCAAAATTGTCTGAATGGACAATCAAATCATAAAAAAAAAGAACACAGAACAATTCCAAGAGATGGATCATTAATGGATTCATGCTTTGGTAATTTAATTAATTTAATACAAGAAATACACAAAATATAAATTATGAATTTTTTTTGGATTGTGGTTCTCTTACTTGTCGTCCCTCTGTAACATTGACTAGCAGAAGTGGTCTTAAGACCCTCGACCATCGGATGGCAAAGTAGCCTGTTGTTTTCAGAGCCCCATATATACTCAAATCTATGAAAGAGAGCTGTGAGGTGGGAGGGGTAAAGAAAGATAATGAAACAATACAGTGACATTCTTAATCTCTCAAAATGTCCAGTTTATGCAAGTCAGTTTCACCACACACATAAACCCTCTGCCTGACTTCACTAAATGTCTACTCATAGTCATTAAACGCCACATTTCCTGGCGATCCTGCAGAACTGCTGAGAATGACAAAACACAGGCTAAAGTTCATTTCACAGCATTGTTACGAGCACATTCTCAGCAGTTTCACATGTTTGTACAGACATAATACTTTATTGGTATTTTGCTATATAATTATTGTATTATATAATTAACACAAGATAAAAGTGATTATGAACATGTAAATAAGATACAATCCAAAACGATGTATTAGAGGCCTACCGTTACAATTATTATGATGCAGATATTTTTGGGATCCTTCCAGAATTTATCCTTTGGAATGACTTTGGCATAGTGTACCATCCGCACAGTAAATGTAGAGAGACATACGATTTCAATTGTAGAAGTCGCCTATAGAACACACACAAACACACATGTTGGGTTTTCATGTTTTATGGAGACATTCCATAGACATAATGATTTTTATACTGTACAAACTGTATGTTCTATCTCCTAAACTTAAACCACCCATCACAGAAAACTTTCTATGTTTTAAAAAAGCATCATTTAGTCTGATCATTTAAGCGGTTTTCAAAAAAATGTCCCCACAAGTTTGCCATCATTGTGGGGACATTTTGTCCCCATAATGTAGGGTATACCTGAACCACATACACAGTGTGTTATATACTTTTACTACACCATTGTTTCTCAACTAAGATTTTAATATAAGGTTACTTCGCCAGTCTCCATTTGCCAAATAGTTTGGCTGTGAACATCGGTCCTTAATACAATCAGCTGGGCTACAAATAAATAGTGTGAATATTGACACATAAAAACTGCATCTAAATCTTTTGATGTTTTTCATTGGAAAGTGTTTCAATGAAACAGCAGTTCTTCAATAAACACGAGTCTCCGGGAAATATTCCATTGTGTCATATGGAGGGTTGGCTTGGATTCCAGGATGTCATAAAAGCAGTAAGCAAGAAAAAAAAAAAGTTTCAATGTGGTTCTATATAGAACCCTAGAGTTCTTGACTCAATTTTAAAGAACACTATATTCTGAAAAGGTTCTATATAAGGGGACCTGTCTTAAATGAGCCCTTTACGGTTCTATTTACCTGTAGAAACTTTTCTTCTAAGAGTGCATTTGTAGAATATATTGGAAATTTAATCAGTGTTAAAATATTTAAATGTTAAAAACTATTAAATATACAGTATCACTGTCCGGGATGTTTTCCTTTTTCACACAATCATATAGGTAACTTTAATCTGAAAACACACCCTAATTCTTCATTTCAGATTATAGAATTTCATGCATTATATATACATGTTTTGTTTTTAAAGGGATAGTTCACCCAAAAATGAAAATTACCCCATGATTTACTCACCCTCAAGCAATTAAAAGCATTAAAAAATGACCTGGCTCTTCCAAGCTTTATAATGGCAGTATATGGCAGCCCAAAAAAACAAGACCAAAAAATATTTGATTTGAAGACCAAAAAAGTGTATCCATCCATTATAAATGTAATCCACACAGCTCCGGGGGTTAATAAAGACCTTCTGAAGTAAATCAATGGGGTTTTGTAAGAAAAATATCCATGTTTAAAACTTAAAATATCTAGCTTCCAGTGGACCGCCTTCCATATTCAAGAAGGTGTAGCACCTCTCGCAGTTCAAAATGCTTACTCTATGTCTATGTCAGAGTAAAATATGGAAGCAGTCTGCCGGAAGCTAGATAATTTACTTTATAACGTGTTAAATATGTATATTTAGAAGGCCTTTATTAACCCCCCAGAACTGCGTGGAGTACTTTTATAATGGATGGATGCACTTTTTTGGGCTTCAAATTTTGGGCTGCCTTTCACTGCCATTATAATGCTTGGAAAAGCCAAGACATTTTTTAATATAACTCTGATTGTATTTGTCTGAAAGAAGAATGTCATATACACCTAGGATGGCTTGAGGGTGTGTAAATCATGGGCTAATTTTCTTTTTTTGGTGAATTATCCCTTTAAATAGGCTTTATGTCAAATGTCACATGAACAACAGGTCTCATGGTAAACAGGAAAACAGGTCTCATGGTAAAGTGTTAACAGTATGAACTGACGGCAATATCGATATCTACAGACTTTTAAGGTGATCAGCTAGAGATACAGAGAGCCTTCAAGAAATATTCAACCACCTATTCACAAATCTACACAAATGTCTGAAACTAATTACACTGCTTTGCTGAACAATTTTTAAATGCAAGTTATAATTCCATACATACCCATATAGGAAGTGGCACAACAGCAGGATCCTCAAAGAGAGCCAGAGCCAGATTTATGATGATGAACACAAATACTAATGTTTGCATGAACCAGTGATTGTACAGCAGGTACAGCCTGTGGAATATTTTACAGATTTTATAATACACAAATCTAATAATAGTCAAAGTTATATAAATGATTGCTGGAAAGTCATCTCTTACCTCACAGCCTGTGGTGATGTGTCAAAAAAGATGTTTCTGTTATACTGGGCATCTGACACATAGACAGTGGCAAGGTCGAATTTCTAAAGCACCGTCAGCAAATATCAGAGAGAGAATAATCAGTTTGTAATCAAAATCAGTTTGATTGGCCAATTTTAATCACTTTTCACATTTCTATTTTTATTTTACATGATAAGCACTTGGGAGTGACAAATATTTCATGTAGTCTCTCAATTCACATATGATGTCATAAAATCTGTGTAAATAAGAATTAACAAATCAAATACTTTGCAAAACCTGTGAAAAGCTGGTCACATGAGTAGGACATAACGAAACGATTCGATGCTATGACCTCTCCCAGACTACATATGATATGTGCATGTTTAGTTCTCTAAACTGTTTACTCCATGCATAATTTAATTCGCATGGCATCAGACAATCATAACAATCAATTTCTCTACAAATTAAGAGGTACTGCTAAAATGTTTGCCAAATGTGCTTCAGTTGACACTTTCTTGACAAACACGAAGGCAAAATGTTCCAGTGCTTTCTTGACAAACAGGACACCAGATGTTTTTCTTATTCCATAAAACTCTCCAGACTTAAAAGAACCATCAATGTTGTGATAAGTTCAATAGAATTTCTATACTAATTAATAAACCAAACAATCAAATCAGAGTGCCATCTATTAACTCGAACTTCTTTTTTTAACCATCCGTTTAGATTTTTCATTTTACGGCACATTAATGAGTAACGTTACAGGTTTCCAAGAGCACTATCCACGCAACATACCTCTGTCATCTCATCTGCAACGTTACTGGAAACATTATTTCCTCCATTGGTTAAACCTTCATCCTTTGATAAGGAATGGCACTTTGGTTTTTCGGTCTCAGACATTTTACCTATTCCCCCAACTTTTCCCTATCCTTACGCAGATACATCCAGTTCGCAGGAAATCCCGTCTCGAAAAAGTTGATCTTGCAAAGCGAAGCGAATTTACTAATCCTAGTATGGCGAAGGCATCTGTATTAAAAAATCATTACCCACGCCTTCGTATGTGGAAAATGACCGAGCATGGCCTAATTAATATTTAGTGTACAAGCCATCTCATCAATCAACATGAGCATGGCCTAATTAACATGAAGAAGCCCCGCCTTCCATTGGAAAGAAGTTTTGCGTTGATAGGATGAACGCTCTACCTAATTAATATTCATAAGATGAGGCCTCGCCATAGTAGGATTCGATTGGTTAAATCCCGCATATTACACACGCACGGTGGGAACGTGTGTTATTTGCCTTTAACCTCCACATAAACAGTTCTTGGGCGAATAAATTGTATGGAACATCAAGAGCACATATATAAAATGTTATACTGTTTCTTTAAACAGTTTGCAATGCATATTTTGACCGGTCATGTGACTGAATTCAGCGGAAGTAGCGGTGAAGAGCCACAGGCTGCGTTTACATCTGGAAGAGAACACCCCAACGACTGTGTTATGATTAACCCATTGTTCTCTTATGCTTACAGTCATTTATTTACTCTGAGACCTCAACAGAAGAGGAACATCACAGCATAATTAGGTGTTCACTGAACGTTTCTCATTAGGCTATAACTATTGCTTTTATAAAATAAACAGTGAAAAAGCCTGTACCACAAAAAAATAAACCAACGACTGTACAACTTTATATAATATTTATTATATTTTACCAAAAGTCTTCTTTCCATAAACACCATAGAGTGAAAGATCAATACAAATCTATGTAAACAATCTCTGAGGATAATCCTTTAGTGATCATGTTGAATATAAAGAAAAAATATAAATATGATTGGAATTGATTAAAATTGTGTTGAGTGTGCACATTTGGCATTAGTTTGTAGTTATATATATATATAAACTCATTTGCATAACCTTGTGAATTCCCTTCTGATGCTAAAATCATTTTGTATGCATTGTAAACTGACAAATGTTGATTACAAATAGTTTAAAAGACATGACATTGTCGTTGACAAACGGACAGCTGCGATTTCTTAAAAGATATTCATCTTTCAACCACAAAATTTTAACTTTTATTTAAAAACAGTGCCTAAAATGGGTACCTTATTCAACCTCTGTAAGAAAGGAAACATTCTGATGTCAAATTAATCTTGGTTGAATAGGGTTTGTCCTGATGGAGGAATAAGCTCCGATATGCTTGATGAGATTGGGTTCAACGCTGTGTGCCTTCTCACCTGGCGTAGACCTGGCTATCTTGTACAGCACCATGTCTTTTGCATTACCCTGAGCACAGACGGCCTTGTCCAGGTATTCGGCGGCTCGGATGGAGGCATTACCTGGGTACAGCATAGCAGGGGTGCAGCATTCAGTGGCAGGAGACACAGCATACAGCTGGGGTGAGAGCCGTCTGATCTCCAGCAGATAGTGCCTCCCTGCCAGCTCAGCCACAGCCATTATGTAGAGAGTTAGAAAGAGAAGATGAAGAGGTGAGAAGGTAAAAGAAAGAGATGTACAGTGAGATAACAAGAGGAGGAGGATTGTAGCCCCAAACAAGCCGAGACCCAGCCATTCTAGAATGCGATACGGCTCCGGGTTCCAGTATCCCTGCAGACGTTCCGGGTGGTATAGCTTTATGTATAAAGTATTGAGGGCAAATCTCCGCGAGAGCAAGTCTTTAATCAGCAGAAAGAAATCGGGCATCGGAAGTGCATCATCCTCCAGAACAACAACGTTTTTTGGCCGCATCAGGTCCCATCCTTTCCGCAGGCAGTAAACGTAATCTCTTTTCTCCTTCTCGAAGATGTTGGCCACTTCTTTGTGATTCCATTTCTCTTCTGGTGAACGCCTAACAACCAGGAACTGTTTCTCCAGAAGCAAAGCGTCCTCGTTCAAAGTGGGGCCACTTTCAACATCACAGAACATGACTTCGGCACATGGTTTATCGCCACATGCCGTAAGGAGCGATTTGAGCTGTTGTGCCACCTGTAACAGGTAGTGATAGTCCCTCCCCTCTGTTCTTCTGGATGTCACTATGGTGACCAGGAGATAGGGTTTCTTAGCATCCGTTTCCAACGGGTCCTTCAGGCTTTTCGTAGAGGCAGCATTCTCCCAGAAATGCAGGGCCCCCTGACCTCTGTGGTAGCTTTTTTGTAGTGATGCATCACTTAGAGAATCAAGATAGACATTCTTTAAAAAGTAATGTGAGTAAAGTAGATGATGGCAGCATACTGGCAATATCACTCCAAAAGTTAAAACACACAAAGTCAGCCCTTGAGCTACTGGGCTTGACCAACGAAAGTGCTTGCTGGTACAAGTCCCCCATTGAGGCATCTGTGTCTGTTTAAACTGATCACAATTCACTTTTTGTGACAGTTCAGTGCCAAGGTGACGGATATGTTGCACAGGTGGAAGATCCAGATAAAAATCCCCTGAAGGACTCGCATAGGAGATTATAAACCTCAGAGATATTTCCAACTTGTATCTATAGACAAGAGACATATAGGGAGTCATACTCTTATTTTTCTTGTAAATAAAACATTAAACACGAGTCATTCCTTACATTCAATTCTGAAAAGACGTATTATTAAGGTAAATTAAAATAAATCCTTAAAACATAACCCCTCCTAAGTTTTTTTTTTTTTTAATATTCTACCAAAACATATTTATTATTCAATAAAAATAGCTTAAACATTATGTCAAAATATTATGTACAGTATATACTGAGAATAAATGTACTTCATGTACTTTTATAATGTTTATAATAACATATGATAAAAGTTAGTGTCCTCTTTTCATATGAACAAATGGACCTGAAATGACCCTTCTTTACGTGGAAAAAAGCTAGGTAGAGAGACAGTTTGTGTTGTAGTTAGCATAACAAACTATATGAATCAGCGTATTATAACAAAAGAAGTATCTATTTATCAGTCTGTAAACGACCCGTTAAGTTAAATATTTAAGAAATGGAACAAAGAATAACTATTTCAGCATTTCTACCTCTTAAAATGTGAATGTTTTGCACCCAGCGACCGGACGACAGCTGTAGCCGAAACCAAAGAGCATATCAAACGTCACCGTACTACGTGCTGCTACGCGCGTCAAAATAGGTCCACATATCGATTGCGCCGAGAAATGTTACTGTAAAACATGGATTAAATGCGCATTTTTTTTATTGCGGGAAAGTGAATTAAATGCGCATTGAATGCATCCAGGGCGCACGTGATGGTTCATAAAGCTGAATCTTCTATTCGCATTCAGGGCATTTTTTGTGTGCATTTAAATAACCGTAGCTAGCTCAAAAATGACTGTGATTGGGTCATCGTAACCAGCGCTGAGTAAAGTAACAGAAACCATGTGATAACTCCTTCAAGAGCTGTAATCATCACACCAGACACTAGATGGGAGTGTTAGGTAACAGACGGTCTGAAGGGTAGGGCAGGATGGTAGAGCCTACGCAGATAAAACGTTAGAAGTGAGCTGTGCAATAGGTAAGTACGTTTCCCATATCAGACCATCAAATGTAAGTTACAGTAGGTATGATTTTTTTTATATTTGTCTAACATCATCGCAGTGGATTTCAACATTAACATCTCAGTTAATAAAATACATAAATCAGGGCTCGACGCTTGTCCGGGACAAGTGGATTTTTTGAAGTGGCAAGTGAAAGAGAATTTTACTTGCCCGACCGGACAAGTAACCTGATAACAAAAAATAACTAGGGAGTCACCAAAATGCAAGAATGATTCTGCATTAATTTAGTGATAGTGGATAATATAACGTATAATGAACTGACAGTAACAAGGTTGCGCTGTTAACGTTCGCACAGCCTCTCGAGGAGAAATCGAAACACACAAGCACAGCTCACACAAAGAAACTCAGTAACATGCTGCGGTAAAAATGTGGAGTTTTTATTTTTGTAACATATGATAAAGTTCAACCAGTGCTGTTTCCTACATACCATCACAAATGAAAATGTGACTGATTTCATATGAGAGTTCCATAAACAATTAACATCAAGTCACACAATATCGACTGTTTTTGTTCTATTTCAGCAGGAGAAATATTTCCAAACAAAGATCACAGCAGAACCATAACGCGTCTCACAGCAGCAGTGTGTTACTGAATGATTCAGCGTTTTGAATGAATCGGTTGAATCAAAGATTCCGTGACCTATTCGTAAACGACTGCCTCATTCTTGAATAAATCAGTTGTTTCAACGAATCGACTCAATGACTCACTCATTAAGACGATCACCTGCTGCCACCTACTGGTGGTTTATTTTCATGTTTAAATATGCTTTCCAACATTTCTTATTTGTATATTCAAAAAATATTTATTTATTATCTAAAGCAGTTGTAATTTTTCAGTCTAAATTATTTAATTTGATTGGTAAGTGTTTTATTCTAATTTAAGATTAGGGGAGAATGCCCTTTATAAAAGGTAAAAATATCACAAATATGTAGATTTAAATATGTCAAAGCTGATTGAACACTGGTGAGAATATTGCTTCAGAATAAATTATATTTACAACACAAAAAGAAAAATCTATTTTTTCCGGACAAGGAAATGTTTTACTTGGACAAGTGAATGACAGATTTACTTGTCCAAAGGACAAGCAAATGAAAAGGCTTAATGTCGAGCCCTGAATAAACCTGGAATTTTCCTGATAACCAACCGATAATAAAATAAGACATTGCAAAGAATTACGCTTCACTAGGATTGTAAGAAATATCTCATTCATTACTCAAAAAAATCTATGAAATTGAATCCTGAGTCATACTCTGACAGGCATGTTCGCCTGTGTTCTAGTAATTAAAGGGATAGTTCACCCAAAAATAAAAATTCTGTAATTTACTTCATATTCAAGTTGTTCCAAACATGTATAAATGTTTTTGTTCTGCTGAACATAAAATGCGATATTTTGAAGAATGACTGTAACCAAAGAGTTGAGGGACCCATTTACTTCCATAGTATTTTTTTCTCTCCATACTATGGAAGTCAACAGTTTGGTTAGAACAACTTTAGGGTGAGTAAATGATGACACATTTTCATTTTTGGGTGAACTATCCCCAAAGAAAATCTAAACCACCCGTCTAACCAGATCGACTTCTTATTATCTGTACTTTTGGGAAACATGTTTCAAGACCGTATTTTTCAATTTGCCAACATGGCAAATGTAGAGATACAAATCTTTATGAAAAATTATGAATTTTTCTCAGTTTGTTCCCATATTTTGCATTGACATATATTGATCAGCATGAATTGATAAACTGGTTGAATTAGAATAAGAAGTTGTATCTGTATGTTGTTGTAGGCCTATCATAAAACAATAAAGTTGTCATGATCGTTTTAAAGACAACAACCAACACTTTCAAAAAAGAATGCATCTTCTGCTCTAACAATTTGTAAACAAGTGATAACTTTGTTCCACAAATGTCTGGTAAGAAAAAAGCAGCCTTTGGGTGAGCTGTGTGCACAGGGTGGGTCTGTCAAGATAAACAGGTCTGACCAGCGTCTGTCAGCCTCTTTAATAAAGCATATCTTCAGCATTTCTACACATTCGTTTTACCTGTGCAGAGAGGACACTCAGGTGAACACACATGGCATCCAATACAGGGCAAATGGGCTACCTGCCCAGCGGGGGGGCCATATTCTGCACCATACCCGACATCCTCTACATACCGGAGCTGGTGAGTTTATTTTAATTAACTTTATGTTATGTTTTCATTAAAATCACTATGAAGCAAAGGGCTGTTATGTTATATATTTGATGTAAATTAAAATACTGAAATGTTAAACATTATATAATATTTGTTAATGGATCAAGTTATTGATCAGTCATTTAAAAAGAAAACAAATATTAACAGAAAATGTAAACAACTATGTTAATTATAAAAAATGACAGTTTGTTAATCTAAAGTTTATACTTTTAAAGTGATTTATTATACAAGTTATTTAAAGTGATTTGATTCATTATTGAATACATATATACATAAAAAGTAAGCAAATCTGTAATCTTCAAAAAATTAAAATAGGACAAATATTACTGGTAAATGTCAGAAATTGTTTTAATTCTATTTTATTTTATTTCAGTGTCATTATTTCCTCTTATATCCCATTTAGATGTCTACAGTTTGATATCCATTTTATATTTCAGGAAAAGTTTTAAAACAATTCATAAGAAAAGATGTTTACAGGGGAAAGATTGTTTTTCATCCATTTGAATATGCGTTATTTTTTCTTGTACAAAAAGTCAAACTATCTGGAAGCAAATTTTTCATTGTGTTCATTTCACAGGTCTTTGGCGGTCTGGTATTGTCTCTGGTAGCGTCTACATTCCTCTTTCCTTACAACCCCCAAGCATATGTGATTACGGTGACAATTTTCTGTTTCATTGTGACATTCCTCTGGCTCATAGTCTTTGCATGTGGGTCTCATCGTAACAGAAGCTCTTGGGCAACCGCGGTAGGTTCATAATCTCTCTCTTTGTCAGTTGCCTTTCCATCTTATCTTTCTCTCTCTTTTCCTCTCTCCTCATGAAGACATTTTCCTATTTTAATATACATTTTCTTAATTTTCTCTCCACAGGATGTAGCATACCATGGATTTGCAACACTCCTCTATCTCAGTGCTTCTGTGCTTCTAGCTTCAACAACCATTGGTTTGGCTTATTTTAACACTACCGAAATTATAAAATATTACAAGCTGGATATAGCTGCAGTGGTGAGTCCCTCTAGCCAAAAAGGTTCAAAATCTATAAAACACTGTTTTACCTGTCAAATACTAATATAGTAAGAAGGTGAAATTTGTGAACAAAAATGACAAAACATTCAGCTGATGTTCTGAAAAATCTTGAATATTTAGATTACTAAACGTAACCTCATTCAGGTAACCTATAAAAACAAATAACTTAATATAAAATCAACTTGACTACATTAGATTACACCAACAAAAGTCATTTTAAAGAAGCAACTGTATATTTTTCCTGTTGAAGTGTATAAGGACAATTTTTCTCTTTAATTTCAGGTGTTTTCCTTTCTCACCACAGTACTGTATTTCATCCACACCATTTTCTCAGCCATCAGATGGAAATCCTTCTAAAACATCTGCCCACAACCTTGAACTGCATCATTAAGCAAAGTTATTACACAAATGTCATTTAGTGCATCAGTAATAATTCACGTGATAATAGATTGACTGTACAGTCTTCTACAGTGCTCTTCTATTTAAAGTGTATACAGACTTTTTTTAAAACACTTTTTGATGGTATTCTTTGTAAACTAGTCTCACCTTAGGTGTAAATTATTGTAATTACTGTATGACTAATCTAATAAAGGAGATCACCAACGATCTGTGGAGAATAATCTTTTGGTGTGGCACTGGATACATATGTATCCCAGGGCTTCATTATAAACCAGATAATTGCACTTTATTTTGAAATATAAATGATAGGATAATCTTCTGGGATGAATCACCTGCTTTTACAACATTCTGCCAGTGTGATGTACCGTTCCCAGCGAACGCAATGTATCTAATCGGGAATGTAAAGCGTTTGCGAGAAGAGAGAACACAAAAGCGTTAAAATATTTTTTTCTCTCCCATCGCCATGTCCCTTTAGGAGCTCCGTACTTTCCATTTCAAAACTGGTTCTTTTGATTATTAAAATGTTCTTTTCAATAAGGAAAAAATGGTTCACTGAAAGGTTCTTTGGAGAACCAAAAATAGTTTTTGGGACCTGTGTTTTAAAAAATATAATATAATACCATGGTATTCTTTTTTAAGAGTGTATGGCCTTAGCAAAGCACCACAATAATGTGGTCATGGATAAGTTATGACAGTAAATAAACCCGTAACCAGAGTAAGGTGTAGATGTAATCGCAGCATTTCAGGAAGGGTTTTCTTTTTCTTTTTCTTCTTTTTTTTCGGTCATGTTTGTTGTAGTCTGTGTATTTTGGTGTGTCTTTCTGTTCCTGAAAGTTTTTACTTTCTTGCTTTTCCAAAACTGGTTTAAACTGTTTAAACTGGTATAACCTGTTCTTAATGGGTTTGGAATGAAGTATGAGTAACAGGACACAGGGAGTGTGAGTTCACACACATTTGCAACAGGGGACAATTGGGCCCTGTAAGATGATGTCTGGGAACTGTATCAAAATATTTAATTCATGAGGGTAGGACAGGTGGGGAAAAGATGCATTATGTCCAGGTGCATTATACTATGATATGATTACTTCTATGTATACGTAGACCACAAAAGCCACTTAAAAATGTATGAATGCTATTGCATTAGACAATAGAATATCAAATTTGTTTTAATATATAGCACAGGCAAAAATTAAATTAGTTTTTTTTAATAATAACATTGATAAAATGTGGCTCAATTGGATAGTTCACTGAAAAATGAATACACCCTCATGTCTCATTATGACTTTCATTTGTCCGTGAAGGAATATGTTAGTAAAAATGAAAGTCTAAGTCTCTGTTTACTTTCACTGTTTGAAAGAAAGAAAGGACGAAAGGAGGGTTTGGAACAACATAAGGGTCAAGATCCAAATTTTCATTTTTTAGGGTGAGGAAGAATCCCTCTTCATATCTAAATGTAAATGTAACTCAAATTATTTTAATTAGTTGCCAACAACATTGCCTTAAACCACATTTTTATTTTTATTTTAAACCATTATTATTTTATAAAAAAAACATGTTAATTTCAGTCCTGACAATGTTTAACCACACTGTAAAACTAAAGATACTTCAAATATCCTGTTGGGTACTCAAGGAACTTCAAAATGTTAAGTGCCTCAAAACTCTTTCTCCGATAATAGGGTTACTGGTGGAACCATTGACATTCTTTACAGATCCTGAAGGAACTTGTAAAATCCTTTAAGCACTCTGTTTGCAGTTTGGTTTTGGAGTCACCTTTTCATTACCATGAAACCTCAAAGTGCTTTGGGGGAAATTAGAATTCTTTAAAAGGGCCTATTGTAAGATCTGTAAACATTTAAGTGGTTCCTGGAAAATTTATTTTGTAAAAGCCAGCCTCTTGAGGAACCCGAAAGTTCTCTGAGGCCAGAATAAGATGTAGCCTACAGCATTGCACCTTTATGTTATTATTATACCTAAAGTAGGCTATACTTATACATTTAGTTCATTTATAGAGTAATTTAAACCCTTAACAACAAATTTAACTTAAAACAGTCCATATACTACATTCACCTAAAGGATTATTAGGAACACCTGTTCAAGTTCTCATTAATGCAATTATCTAATCAACCAATCACATGGCAGTTGCTTCAATGCATTTAGGGGTGTGGTCCTGGTCAAGACAATCTCCTGAACTCCAAACTGAATGTCAGAATGGGAAAGAAAGGTGATTTAAGCAATTTTGAGCGTGGCATGGTTGTTGGTGCCAGACGGGCCGGTCTGAGTATTTCACAATCTGCTCAGTTACTGGGATTTTCACGCACAACCATTTCTAGAGTTTACAAAGAATGGTGTGAAAAGGGAAAAACATCCAGTATGCGGCAGTCCTGTGGGCGAAAATGCCTTGTTGATGCTAGAGGTCAGAGGAGAATGGGCCGACTGATTCAAGCTGATAGAAGAGCAACTTTGACTGAAATAACCACTCGTTACAACCGAGGTATGCAGCAAAGCATTTGTGAAGCCACAACACGCACAACCTTGAGGCGGATGGGCTACAACAGCAGAAGACCCCACCGGGTATCACTCATCTCCACTACAAATAGAAAAAAAGAGGCTACAATTTGCACAAGCTCACCAAAATTGGACAGTTGAAGACTGGAAAAATGTTGCCTGGTCGGATGAGTCTCGATTTCTGTTGAGACATTCAGATGGTAGAGTCAGAATTTGGCGTAAACAGAATGAAAACATGGATCCATCATGCCTTGTTACCACTGTGCAGGCTGGTGGTGGTGGTGTAATGGTGTGGGGGATGTTTTCTTGGCACACTTTAGGTCCCTTAGTGCCAATTGGGCATCGTTTAAATGCCACAGCCTACCTGAGCATTGTTTCTGACCATGTCCATCCCTTTATGACCACCATGTACCCATCCTCTGATGGCTACTTCCAGCAGGATAATGCACCATGTCACAAAGCTCGAATCATTTCAAATTGGTTTCTTGAACATGACAATGAGTTCACTGTACTAAAATGGCCCCCACAGTCACCAGATCTCAACCCAATAGAGCATCTTTGGGATGTGGTGAAACGGGAGCTTCGTGCCCTGGATGTGCATCCCACAAATCTCCATCAACTGCAAGATGCTATCCTATCAATATGGGCCAACATTTCTAAAGAATGCTTTCAGCACCTTGTTGAATCAATACCACGTAGAATTAAGGCAGTTTTGAAGGTGAAAGGGGGTCAAACACAGTATTAGTATGGTGTTCCTAATAACCCTTTAGGTGAGTGTATATTCCCAGTTAGAAGCCATACAATAGCTATGTGTGATGAACAGACAAAAATTGAATCCCCCATGCTGCAGCTCTCAAATCTCATTCATGTTACTCAAAAACAGGCTTGGTGTCAATGAAAAAAACTTTTTTTCTTATGCCTTAATCATTTGCATTATGACCAATTTGAATATAAGACATCTCTGTCAGATGGTAAGATTATTAATGACATACAGTGCATCCGGAAAGTATTCACAGCGCTTAACTTTTTCCACATTTTGTTATGTTACAGCCTTATTTAAAAAATTATTAAATTCATTATTTTTTCCTCAATTCTACAAAAAATACCCCATAATGGCAATGTGAAAGACGTTTGTTTGAAATCTTTGCAAATGTATAAAAAAAGTTAATAATAATAAAATTCACATGTACATAAGTATTCACAGCCTTTGCCATGGCACTCAAAATTGAGATCAGGTGCATCCTGTTTCCACTGTTTCATCTTTGAGATGTTTTTACAACTTGATTAGAGTCCACCTGTGATAAATTCAGTTGATTGGACATAATTTGGAAAGGCACACACCTGTCTATATAAGGCCCCACAGTTAACAGTGCATGTCAGAGCACAAACCAAGCCATGAAGTCTGTAGACTTCAGAGACAGGACTGTATTGAGGCACAGACCTGGGGAAGGGTACAGAAAAATTTCTGCAGCATTGAAGGTCCCAACAAGCACAGTGGCCTCCATCCACCGTAAATGGAAAAGTTTGGATCCACCAGATTTCTTCCTAGAGCTGGCCGCCTGTCCAAACTGAGCAATCGGGGGAGAAGGGCCTCAGTCAGGGAGGTGACCAAGAACCTAATGGTCACTCTGACAGAGCTCCAGTGTTTCTCTGTGGAGAAATGAGAACCTTCCAGAAGAACAACCATCTCTGCAGCACTCCACCAATCAGGCCTGTATGGTAGAGTGGCCAGACGGAAGCCACTCCAAATTCTCTGGTCTGATGAAACAAAGATTGAACTCTTTGGCCTGAATGGCAAGGGTCATGTCTAGAGAAAACCAGGCACCACTCATCACCTGGCCAATACCATCGCTACAGTGAAGCATGGTGGTGGCAGCATCATGCTGCGGGATGTTTTTCAGTGGCAGGAACTGGGAGACTAGTCAGGATCAAGGGAAAGATGAATGTAGCAATGTACAGAGACGTCCTTGATGAAAACCTGCTCCAGAGCGCTCTGGACCTCAGACTGGGGTGGAGGTTCATCTTCCAACAGGACCAACTTCTTTCATGATGTCATTGTGGGGTATTGTTTGTAGAATTGAGGAAAAAAATATGAATTGAATCCATTTTGGAATAAGGCTGTAACATAACAAAATGTGGAAAAAGTGAAGCGCTGTGAATAGGTTACTGTGATAGGTTGCCACCTGTGCATTAAGTCCATTCGTGAAATTTCCTCACTACTAAATATTCCACGGTCAACTGTTAGCGGTATTAGAACTTAAAGGAAGCAATTGGGAAAAACAGCAACTCGGCTACGAAGTAGTAGGCCACGTAAAGTACAAACAAGACACTACACAAAATGCCATTTTCACTGACACCATCATTGCACAAGAGGATATCTGGCTGGGAAAGTAGATGAACAAAGAAAAAAATAGCTTTGAAAGGTATGAGTGTCCCTGTAATCTCATGGATACTTCAGAACCTCATTCTTTGTCACCCAGCCCTCAACGCTTTGAAACTGTGGTTAAAAATAGTTGATCTAGTGGAACTTCAACAAGGATAAGACTTAAGATGTGTCCCCAGCTTTAATTAGACATGTGGACATTTTCTGGCTGGTACATTATGGTGGGAATATTTTTAATCAGAGGAATTCATTGCATTTTACATCAACACTAACAGTAAAGAATGCAATGCTGGATGTCAAAAAAACATTCACAGCTATTGATTGAAATATTAATATGCACATAGATGTAATAGAGGAATTCAGTTTTTATTTGTCTCATGAAATCTCTTTAGTGTGTTCAGACGAAAGAACTTGAGTGGTAGCAAACTGTCTCTGACTCACCTAAGTATTAGTTGGCAAGAAGCACATGTTTTTTGGCCTCAGGGGCCTTTCTGTCTACAAGAATAATTCCAGTTATTATAAAAACAAATTCTAGCAGCAGGACAGGTCTTTTTAATTATATCTTTTAGAAGAAGACTTTACCTTTAGGAAACGTAAATAAAATTATAGTGGTTTTTTTTCCGGATTATTATGACCTTCAGGTCAATGTTATATTGTATGTGTTCTAAGTGAAGATACACAGAGCTGTGGACCTTTTTACAGTTAACAACAGATTCAGAGGATGAAAACACCCAATTTTATGGAAAAATGTACATACCTGTTCTATGTTGTGCTCAAAGCATCTAATTCTAATTTAACATGTTTGTTTGGGGTCTCAAAGTCCATTTTATACAGCAAAATTAAAGTAAAAACAGTAATATTGTAAAATATTACAACAAACTAAAAAAAACAGTTTTCTATTGTAATGTACACTCACCTAAAGGATTATTAGGAACACCATACTAATACTGTGTTTGACCCCCTTTCGCCTTCAGAACTGCCTTAATTCTACGTGGCATTGATTCAACAAGGTGCTGAAAGCATTCTTTAGAAATGTTGGCCCAAATTGATAGTATAGCATCTTGCAGGAGATTTGTGGGATGCACATCCAGGGCACGAAGCTCCCGTTCCACCACATCCCAAAGATGCTCTATTGGGTTGAGATCTGGTGACTGTGGGGGCCATTTTAGTACAGTGAACTCATTGTCATGTTCAAGAAACCAATTTGAAATGATTCGAGCTTTGTGATATGGTGCATTATCCTGCTGGAAGTAGCCATCAGAGGATGGGTACATGGTGGTCATAAAGGGATGGACATGGTCAGAAACAATGCTCAGGTAGGCCGTGGCATTTAAACGATGCCCAATTGGCACTAAGGGGCCTAAAGTGTGCCAAGAAAACATCCCCCACACCATTACACCACCACCACCAGCCTGCACAGTGGTAACAAGGCATGATGGAGCCATGTTCTCATTCTGTTTATGCCAAATTCTGACTCTACCATCTGAATGTCTCAACAGAAATCGAGACTCATCAGACCAGGCAACATTTTTCCAGTCTTCAACTGTCCAATTTTGGTGAGCTTGTGCAAATTGTAGCCTCTTTTTCCTATTTGTAGTGGAGATGAGTGGTACCCAGTGGGGTCTTCTGCTGTTGTAGCCCATCCGCCTCAAGGTTGTGCGTGTTGTGGCTTCACAAATGCTTTGCTGCATACCTCGGTTGTAACGAGTGGTTATTTCAGTCAAAGTTGCTCTTCTATCAGCTTGAATCAGTCAGCCCATTCTCCTCTGACCTCTAGCATCAACAAGGCATTTTCGCCCACAGGACTGCCGCATACTGGATGTTTTTCCCTTTTCACACCATTCTTTGTAAACTCTAGAAATGGTTGTGCGTGAAAATCCCAGTAACTGAGCAGATTGTGAAATACTCAGACCGGCCCGTCTGGCACCAACAACCATGCCATGCTCAAAATTGCTTAAATCATCTTTCTTTCCCATTCTGACATTCTGACATACCCTGGAGTCCTTGAGGACAAAGGCAGGTGATCCAGGTGCTGCCAACTGGCTAGGAAGCCTCCAGGGTGTTGCCAGTGCTACAGGGGACCACGGTGCCTCCGGCAGCTCAGGGGACCATGGAGGTGTCAAAAGCTCAGGGAGCCATGGAGGCGCCGGAAGCTCAGGGAGCCATGGAGGCTTTGGCAGTTCAGGGAGCCATGGTGGCACAGACCCTTCAGGGCCAGCCTCCGAGCCATCACTGGACTGGGGACAGGAGGCAGAGCCCTCTCTGGACTAGGGACAGGAGGCAGAGCCATCAATGGACTGGGGACAGGAGGCGGAGCCCTCTCTGGACTGGGGACAGGGGCTGGAAGTGGCTCAGACCTCTGCTCTAGGAATAAGAGGCGGAGCCTTCACTGGACTCTGGTCAGGGGCTGGAAGTGGCTCAGACCAAAAGTCTAGTAGCCAGTGGTTCTCCACTGGACTCTGCACGGGGACAGGAGCCCTTCTCTGGACTCTGGTCTGGGGGCTGGAGCCATCACTGGACTGGGGACAGGAGGCGGAGCCCTCTCTGGACTCTGGTCAGGGTCTGGAAATGGCTCAGACCAAAAGTCTATTAGCCAGTGGTTCTCCCTCGCTGGCTCAGGCCTTGTTGCAGGTTTGGGGTGAGTTAGAGCACCCAAGCGACTTTGAGATGGGACTGGATGAGGGTTGTTATGTTCCTTCCCTTACGAAAATGAACCATGGTTTTAAAACAAATAAAACCAAAAAAACATGGTTATTA
This sequence comes from Rhinogobio ventralis, assembly GCA_039654625.1. Taxonomy (NCBI): domain Eukaryota; kingdom Metazoa; phylum Chordata; class Actinopteri; order Cypriniformes; family Gobionidae; genus Rhinogobio; species Rhinogobio ventralis. The sequence continues at coordinate 10,447,792 of CM077213.1, forward strand.
TAGTTAAACCATGGTAACCACAAATTAACCATGGCTTTGCTACTCTAACCATAGTTTAACCATGGTATTTGTGGTAAAACTGTGGTTATATAAATGGTAATCAATTAGCCAAAAAAACATGGTTACTACACTTTTACTATAACAAAACCATGGTTAATTTTCGTAAGGGTTGATTTCTTCAACAACTAAATCTGAACCATTAAGCCAGAGGATTAAGTTAATGGACTCAACCAAGGACAAACAAGGCTCAGGAGACAGAAAACGAATGACTTCCTCATCCAGTCCAGCTCCAACTCACCAGATGGGAAAACTTTACAAACTCCTCCACATACTGCTCCAGAGGACAGGGAGGGAGAAGAGAAATTCTTCCGCCATCTTAGATGTGGGTCTAGTCATCTGTAACGGTTGGTGAACCAGGAACAGGCTGAAGACTCAGACGATCAAAATACAAACTTAAACTTTAATAATGATGCTCAGGAACAAACAGAAAAGCAGGGAAACACACTCCAACATAAAATTGACTAAACAAAGACTGAAGGTGAGGGTGCAACTTAAGCAGAGAACAGAAACAAGATGATTAACTAGACACAGCTGGGACAAATTAACTAATGAGGGTAACTATGGAAACAAAGGATTGGCGGGAAAATGAACAAAGAAACACAAACTGAAAGTCCAAAACACAAACAGAACCGTGACAGTTGTTTTGCCAGGAACAAATTCAACACAGGAATACAGCTTCAGTAAAATCACAATGGGTTTAGTTGAAAGGAACTAAAATACTTTGGGCCCTATTTTAACGATCTGAGCACATGGCGCAGGTGCACTTATGGTGTGTCCAAATCCACTTCCGCTAGTTTAATGACGGAAAAAACTGTCTTTTTTTATATTTAAACATACACCTGGCGTCACATTGGGTCGGGTGTATGATAAGGCCCCTCGAGTGTAAAATAAGAGGTTAATGTCGCTGTCTGTCAATTAACAGACTGGTCGTTTAGAATATCATCAAAAAGTTGATTTATTTCACTATTTCCATTCAAAAAGTGAAACTTGTATATTATATTCATTCATTACACACAGACTGATATACTGTATTTCAAATGTTTATTTCTTTTCATTTTGATGATTATAACTGACAACTAAGGAAAATCCCAAATTCAGTATCTCAGGAAATTAGAATATTACTTTAGACCAATACAAAGAAAGGATTTTTAGAAATCTTGGCCAAATGAAAAGTATGAACATGAAAAGTATGAGCATGTACAGCACTCAATACTTAGTTGGGGCTCCTTTTGCCTGAATTACTGCAGCAATGCGGCGTGGCATGGAGTCGATCAGTCTGTGGCACTGCTCAGGTGTTATGAGAGCCCAGGTTGCTCTGATAGTGGCCTTCAGCTCTTCTGCATTGTTGGGTCTGGCATATCGCATCTTCCTCTTCACAATACCCCATAGATTTTCTATGGGGTTAAGGTCAGGCGAGTTTGCTGGCCAATTAAGAACAGGGATACTGTGGTCCTTAAACCAGGTACTGGGTGCTTTGGCACTGTGTGCAGGTGCCAAGTCCTGTTGGAAAATGAAATCTGCATCTCCATAAAGTTGGTCAGCAGCAGGAAGCATGAAGTGCTCTAAAACTTCCTGGTATACGGCTTGACCTCAGAAAACAAAGTGGACCAACACCAGCAGATGACATGGCACCCCAAACCATCACTGACTGTGGAAACTTTACACTGGACCTCAAGCAACGTGGATTGTGTGCCTCTCCTCTCTTCCTCCAGACTCTGGGACCCTGATTTCCAAAGGAAATGCAAAATTTACTTTCATCAGAGAACATAACTTTGGACCACTCAGCAGCAGTCCAGTCCTTTTTGTCTTTAGACCAGGCGAGACACTTCTGACGCTGTCTGTTGTTCAATAAGGGCTTGACACAAGGAATGCGACAGCTGAAACCCATGTCTTGCATACGTCTGTGCGTAGTGTTTCTTGAAGCACTGATTCCAGCTGCAGTCCACTCTTTGTGAATCTCCCCCACATTTTTGAATGGGTTTTGTTTCACAATCCTCTCCAGGGTGCGGTTATCCCTATTGCTTGTACACTTTTTTCTACCACATCTTTTCCTTCACTTCGCCTCTCTATTAATGTGCTTGGACACAGAGCTCTGTGAACAGCCAGCCTCTTTTGCAATGACCTTTTGTGTCTTGCCCTCCTTGTGCAAGGTGTCAATGGTCGTCTTTTGGACAACTGTCAAGTCAGCAGTCTTCCCCATGATTGTGTAGCCTACAGAACTAGACTGAGAGACCATTTAAAGGCCTTTGCAGGTGTTTTTAGTTAATTAACTGATTAGAGTGTGGCACCAGGTGTCTTCAATATTGAACCTTTTCACAATATTCAAATTTTCTGAGATACTGAATTTGGGATTTTCCTTAGTTGTCAGTTATAATCATCAAAATTAAAAGAAATAAACATTTGAAATGTATCAATCTGTGTGTAATGAATGAATATCATATACAAGTTTAACTTTTTGAATGGAATTAGTGAAATCAACTTTTTGATGATATTCTAATTATATGACCAGCACCTGTAAGTGACCCATTTCCTAACATTAGACAAGCCATAATTTGGAAATATTACAATACTTACTGTCTATTTTCCCTGTGTTTTCAACCCATCTTTTCTTTTAGAAGCTCTATAGGTCCCTCTCAGAGGCAAAAAAAAAAAAAAAATGCCTCAGATTTGGCTCATATGAAACAGGATTTTATCTACGCTTCACTACAAGTTTCAGGATGAAAGTTCACTTATATAACACAAACATCATATGAGGACACTTTAACTGGAACAGAAAATGTTTGGGTAAGAGATGAAAAAAATTGAGCACGTGTTGCTGCGTCAGCCACTGACTAAAGGAAGGATAATACTTAATCTAACCAATTTCAAAGTTATTTAATGACTCATAAGAGTATGATTCATTACTGCGGTTTTCAGCAAACTTGAAGAAAGATCCCATAATCTCAGTTTTTAGGGGTGCTGACAGCAGAGTTAATCTCAGATTAGCGGTCTATGGTCGCTAGTGTCATACAAGACAAATCATATGACTTCACGTAGTCTTTGTTGACATAGGGACAGAGCCCTGGTGTTTTTGGATCATTATAAAAATGTCTCTTGACTTTTGAAAAATATTTGTCAAATATGACAGGGGTCTAAAACCTTGTTGTTCCCTTCACTCATATGATATGCATTTGTTTATTATGAATTCATTTTTTATCAGCTTGTAGTCCATCATTAGCATAAGTTTAACATTTTAGCTAAACACATAATAATTAAATAAATAATTAATTAAAATAATTAATAATATAATATATATGATTTTAATCATTTTTGCCACTGGTGTTATTAAAGCTAAAAACATGTATTTTATACAAAATTTAATACAAAAGTGATTCCAATAAAGTCAATGTTCAGAGTAAAATGAGGTTGTCAAAAAAGTTAATTTACTTTTAATTTACTAATTGCATTTTTTCCCATACAATTTATTTAAATGTCATTACAAGACATCTTGTCCTTTAATAATGTAAAAATGTAAATAAATACCATCAAGGAGAAAAATTAACTGAATTTAAATGGTCAGCAAGTCGTGATAAAAATAGCAACAAAGTAGGCTACTTGCCTAAGTGCACTTTATCACTTGATTGTGATAAAGGGCAGGAATAGCATTAAAGACACTGACAAAATCCCATAACAAATTTAAAACCAGAGAATATGAAGTCAAATATGCTTTTCCTGTATTTGTCTCATACTGAAATGTAGCATTGCTCCACTGATGTTTATAGGATGTTGCATTTTAGGCAAACACGGTCATGATTCATGTGCTTGCAAGTCCATATGCTTTTTATTTGCCCTTCTCATAGAGCCCAGTTAGACAGATGTCAAAACGCAATACGTCTAAAGCAGCCAAACGTGTTATATCACTTTGCCCTTATGCAACTAAACTCATGCCATGGCATGTTGAATGTAAATGAACTGATTTGGAGGCAGGATACCGACACCACATTTAGCGATGGTAATAATGACTTAGGCTATACACTTTATTTCGATTGTCCACTTTAGACATTCTACTAACTATAAGTACATTTGCAACTACATGTCAACTAACAGGGACGCTAGGAACGTGTCCCTACCAATATCCAACGACACTGATTTGTCCCTAGCAATAAAATATAAATATATTTATATATATCAAAAATAAAATATATTTATATATAACTACTGTTGTCCAATTGTGTCTTGCGATTTGTATGTATTACTTACTTTATTTAACGAGGAAACATCCCATTTAGATAAAAAATCTCTTCTGTGAATTTTTTTTCCTGGTTCACAAACTTGCAAACGGTTAGATCTGAGTCCCGCCTCCGGAACTCACGTCGCTAAACTGATTGGCTTTGTTTTTGTTTTTTTCTAACTTGTGAGAGGCCGTAGCTACATTTGGTTGTGCAAAGCAATTCTCTTCCGAAACCTAGATGCGGGAGAAATAAACAGTTCTGTGCACGAAAATACTGGGCAAATCGTGTCACATATTGATTCAGGGACAGTGCAGTTTTTTCAATATATGACAATGGCGGGATAAGTGGCAAACCTAAACGCTAGTGTGTGTGTGTGAGAGAGAGAGATGACACATGAGAGACCTGTTTGATAAAGTTTGTCAGGCTGCTTTTAGTCATCATAGTCTCATCAGCTGAGGCTGAAAGAAGTTTCAGTGCTCTTATGAGACTGAAAACATGGCTCAGAACAACAATGGCACAAGACTTAAAAGTATTGCTGTGCCATGTAAACCAGGACAAACTGGACAATACTGATGTCAAACAAATATCACAACAGTTACTTTCTGTTAATGAAAGACACAGACATGTGTTTGGCTTCTTCAAAGGAACAAGACAGTAGACAAGTTGACTATTGCATTGCACTATAAACAGAGTAAAGATAAGTTTCTTTTAAACTGCCTCCTTGTCTTTATTAGTTACCTGTAACATTATATAATTCATTGATTAACATATTGTTAAGGTCAATATAGACTAAAAACCTTAATACGCTGTCCTATTTATTTTCTTGAATCCTCAGCATCCAGGGCTGTCCCCACCAATTTCAAAATCAAACCTACGCCCTTGGTTAGGTGTTAGGGTTCGGATTAGTAGAATAGGTTGACATGTTGACATGTTCTAGTCAATAAAATGTCTGTTGAGGGACCATCAAAATAAAATGTTAGCAGACATTAAAGGGATAGTTCACCCAAAAATGAAAATTAGCCCATGATTTACTCCCTCTCAAGCCATCCTAGGTGTATAGGTCAGACGAACACAATCAGAGTTATATTGAAAAATATCCTGGCTCCTCCAAGCTTTATAATGGCATTAAATGGCTGTTTCTGTTTTGAAGTCCATAAAAGTGCATCTATCCATCATAAAAGTGCTCCACACGGCTTCGGGGGGTTAATAAAAAGATCCATATTTAAAACTTTACAAACTGTTATTGTTCATGAGAGACTGCCATTCCAGCATATGACATAGGACCAGGGCCGTTTCTAGCCATTCTGACGCCATATAGGCAAAATCCTTATTGGTGCCCGTAGTCAAATTTGAAAAAGCAACATTGGTTTTACATACATTCCAAATTACACTCACCTAAAGGATTATTAGGAACACCATACTAATACTGTGTTTGACCCCCTTTCGCCTTGAGAACTGCCTTAATTCTACGTGGCATTGATTCAACAAGGTGCTGAAAGCATTCTTTAGAAATGTTGGCCCATATTGATAGGATAGCATCTTGCAGTTGATGGAGATTTGTGGGATGCACATCCAGGGCACGAAGCTCCCGTTCCACCACATCCCAAAGATGCTCTATTGGGTTGAGATCTGGTGACTGTGGGGCCCATTTTAGTACACTGAACTCATTGTCATGTTCAAGAAACCAATTTGAAATGATTCGAGCTTTATGACATGGTGCATTATCCTGCTGGAAGTAGCCATCAGAGGATGGGTACATGGTGGTCATAAAGGGATGGACATGGTCAGAAACAATGCTCAGGTAGGCCGTGGCATTTAAACGATGCCCAATTGGCACTAAGGGGTCTAAAGTGTGCCAATAAAAACATCCCCCACACCATTACACCACCACCACCAGCCTGCACAGTGGTAACAAGGCATGATGGATCCATGTTCTTATTCTGTTTACGCCAAATTCTGACTCTACCATCTGAATGTCTCAACAGAAATCAAGACTCATCAGACCAGGCAACATTTTTATCACTCCAGGCAACTGTCCAATTTTGGTGAGCTCGTGCAAATTGTAGCCTTTTTTTCCTATTTGTAGTGGAGATGAGTGGTACCCGGTGGGGTCTTCTGCTGTTGTAGCCCATCCGCCTCAAGGTTGTGCATGTTGTGGCTTCACAAATGCTTTGCTGCATACCTCGGTTGTAACGAGTGGTTATTTCAGTCAAAGTTGCTCTTCTATCAGCTTGAATCAGTTCATTCACCATTCTTTGTAAACTCTAGAAATGGTTGTGCGTGAAAATCCCAGTAACTGAGCAGATTGTGAAATACTCAGACCGGCCCGTCTGGCACCAACAACCATGCCATGCTCAAAATTGCTTAAATCACCTTTCTTTCCCATTCTGACATTCAGTTTAGAGTTCAGGAGATTGTCTTGACCAGGACCACACCCCTAAATGCATTGAAACAACTGCCATGTGATTGGTTGATTAGATAATTGCATTAATAAGAAATTGAACAGGTGTTCCTAATAATCCTTTAGGTGAGTGTATATTTGTATATATTTGTTAAGAAGGATTAAAATGAATACCAGTAATACCATTGTGCAGCCAGATGCCTGTATAGCCCTAGGCTTATATAATATACACTCACCTAAAGGATTATTAGGAACACCATACTAATACTGTGTTTGACCCCCTTTCGCCTTCAGAACTGCCTTAATTCTACGTGGCATTGATTCAACAAGGTGCTGAAAGCATTCTTTAGAAATGTTGGCCCATATTGATAGGATAGCATCTTGCAGTTGATGGAGATTTGTGGGATGCACATCCAGGGCACGAAGCTCCCGTTCCACCACATCCCAAAGATGCTCTATTGGGTTGAGATCTGGTGACTGTGGGGGCCATTTTAGTACAGTGAACTCATTGTCATGTTCAAGAAACCAATTTGAAATGATTCGAGCTTTGTGACATGGTGCATTATCCTGCTGGAAGTAGCCATCAGAGGATGGGTACATGGTGGTCATAAAGGGATGGACATGGTCAGAAGCAATGCTCAGGTAGGCCGTGGCATTTAAACGATGCCCAATTGGCACTAAGGGGCCTAAAGTGTGCCAAGAAAACATCCCCCACACCATTACACCACCACCACCAGCCTGCACAGTGGTAACAAGGCATGATGGATCCATGTTCTCATTCTGTTTACGCCAAATTCTGACTCTACCATCTGAATGTCTCAACAGAAATCGAGACTCATCAGACCAGGCAACATTTTTCCAGTCTTCAACTGTCCAATTTTGGTGAGCTCGTGCAAATTGTAGCCTCTTTTTTCCTATTTGTAGTGGAGATGAGTGGTACCCGGTGGGGTCTTTTGCTGTTGTAGCCCATCCGCCTCAAGGTTGTGCGTGTTGTGGCTTCACAAATGCTTTGCTGCATACCTCGGTTGTAACGAGTGGTTATTTCAGTCAAAGTTGCTCTTCTATCAGCTTGAATCAGTCGGCCCATTCTCCTCTGACCTCTAGCATCAACAAGGCATTTTCGCCCACAGGACTGCCGCATACTGGATGTTTTTCCCTTTTCACACCATTCTTTGTAAACTCTAGAAATGGTTGTGCGTGAAAATCCCAGTAACTGAGCAGATTGTGAAATACTCAGACTGGCCCGTCTGGCACCAACAACCATGCCACGCTCAAAATTGCTTAAATCACCTTTCTTTCCCATTCTGACATTCAGTTTGGAGTTCAGGAGATTGTCTTGACCAGGACCACACCCCTAAATGCATTATAGCAACTGCCATGTGATTGGTTGATTAGATAATTGCATTAATGAGAAATTGAACAGGTGTTCCTAATAATCCTTTAGGTGAGTGTATATATATATATATATGCAATCCCTAGTTGCTAAGAAATTGTTCTCAGAAATAACTACATAATTATTAGGTGTTATTATTACATTTCACATGAAAGTAATAAGAATAAATACTGATGCAGTGCGTTTTTTGTTACTCATTGATGCTTTAACTTCCCCTTTAAATAACGCGACGCTATGCCCTCTGTGTTTATGACACTGCTTGCATTAAGCACTATTAGAACTGAATGAATCGATTCAGCATTCAACACCATCTGTAAAGATGCGTTAAATTCGACAAAGTGATTTAATAAAGGATGTATTACTGTTGAGAATTAGCACATTTTATTATACCATTTTTAAATTGGCCGTTAAAGTTTTAGACGGGACAATCACAAAACACACTGATTCTTTTAATGCATTGGCGCAAAAACCTTTTTGAGGTGCAAGTAAGAGAAGAAAGCTTTATTAGAGTCAAAATATAACACACTCACTTCATCATGAAATGCAGAAGTGAGTGTTTTTTTTTATTTATTTTTATGCTGAAGTGAGTGTGCAGTTATATTTTGCCTCTAACATACACACCGAGCAATGCTATCTGCCCATTTCACAGCGACTGCCACAAATATTGCCCTAACAAAATACAGATTTGTGCACTTTTTACTGTACCCGCTTTTTTAATTGGCATTTAGTTTGAATTTAGCTTTATTTTATGGTTAAAGGGGTCATGAACTGCGTTGTTTTATTGTTTTATGATATTTCCTGGGGTGCACTTATAATGTTAGAATGCTTTTTACATCAAAAATTGGCATAATTTATAAATAAAAGGCATTTTTCCTACCCTGATTTTAGCCCTCTGGTTTGAACGCTCTGTTTTAAGGGGCGTGTCTGCTGTGAGAATTCAGTGTAAACGCCCACTGCTGTGATTGGCTAACGTCTTTCCATTTGAAATAGCTAAGTATTACTCTCTCTTTTAGCGCATTTTTGCTATTACAGCTCTCATGGTTAACTAATCGTGAAAACTGTTGCATTACATTTAGATCTATGGCAGTATATTTAGATCTATGGCATTATATTAAGATCGTGGCATGAAAGGTTGCAGAGATGAACATTGTAGCCGTTCACAGACATGTTGAGCGCATGAAAGCAGTGATCTCATCATTGCAATTCGATTTCTGCACTCTAATGAAAACTTTCATCATAACTAACAGTGCAAACGTGATATAGTTAAGAGATTCACTGATAAACTCGTTTTGATTGACAGCTTCAGCGCGCGCTGCTCCAACGATTGCAAAGGGAGCTTTCTTTGATCGCTTTCTTTATAGAATTTAATCACCGTTAAATAACAGATTATTTTCATCCTACTAAGAGAAACAACGCAAGTTGACATTTAGTCAGTTGTTTGATTTACTGACATACAGATCTGACTGTTCATGAATCATTACATTTCAGATCAGGCATTAGAATAAACACAGTTACTTACATGTTGCATTACTGTCGCGCCCAGGCACTGCACAACTGCACAATATTTTGTAATCCTCAACGGCATGTCTATTGCTTGGTAGCTCGATCTGGTTTAACACCACGTAGGCCTATGTTACTTAGGCTACCTATTCTATTGCATGTCATGTGTGAATCGGTGGGCGGGGCTAAACAGGCAGTGATGAAGTAGGCGTTGATCTTCTTCTGTAGAGGCGGTGCTTGCCTCCCTTTGACGTCATAGATCCCCACTTTGAAAAACCTTTCGTTTGCTGGGCCTGGAGTCTATAAAAGCTTTTATTGGACTAAAAAGGAAGTTTTTAGTTCTGAAACTTGCAGGATATTCTTAGAGTATGATGACCTCTTATATGTCAAAAGCTCAAGGAAAATTTGATTTCTCAGTTCATGACCCCTTTAAAAAAAGCATTACCTTGCCAAAGCATTGACCGAGCTCATTGATCTAATGGTGTTGAGCGCTCTAAACACAAATTTTTTTGACAGTAATTGACAGTACTCTGATCCAATGGCATATAGGAATCCTCAGATTGAAAGTTCTCTGATCCAATAATGTGGGGGAACTTTTGCAGGAGGCCAAGCTCTGTCTCATTTCATAACGTGTTTGCCTCTCGCCTCCAGTATGTGAGCTTCATCTGGTCTCGTTCCAACGAAAGGATGTAAGCAGGGTTATTAAAGTTAACTAAAACTAAAACCTTAAAAAAAGGTTAGTTACTTGAAATAAAATAATCTTTAACTGAAATCAAATAAAGAATAAAATATTTTATTTCAGTTAGTTGACAAGGCAATATTTCTAATATTGTTGTATCTAGTTTAACTTTAAATTAATAAAAACTATAAAAAAACAAAATTACTAAAATATATAAAATAAATAAAAATATTAATAAAAACTATAATAGTATCTCAAATGATACTAAAATAACACTGAATGTAAGCCAGCTTCTCTAAACCTTTCAGGATGTCTCACAGGACCAGAAGATGTCACAACCGGGGTCCTGGGAACTGTGTAAAATCACCAGGAGTGCTTCTTACGTCCTCAGCGCATTCCTGTCTTCGTTGCAAACACACACACACACACACTCGCTCACAGACACATACAGTATGCCCACACACACAGGGGGAGAAGAAAGCTACCTGCCAGCGGAGCCCCTTTATCTTGCACATGTCTGTTAACGACAAGAAGCTGGCAGATAGGAGAGCTTCACAGACAGGGTAGCAAGTGACAGGCTCCGAGAACAGCCTTGTATGGAAGTGGCTGAGGGAGAGGAGAACGATAAGCAACAACCCAACTATGCTGTCCATGTTTAGAGGCACTCGCTGGGTCCACCAGGCCAGAAACAATGCCTGTTTCTGTTAAATTTAGACAGGTTATCGGCCACCGCTCCTCTCCCTAGACAGTCTTTCACAGGACCACAGGGAATACGGAGGTGAGTCTATATGGGATTGATTGCTTCAAGGATCTTAGGTAGGCAGAGTTGCATTGAAAAACAATTATGTTATTGGATGAATGACTTATTAGAGGGCTTAATGACATAATTTGCATTAATTAACACGTTTCTCTATTTTGGCATCAGTTGCAGTGGGATCATAATGGTTTATTTTGATTGTTGCTGAGTGAAATGTTCTAAATAATCAAATGTCTGACTGCTTATGCTATGTCATTGCTACTGTTTTAACAACAAAAAAGGAAGCAGGCACATTTGCCATGATGCCATTGATATTATTTTCTTGTAGAAATAATTATTTGAAGAAGAAAAAAAACATTTCAACAGTCACCAAGTGCTAAATGACAGTCAAATCTCGCCAATAACTTTTTTTGGAACTGGAATATAATGAGTGGTTTGAATCGAATTATAAAATGCTAATCTGATGCTCGCTAATGTAAATCAGATGTTTTTTTTAACAAGTTTTAGTTCAATGGAAAATTTACCGTCAGAGGTTTATCAAGGATATCTAAATTTGTTTCTTCAGAACATCTTGATTCAAACTTCATTTGAGCTGACTTTGCATTTAAGGGCCTGGGAGTTGCTTAGCCAAGGCAAACGTAAAAGAAAAAGTGAGTGAGAAAGGAAAAAACAGCAGGGTGCATCATTGCAGCTGATGTATAGATTCAAGGAATTTCCACCAAAACTTACTCTTAGACTTTCAGCCCTGTAAATTACTACAGCTCATCCATGCCAGTTCTGACCTCATGTCAATGAGGTGAGAGAGTTGGGAACAGTCTAGCTCTTCCATGACATGACTACAGTACACTGACAGACTGCCTGTGAGCAAATGACAACATGCTGTTGCTTATTTATTTGTTTTACGGTGGAAAGGTTTTGTTTGCCAGGTCAGGCATAAGAGTCAGGCATGTCTGTGGAACTGCAAGCTCAAATCGTCATCTTACAGAGAGAATAACACACCTCACTGACTGAACGGTGAGCTCACTCCGTCTCAAGGCCTCCCCTCCTCGTCTCACAGCACAGCTGTGGAGCTATGCGAGGTGAAAGCTGCCCGCAACAGCAAAAGCCTCAAGATGTAAAGTTCACGCTTCTGCAAAAGGACACATTTTGAGATCCGCTGAGGCTCAAAGACCATGTGAAATGCAGAGTAATCATTCAACTGGCATCTTTCTACCAATACATGTAATGAATTTTTCTTAACATGTAGGCTACTTATGGGAAATGTGCTATTTAGGTAAAGCTTTAAAGTTGGCATGAAATTAAATACGATAGTCTTTTCTTCATTATTCAAGTGAAACGGCTTCTCGAGCAAGACAAATTTCATATGACACATGCACGCTTTTGGTGGTCATTGTTCCAATTCATCATGTGTACTGATCTAGCTGGTATACATCAATTCTCTTTTGCGCTTAGACACTTGGATGATGCAGAATGTAATCTTGCATGTGTGCATTTATCCAAAATGTGTCAGTGTAAGTCAACCCACAAAATCAATTACACACAGTACGAGTTTGTAAGACAACCTCTACACTGTATACATGCATATATTTGCATTTCCATTGCTTTGTTTCTGCATTGCTTCCGTCTAGGGAGCCATCGGCAAGGCACAATAAGAAACATGATTCAAATTAATGGAGGCCCTTCAGGTCATATTGGTCTAACGCAGGGAGACACATCACGACAGATATCACGTCACTGGCAAATGTGACCTGGCATGGCATAACACTGACTCAAGATAGGGCACAAAAGTGTCTTTTCCACAGTATGAGTGACAAACACAGACAGGGAGCAGCATAGCATGGCTCAGTACTGATACATTTCTGTTAAATGTTAACTGCACATGCATCCTAAAGTAAATATTGCAGCTTAGAAAATCTTACAAAATCACTGATGATATATGATCAGACAAATGGCATATTATATTATTTATATATAATACTAAAAGTATAATGCTAAGATATTCTAATATGTTTACAGAATTTGACACTGATTGGACGTGAAACTTTACTTTATTATTAAGTTAATCTTTCTTTATTTTTTTCCTGTTCCATTTTCTATATTGATTGAGAAAGTGAATTAAAGCATTGTAAAAACGGAGCTGAGTGCTAGGCTACAGTCTTAATTGCTGAAGTTTCTCCATACGCTATTGGTACCAAGTAGTTTTAGTTTCTTTAGTAGGCCTAGGCTACATACAGCTAAATGAAATGAAACAGAAGTGTTGCCTTGGCAGCTAGCTATATATATATATATATTAGCCTATATTAGTTATTAAATTATATTATAATTTAGCAGCTTTTGGGAAATTAGTGTCCACGGTTTCTCTAGCAAATTGACGCAGATTTGTTTAACTTACCTGAAAGTAACCGCGTTTGAGTTTTCTCTTTCTCATTATCGTTCATTCAGAGAGCGGGAAATGTAAAACTTTGGATGAGGAGACGATTGATTTAGGCTACAGAAAGCTTTGTGTGAGACATGGCGAAATATTCGCCAAAGCACACCCAAAACACCTTAGCAATCGCTTAACAAAAACCCAAAAAGCATTAGCAAATGCATCCATACGTAACAACCGCCTTCAACGCCTTAGTGACCAATAAGCTTCCTTAGCAATCGTATAGCAACGCCCTACTAATCAGTCAGCACCTTTTGCACTGTTGATCCTTATTCAGAAAATGTGAAATTATACATTGCAGATTTTTATTGTTAAGCGTGTTGTTTTTATTTATTTAACATTGATTTAATTTGATAGGTGTTGAATTCTCAGTAGGCTATATTATTTAAATATATAAAATGTATGTTAATTAATCAACTATGTTAAAATATGCCATCAGAAATGCAAACATGCCTCTGAAAATCAAATCAAGGGGACAAATGTTGCTTCTTAATAGAATATGTATTTTCTGACTTATCTTGTATTATAGATAGAGTAGCCTATTGAGTTGTGTGTGCTCTCAGGGTCAGTGTTATCAGCTCATGGGGGTCTGGCACGAAGCCACTGCACTTTCCAGCCATCCGAACACAGTTTCCCCTCCTCCTGTCAGAAATGCGAATCCGTACGGAAATCGGAAAATATGCTTGCAGCACTTGCAGCACAGGAAAAGTAACCTACAACTCTCCTCCGCACACTCTCCCTGTGCAGCTCCAAATGAATCGCGTGTCTCACACACAGCTCTCGTTACCGGAATGATTCAACTACTGGAGGACATCATTGAGAGTGAACGGTCGCGGTATTTTGCAAATGAGCGCTGCCAGTAAACGGTCCGGTTGACTGGTTGTTTGGTCGGAATCTCCGAGCGTCAAAATACCACAGCTGTACATGTTGCGGCTTTCACATCACCACAGCATTTCGCTTTAAAAGGTACATCTTAATGTGTTTGGACTATACTATGTTTACAATTTTTCAGACTATCTGCAGGTGTATGTAAATATAGTGAATGTGTTTTATAGTATTATGGGTGAAAAGGGAGAATGTAAATTCATAGCAATTTGTTTTTTCTTGAGGACACAGAGATGAGATGAAAATGTCTAGAGTGTTAAGTTCAAACCCAGTTAATCAGATCTTTTGCACATCTTTCCATTTAATCTTTCCTTCTCTATTTACTAAAGCGCTTTCTGCAGTCTATTGTTCATTTATGACATGTAAACATGTTTTGTTATTTACTTACTTATTTACATAAGATGGTGTACTAGTTTGAGATGGTCCCACATCCTGGCCAAGCTGGTGTTCAGGTTTAGCTGGTCAGCAAGCTGGTCTCCCAGTCTGACCAGCTAAAAAAATCCATAAACCTAGCCAACAGACCATCTTGACCAGGCTGGGTGACCAACTAAAACCAACATATCATCTTAGGCTGGATTAAGCTGCCCCCCCCCCAGTAGGGTTATAATAAGATAAAGCTTAATTAAAAATCTTTTTAAATTGATTAATTTCTTTTATACAACAGCTGTTGTATAAATGTGTGTATTGTTTGAATATCTGCCTGTTTACACCATCATCAAAGCTTTTAAAATAAATAAATAAATTAACAGACACTTACTACTCTTTTAAATAAAAAAGGAAGAGTACAGGCCACAGGTAATCTCAGATTCACTGATATTCAGTACTAAAGCACAACTGTGAACACGTTATTGGTTTTATAATACAGTTTTGTAGTATATTTCAGGAAAAAAATTTACCAATTAGTTTGTATATTTCTTCTCTACCAAAGAAAACGGTTAGATCAAACATTGGTGTAACCAAGCAGCTTGCAGTCTAAAAACCGGTCTGGAACATATAAGTGGAGTTGAGTGACAGAGGTTACACTCCCCCACTCAACACTTTCTGCAATCACTCTTGGCCAACTCTTTTCCAGGTTTTCCATTTCCTCGCTGTGTTTTCCCCATTCCGAGCGAACATGAAGCGAGAGAAAACTTTGTTCTGACTTTAAAACAAAAAACGTTTCTCCCTTCAGGCAAACTCTGCTTACACTCAGCACTGCTCGCATACTCAGGGCTGGAATGTTGTGAACAAGCATGTATACAAATGGTGAAACTTTCCAGTGCTGTTGTATACTGTAAATATCAGCTCTCTCTGAACTTTGCTTGGCCAATCGAATTTGAGCATCAGAACTAACTGTTGTTTAGGTTTATTTTTTATTCTGTTCAACCATTACTGTTGTATCATTCTTAACAATTTTCCGCACCTTTTCTTCCTTCACAGGCTACGGGAGAGCAGGAACAAAATACCTCACTAGGAACATGGGCCAATCTGGGACTTCATACAGTTTTTCTCTCGCTCTAAACCTCAGCATCTTCCTCTTGGTTTTCTCTTATGAGCTTATGCCTGCCACTGCTGGCGGCACTAAATCAAGCTTAGATGTAGATACTTCTCCTAACGAAACTTCTTCACACGAGACATGTGGTGGTAGTTTTGAGTGCAAAGAGGGAGTGATCTTGCCAATATGGATGCCGGAGAACCCGTCATTTGGGGATAAGTTGGCTAGAGCCACTGTGTACTTTGTTGGTTTGTTCTACATGTTCCTGGGGGTATCCATCATTGCAGACCGCTTTATGGCTTCCATTGAGGTCATTACATCCCAGGAGAAAGAGATCACCATCAAGAAGCCAAACGGAGAAACCACAACCACTACTGTTCGTATTTGGAATGAAACAGTCTCGAATCTTACTCTCATGGCTCTGGGTTCATCAGCCCCAGAGATTCTGCTCTCAGTGGTAGAAGTTTGTGGACACAACTTTGACGCAGGCGAGCTGGGCCCAAACACCATTGTTGGAAGTGCAGCTTTTAATATGTTTGTCATTATCGGTCTCTGTGTCTCTGTGATACCAGAAGGAGAGCATCGGAAGGTCAAGCACCTGCGGGTGTTTTTTGTCACCGCCACTTGGAGTATCTTTGCATATACGTGGCTTTATCTGATCTTGGCGGTGATTTCCCCAGGTATCGTGGAAGTCTGGGAGGGACTGCTTACTCTTTTCTTCTTTCCAATTTGTGTCCTTTTTGCTTGGGTTGCAGACCGCAGACTTCTATTCTACAAGTATGTGTACAAGCGTTACAGAGTCGGAAAACAAAGGGGGATGATCATCGAGACCGAAGGTGAGCCAGAGCTTCAGTCAAAGGCAGATATCGAAATGGACAGTGGGATGCTTAACTCTCATGGCGAGGAGTTCTTAGACGGAACGGTGGATATTGAAGATAAAGACATGGATGAGGATGAGGCCAGAAGAGAAATGGCAAGGATATTGAAGGAAATGAAACAGAAACATCCGGAAAAAGAGATGGAGCAGCTGGTTGAGCTCGCCAACTACCATGTCCTCAGCCAGCAGCAGAAGAGCCGTGCGTTCTATCGCTGCCAGGCCACTAGACTTATGACTGGTGCAGGTAATATACTAAAAAAACATGCTGCAGACCAAGCCAGGAAAGCACTTGGCATCCATGAACTTCGCTCAGAAGTCTCAGATAATGATATTTCCTCCAAGATCTTCTTTGACCCTGGCACATATCAGTGTCTTGAGAACTGCGGAACTGTGGCTTTGAATGTGGTACGACGTGGCGGCGACTTAACTAGCACTGTGTTGGTGGAGTACCGCACAGAGGACGGCACTGCCAACGCAGGCTCTGATTACCAGTTCACAGAGGGTGTTATAGTCTTCAAACCAGGTGAAACTGAAAAGGAGATAAGAGTGGACATCATTGACGATGACATTTTTGAAGAAGACGAACACTTCCTGGTTCATCTCAGCAACGTCAAGGTCATGTCTGAAGGAACCGACAATGGGAACCCAGGCGCCAATCATGTGGACTCATTAGCTGGTCTTGGCCTTCCTTCAACAGCTACTGTGACTATCTTTGATGATGACCATGCTGGCATCTTTACATTTGAGGAACCAATGTTTCATGTCAGTGAAAGCGTTGGAACGATGGAGGTGAAGGTGGCACGTACCTCTGGAGCCCGTGGAGTAGTGGTAATCCCCTATAAAACAACTGAAGGCACAGCAAAAGGTGGAGGAGAGGACTTTGAAGATACTCATGGTGTCTTGGAGTTCCAGAACGATGAGATTTCGTAAGTGCATTTTTTCTTTTAACTATTCAGTTTTTGCAGTGGTGCAAAATGACAAACAATATCATGGATGGCAGATTTTTATTTCACAATTCAGAGGGGAATCAACATAATCTTGTATTGTCGAAAACCCTAGTTAGTGTTCAACACTAAGGATGGCCCACTTGCCTTGAGTCAGTTTTGGGCCAGATGACCGAACTCACTTGTCACTTGTCCTATTGGGTTAGCGCTATTACATTTTTCAAATTGTGTACAAATGTATGGCTTCCAAAGTTAAACATTTGGTTTTATGTGACATATTGAGATGGTTGTAAATTCTGCTTGTCAGATTTTTTAAACGTGTCAATAGGTAAATTATCTAGCTGGCTGATGTTTTTTTTTTTTTTTTGTATAATAATAAACAAATAATAATATAATAAAGAATTTCCTGCTATTATTATACATTTCCTATGTAAAGAAAAATCAACATTTTATGGCCTGACCAGGCATGCTGACAAATCTTTACTGCTGAGCCCTAATTAGTGTAATTAAAAATAATGAATTCATCAAAGTCTCCAAGCCATCCAGATGATTTTATCTCCTCAATCTAAGTTCTTTATTTCCCACAATATGTTTTCCCCCTTGATGTATCTGTTGGCTGTAAGTTTTTTTTCTTGCTCCTTTTCCTTTACAGCCCTCCTGGTGCTTTCTTTTCACCCTCTCATTTCCCCACTAGCTTTGCTCACTTTTATGTTTCCATTTATTTATTTCAGAATCTCACATTAATAAATATTTTTTTTATGTAGCGTCTACTCCCAGATCTCCTTAAACCGTGGCTTTGACATTGTTGTACCCATTGCATATGGCAAAAGTGTGATTTAAGAAAGTGCATTGATATGGTCAGATTTACTGTATATTATTATTTTATCGATAGGTTCTTGCAGTAGCATGCATTTTCACCTCAAATCCACCTTAAAGTGGCATGCAAAACTATTTAGCTGGATCAGAAGAGAGTTAGAGATACTTTTATTGCTTGAGGTGATTAAGTTTCTCCAATAACAGACCTTTGACACACAATAAAGGCCTTGACAAATGTGGTCCTTGAAGTCTGAACTGAATGAAAAAGCATCTGGTTTGGAGTGAATGAGCTAAGTAGAAGCTTTCCACAAGTTGGATCTGCTTAATCTGTGTAGAGGAATGTCTTGGAGTTCCAGAACTGCTCATTTGGGTGACTAATTACATTTCCATAACCGTTGCAATGCTCAACTTGAGCTTGAGCTCCATCGCTAGGGCTTCTGGCACAGAACAGGCTCTCCTCACCAATCTCCTCCTCTTCTGACACTTCTGGCACTCAACCTCAGATCATTTATTGGTATGATCACATACTTGACAAGGTGGCCTGAACCCGAGATATTTTCCATGACAGGGAGGATGTAATGATAACAGATTTACTCCAGTCAAAGATAAACAGCTTGGAATTTGCTCCAAGATCTTGAAATGGAAAAGCTCCCTTACTTGTGCTTATTTTAAGCTGATTAATGGGAAGACATGCACAAATGTAAACATAGTTAAACGCATTACTTTGAAGTAAGCAACCTACACCACGCTGATCTGGCTATGCCTACAGATGAAGTTCCATATATGAGCATCTCGACTCTGGACCCTGGATTCTATTTGGAGACAACTGTTGCTAGTGGATGATTTTATATTGTGCTACTTCAAATCAGTGTCCTTTACTTGTAATTTAGATGGAATCAACCGTTTGGATTCCTTTGCAAAAGGAAAGTCTGGCGATTTGTTTTTAGAGGTTAAAATAGGCCAGATGATTTAATACATCGCATATTGAAAGCAAAAAAATCATATTATAGATTTGGCACTAAGGATGTCAATAAAGAAGCGAGATGAATTAGGACACTAAGACATCTCAGTGGTGGTAGTCAATTTATTTGAGTTAACTGAAGTAGCCTTAACGTCTCTTACCTGCTTTGATTATTATTAGAGTAAATCTATAACTGGCCTCTAATCACATGGGCACAAACCGATCTTGCATTATAAACACTAGATTAAGTTTGGATCCCTGTTATTGATGTATTAGCATAGAGTGTTTCATCCTGATAGGGGGCTGTCAAAAACATGAGCAATCCGTCTGTGTCCTCTTAGGGTTTTGTCATGCAGAGTAATGAATATAATGTTTATCATTAGCAAGTTTTAAATGGTAATCTTGCTGCACTTTAGGCTATGTCCTTATTTATTAGCATAGTGAGTTTTTTTTACATTTTCCTCAGTACGCAGAGTAACAAGCAAGAATAAGTGTATTGCCGATGATCTTGTTAAAAGAGAATTAAACTTAGACATGGGGGGGCAGACAAAGAACACAGAAATAGTATGTCAGGCATGTTTATCTTGGCTTATGCGAGCCTAGACTTCACATTAACACTGTACATGGAGGGGACAAAGTCTCTAGGGGGGAGGGAATTTCCATCAATAGTTGGATAATTCCATATATTATTTACATTTGTGTAGTCTCTCAAAATAGTCAGAAAAACACAATTATTTCAATATATCCCCCAATATTTTTTTTCATTATTCACAGGCAGAGATTGTTTTGAATTGGTTAATTTTTTGATTGGCTAAAAAGTCTATTGATCAATTCTATTTTCCCCCTGTCTACTGCCTTTCACATATTTTGACTTGTTTTACTGAGCTCAAGGCTGTTACAAAGACGACTGTGAGAATTCCGTGATATCTGTCAGGTAATAAGGATTTTTAAAGTGTGACCTTCCCTGAAAACGCTTCCAGCTACTTTAGTCTAATTAGGTTAACAGTCAAATGCTTAGTTAGGGTCTTCAATAAGACACTGCGACATAACCTTTGTTATAAGGACACACTATTTCCATGTGCTCTCATGCACAGTTGCCAGAGTTCTTGCCTCTGCCCACGGCTAATTAGATGACAAGTTTAGTGGTCATGTGACACTGACAATGAACCTTGGGCAGTGCATCTCATATGAGCACTCTGAAACAAAGACATGTAGTGCAACTGATGAGTTAAGGAAAATTTTACACAAAAAATGGTTCAATTAACTTAATTAATTGAGGAAAACTTTTTCATGCAATTAAATTAAGCCCTGTAGACAAAAAGTAAATACTAGCTTTTTTTTACTAATTACTTAATATGGATTAGTTTCTTGTTCAAACTTAAATTAATTTTGCTGACTACATGCAATGAAAATGACCTATAATGCTCCTCTGATGAAGTTCATCTACTTCAACAGCGTATTAAAATATTACTATATTTTACTAAATAATATCAATATTCATCTTAGTACTTTATTTGTTTATTTTATCTTATATAAATAATTCTGCTGACTAGATGCAATGAAAATGCATTTTATTGTTATACAACAATAAATATTGTCAATTATTTTCTGCCATAAGTTTATGTTTCTGTACATCCGGTTATGGTAAAAAAAACAAAAAACTACACATTGTGTCCCATTGTGAATGGATTAGGTAAAAATCCAATTTACAAATTCAAGTTTATTGCATTTCATTGGCAATTGTGTTGTATTAGCTCATTTTAGTTAACTAAACTAAACAAGGGTCCTTTTTTTTAGACTAGGTTTCTCTCTTTTTATTGGTCAAGAACTATGTCCTGATTCTACAAGAGAAGGAAAGATGCTCTCGGGTTTATCGTTATGTTTTTGGAGCGTGTTTTCCCCCCCTAGTCGAGGAGGAGAGGGCACACTTCTGTCACTAGAGTCTTCTGCCAGCTCAGAGCTGCCCAGACAAACAGGCTGTCAGTTGATTTCATGTGACTCGTTGCACAAGGCAAAGATAGAGTCAGCAGCAGTGCACCATTAAAACACTGCTCCCATCTCTGCTGGGAATATTAATCATATTAGGTAGCCCCTCTTGGCCAGTTATTATCTTATGATCATCTATGACTAATTAAGATTATTTCCAGAGGTGCCTGCCGAACGCTTGTGGCTTTGTGTTGTACAGTACGTATGTTTCCCAAATTTTCATTAGGAGATCAGCCTTTTTTCTGAAACAGCTTGATGATTTACAATACAGTCTTTTGAATATGTGGCCTATGGGGAAGTACAGAGGTCGGGTTGTGTAGCTTTACGTGATGTTCATGGTATTAATGCATTAATTGTTTAAGACACCATGCTGGCAAGAATGTTCTTCCTCTTAAGGGAGGTCATGAAAATTGTATTAAATATGGAAAAAAAAAATTCAGTTTGATGACATGAATCAGCAGTTGGCTCACAGAGTGCCAGCCACCATCAGAATAACCCTCGGTGTCCCCTAAAGGCGAGTTTGTTCTTATAGGATCTTGATGAATCTCAGCATTACTTCTGCCTGTTTAGTTTAGTTTATTCATTCATGATGAAATCTGTACACACTGAGTGAGTGATGGAGATTGTTTAGAGGACAGAGAAAGTATTACATTTCACTCAAAATTAAGATTTCTTTTTTCCTACATAACATTTAGCACACATTTTGTGTTACCCTTTTTTTATAAACTGCTGATGCCAGTAATGATATCTTGACATGCAGAGATAAATCTGATTGGACTCTTCAGTGTAACCTGTCTTTGAAAAGTGATTTTACACTCACCTAAAGGATTATTAGGAACACCATACTAATACTGTGTTTGACCCCCTTTCGCCTTCAGAACTGCCTTAATTCTACGTGGCATTGATTCAACAAGGTGCTGAAAGCATTCTTTAGAAATGTTGGCCCATATTGATAGGATAGCATCTTGCAGTTGATGGAGATTTGTGGGATGCACATCCAGGGCACGAAGCTCCCGTTCCACCACATCCCAAAGATGCTCTATTGGGTTGAGATCTGGTGACTGTGGGGGCCATTTTAGTACAGTGAACTCATTGTCATGTTCAAGAAACCAATTTGAAATGATTCGAGCTTTGTGACATGGTGCATTATCCTGCTGGAAGTAGCCATCAGAGGATGGGTACATGGTGGTCATAAAGGGATGGACATGGTCAGAAACAATGCTCAGGTAGGCCGTGGCATTTAAACGATGCCCAATTGGCACTAAGGGGCCTAAAGTGTGCAAAGGAAACATCCCCCACACCATTACACCACCACCACCAGCCTGCACAGTGGTAACAAGGCATGATGGATCCATGTTCTCATTCTGTTTACGCCAAATTCTGACTCTACCATCTGAATGTCTCAACAGAAATCGAGACTCATCAGACCAGGCAACATTTTTCCAGTCTTCAACTGTCCAATTTTGGTGAGCTCGTGCAAATTGTAGCCTCTTTTTCCTATTTGTAGTGGAGATGAGTGGTACCCGGTGGGGTCTTCTGCTGTTGTAGCCCATCCGCCTCAAGGTTGTGCGTGTTGTGGCTTCACAAATGCTTTGCTGCATACCTTGGTTGTAACGAGTGGTTATTTCAGTCAAAGTTGCTCTTCTATCAGCTTGAATCAGTCGGCCCATTCTCCTCTGACCTCTAGCATCAACAAGGCATTTTCGCCCACAGGACTGCCGCATACTGGATGTTTTTCCCTTTTCACACCATTCTTTGTAAACTCTAGAAATGGTTGTGCGTGAAAATCCCTGTAACTGAGCAGATTGTGAAATACTCAGACCGGCCCGTCTGGCACCAACAACCATGCCACGCTCAAAATTGCTTAAATCACCTTTCTTTCCCATTCTGACATTCAGTTTGGAGTTCAGGAGATTGTCTTGACCAGGACCACACCCCTAAATGCATTGAAGCAACTGCCATGTGATTGGTTGATTAGATAATTGCATTAATGAGAAATTGAATAGGTGTTCCTAATAATCCTTTAGGTGAGTCTATTTTTTTTTTTTTAATTGTAATTACATTTTTTTTTTAATTCTGCAATATTTACTCAGAATTCACTACAAAAATACACACAATGCATATACAATTTGTAATTAACAGTAGACGGATTGCGGCCTGGCCAGTATATATCACTCTATCACTATTCCCCTTCACGTACGATAACAAATATAGGGTTTAAAATTAGAGCTGTGGAAAATCTCTGCAAAATGTCATGCTGTGGAGTCGAAGAGAATGTAAACAGTTATTTGGCCCACATTCATTCAGCTATGTTTTTGTCGGCATAGTTTTGGGTCTGAAAATGATTTTCCTGACAGGTTATGGTTCAATTATTCTTAGTCAATCCAGCTTTCAACCAGAAAAATGACTGCAAGAAGTTCCATACTTTTAATATGCTCTCCCTCTCTCTCTCTTCCTTCAGTCTCTCTCTCTCTCAGCTTACTGTAAGGTTCTCCTCTTTTTGCCCCATGCTTATTTTGAACACTTGCATAAACTCCATGATGTATTTTCCATGACTTCAGCCTAACAGCAACACGAGGGCAGGCAGAAAGATGGGAAATATCCTCCTACAAACCTTGGGAAAATGGATCACAATGACAGACAGCTATGTTTTCATGCATGTTTTACTGTAGAGAGGAAAAACTGGCTAAAATTAAATGTATGTGGAAGGAGAGGAGAACTCCGATCTGCCATAACCTTTATTGCATTGCGTGCAGAAGCCAGGATCTGCTCCCTGGCTCTGAGATATGTCCTAGAAGCTTCACACAGCAAATCAAACGACACCCACACAGTGTTGGGGAGTAACATACTAAAAGTAGCAATGCTAATGTAGCGAACTACGTTTTCGTTATGCGTGACAGTAGCTCAGTTGCTTTTAAATCAGTGTAGCTTTGCCAGTAACAAGCACCTTTTTTCAGTGTAGTTTTATGAAATGCTACATCGTTGGTTTTAATGTCACATTGTATTGCGCACACAGCTTTATAGTCAAGTGAACTGTCGCAAATGCACACTCCTGTCCTCCCTCTCAAGAAGTGTTCCTTAACTTCCTTTCAGTGAATAATTTTTTCCTTTAAATTAATTATTTTGGTAGCACTTTATTTTACAGCCCTGTTCCGCATGTACATACTATGTACTTTATTATAGCAATTATAATAACTAGTAACTAGTTATCACTTGTAATAACTAGGTAATCCTGAACCTCCCCCTAAACCTAACCTAAACCCATGTAGTTACCTTATATTACCAGTGAGTACATGTACTGTAAAATAAAGTGTAACCATTTTTTTAAATAAAGAGATTTACTAATTTTTTGTTTTGTTTTATGCTGCTGTTCTTCAGTTTGAAGTTCATTCATTTGAGAGAGCTGTTTAAAAATCTCCACTGATTTTGTTATCATTTTGTGAACTATTATTATAGCAGAATATTTTGCTGCTCATCACTGTTTTCTACTCTGTTTACTACTCATTTATTACTTTTTAAAAATAATTTTAAAATAGTTGTTTAAATATGAGTTATCATAGGTTCACCACGTGGTTATATTATAATTATTAAATGATCTTGCTTCTTCCACATAGTATTGAACAAAATCCAACACAGTGGTAGATCTACAATATTAGCCTAATATCAGTTCACAAAAAGGCTTATCGCTGTGTTAGTTAGTGGGTGACTTACAACAAGCTACCAAACAATAATCGCTAATATATTGGACTCATGGAAAAATACATTGTTTATCATAATTTTTTTGTCATTGCTAATTTCTTAATAACTCAGCATCGTCAGTGTAAAAGAGAAAAAAATCACTTCATCCGATGTTTATAGTGAATAAAACAGCCTACTTACTGGAGTTCCACAACTACGGAAGAACTCTGTACTGTTCCACCGGACTTGTGTGTTGGTGAGGTGCGTGATGGACCAAACCACTGTGAGGCAGGGAAAAAGTTAAAACGCATTTTTTTTTGCTCTGTTTGCGTTTGTATTGTTTTACTACTTACACAATTATTTTAACTATACATCATTATATTATTTTCAATACACAATGTGGTTTTTAATTATATTTTTAGTGGGGGTGGGTCCAGATGGGGTTACGCCTATATTAGCTTAATCACTTTAATCGTGATTGAATCGTGATTAAAGTTTCTGTTTACATAATATATGTGTGTGTACTGTGTATAATTATTATGTATATTTGAATACACACACATTTTGCATGTGTATATATATATATATATATATATATATATATATATATATATATATATATATATATATATATATATACACTCGCCTAAAGGATTATTAGGAACACCTGTTCAATTTCTCATTAATGCAATTATCTAATCAACCAATCACATGGCAGTTGCTTCAATGCATTTAGGGGTGTGGTCCTGGTCAAGACAATCTCCTGAATTGCCAGACGGGCCGGTCTGAGTATTTCACAATCTGCTCAGTTACTGGGATTTTCACGCACAACCATTTCTAGAGTTTACAAAGAATGGTGTGAAAAGGGAAAAACATCCAGTATGCGGCAGTCCTGTGGGCGAAAATGCCTTGTCAGAGGATGCTAGAGGTCAGAGGAGAATGGGCCGACTGATTCAAGCTGATAGAAGAGCAACTTTGACTGAAATAACCACTCGTTACAACTGAGGTATGCAGCAAAGCATTTGTGAAGCCACAACACGCACAACCTTGAGGCGGATGGGCTACAACAGCAGAAGAGCCCACCGGGTACCACTCATCTCCACTACAAATAAGAAAAAAGAGGCTACAATTTGCACGAGCTCACCAAAATTGGACAATTGAAGACTGGAAAAATGTTGCCTGGTCTGATGAGTCTCGATTTCTGTTGAGACATTCAGATGGTAGAGTCAGAATTTAGTACCAATTGGGCATCGTTTAAATGCCACGGCCTACCTGAGCATTGTTTCTGACCATGTCCATCCCTTTATGACCACCATGTACCCATCCTCTGATGGCTACTTCCAGCAGGATAATGCACCATGTCACAAAGCTCGAATCATTTCAAATTGGTTTCTTGAACATGACAATGAGTTCACTGTACTAAAATGGCCCCCACAGTCACCAGATCTCAACCCAATAGAGCATCTTTGGGATGTGGTGGAACGGGAGCTTCGTGCCCTGGATGTGCATCCCACAAATCTCCATCAACTGCAAGATGCTATCCTATCAATATGGGCCAACATTTCTAAAGAATGCTTTCAGCACCTTGTTGAATCAATGCCACGTAGAATTAAGGCAGTTTTGAAGGCGAAAGGGGGTCAAACACAGTATTAGTATGGTGTTCCTAATAATCCTTGAGGTGAGTGTATATACATAATTATTACACAGTACACACACAACATACAATAAATATATACAAAGAAAGAAACCAGTCTAGGGACTTGAACATTTTACTAACTTTGTAAATGTAAGTGACAAACTTGAAAATATATATTTCTTAAAAAGGGTATATGACTGACTGAAAGGGTATATTATAGGCCTACTGTAAGTAGCTTGTAGTTTCGTAAGATTTTGAAGTAGCTTCACGCACAGCAACAGATCTGTCACTTCAAATTCTGTTAATTTAGTTGACTCCCATTACATAATATAATGGCTCACCCTTTTTTCTGCTTCACTCTTTTAACTTCAAAACCTGAAAACCATCCTGCAATGAGGCTTATTAGGGAAACAACATGGTATGACTGAAGCCTACCGTGGTGCACATACCTTTACCATCCTCTTATCGGCAATCTGAATGACAGATTGTGTTTTCATGCTCATTCGCTCAGCGGCTGTCAGGCTTTCTGCCCGATATTCTTTTAACGCATTTCTCGGAGGGGTGGTGGAAGATGTGTGACTTTAATTATCATCTCGTTATTGTCACTGTCACCATCCTCGTCACAGACCTTGCCAGTTTGTTGTGGAGGAGCACAGATTGCATTTAAGTAGTCCGAAATAATACCCTCTCAAGTGTATCCAGGAATAGGTCTTGTTTTCTGAAGTGCTGTTATTTCCATTGCGCTTCCTCTATGTCTCTCCTGATCTGTTCTACGCCAGTTTTGTCCATGGACAACATCAACTCAGCAGTAAGAGTTCAAGAGGGAAATGGATTTTTCCAGACAAATCTCCCTTTTAACAGCACAAGCTGCTTACCTTCGTTTGGGATGCAAAGTTTTCTCAAGGCTGGTTCAAATCTATTGTGTCCTTTAGTAAAATTAAGTACCATGATATGGATGCAAATACTGCAGTATATGGCTTGGCAATATATCAAATATTCATAATATATTTGCAATCATTTATTATTGAGATTATTAAATTTAACTGCTCATTGGGCTATTCAACAGGATTTTATGGATTATTTGATGACTAGAAATAATCCATAAAATGCAGCGTTTATTTAAAAAGGAAATCTTTTGTAATATTATAAATGTCTTTACTATCATTTTGAACAATTTAAAGCATCCTTGATGAATAAATGTATTTATTTCTTTTAAAAATCTAACCTTTAAACAGTAGTTTAGGTAAATATTTTAACAATTACTATGTTATTATATTGGTCCAAAATTGCTAATTTAATATATCATTTTCTTTATGGATTATGGACACATTTTGTAAGGAACATGCCTAGATTAACTAGATTGTTATTGTGCTTTAAAAATTTTTTGTTAAAATTCATAATTCAAAATAACGGTTCCTTGTATTAAAACTGAAATCACCATTTCAAAGACTTTTCAAAGCAAATAGACTATAAAATTGCATGCATGTAGTCCTTGAGAATATTAGTTAAAAGTCCATGAGTCTATAAATGGTATCCAACAATAGTGAACACTGACAGAAATCATTTTCCTGCTGTCAGCCAGAACAATTTAGAGCCTTTCCCCCTCACAAAAAATAATAATCTGGCAAAAATAATCACATTTGTAAATTCCTATTAGAAGGCAATGCAGCGGCTTCTCTGCAGTGTCCCTTAGGCCGAAAAAGAAATTACTTCTGACTAAATCCAACGGCTGACTGTTGTCAGGCTGTGATGTATGTGACAGGCGACTTTGGGGAAGTTGTTAAGGAACTTTTCCATATTTTCCACCCGGGAATGACAACATTCCATCAGAAGCAGAGACAGAATGGAGATGGAATTATATTCTCCACTGGTTAATGGATGGAAGACATTAGTGCCAGGCTTGGTTGATATGTATGCTGGCTTTTCATCCATCATCTTCTTATTCCATTCTAGTTTTGAAAGGTTTTTCCTTACAAAGAAAATGTTCACCCTTTACCCTAATAAATCGACTTTGCTGTTCATGAGCTTTCTCCTACCACCTGTTCCCTGAATGTAGTTGACATCTATGCTTCATTTAATTATTTTTTTGCCCATGTATCTTTTCCAAATGCTTTGGTTTAGTTCCACTGTCAGGCCTGGATTTGTTAGCGAGAAATTACAATATTGTGCATTTCTTAAGCCATCGAACAGATTAGGGTGAACGTGGTAGACAAAAAGAAGAGGATTAGGAATTTAACCTGGTTTTGAAATAAGCCATCTGTCCACCTGTCTTGGGTATTTGTGTTTCTGGCATATCTGAAGATCATGTGATTCAGAAAAACGTGATTTTTGAACAAATAATCACTGCACATGCCTACAGCTCAAAGAATACAGATCAGGAGTTCAGTATTTACAAAAAAGACAGTGGTCCGATTACAAAACCCATTGGGACTCCACATGTTAAATTAGGTAGCAAGGTCATGACACTTTTGCACATCACAGAAATGTTAAACTGCCTGGAAATGACAACATTTCATGAGTCATACATGTTTCTGTAGCCTTTATGCCAGGATTAATCACATGAAGATTAATGTCACCACTGATTCATGCAATACTAGAGTGTGTACGAGACACTGGATTGTATGTAGAGCGTGGGCTTTTATTGTAACACAACAAACTTCGGTCACTGCTCAGTTCCCATTTTAGCTGTTAAGATACAAGTAGGAAAGATGGAAATATTGTGTAACAGGAAATTGAGCACATTAAGACACCAGTAAATAAACAAGTAACTAGACGTCCTAAATGATTCAGTATCTCAAATATTTACTGGATTGGACACCTACACCATTTTCTTTCTTAGCAAGATCCCCATGGTTATAGAAAACCTTGAAATATCAGAATTTGTTTACTATTTTAAGTGTAAATATGTGTTAAAATTAAGGTAAATGTAGCATAATTTCTTTAAAATGTCTTAAAAGGGAATCTAAAAAGGGCGTCATTTTTCGACAAGCAGGGTGCTCCATTCAATTCAATGAGAAACCATTGGCGTCATACACAGACGCATTGTGCATATCATCATGATGAAATTATATATTGGGTTATGATTTTGCCATTATGACATGTTGGAGTGTGATCCACAATTTAATCAGCCAGCATACTTTTATTTACATTAATTTATTTACGCTAGCATGTAACCCAACCCCATCCCATCCCTAAACCTACCCATTTGTGTATTATATGATATAAAACGTAGGATATAACAGGCAGATACGACTGCATGCACAATTTATTCAAATGTAGCATAATTTCTTTAAAATGTCTTAAAAGGGAATCTAGTATGCCCTTTTTTCAAAGTCTTGATGTTGTAAAGGAGTCTACTAGAATAGGTTTTCATGGTTGAATGTTAAAAAAACATTATTTTTCACATATTTTATTGCAGCACCTCTCTTCCAAGACTGTCTATAATGCTCTGTTTAGTCTCAGCCTCAGACTTCACGCCCACGGACTGTTGACTGAACGTCTGCTGCATATGCCACACTTATCTGGAAACACTTCAGGAGTTTCGAAGTCGTCATCTGATTGGTTGAATTCTACAAGATGTCTGTGAGACGAGTGTGTTGCGTTCTTCAACGGTCTGCCTAGAAACAAATGCTACAAAATAAACTTGCATAACGTTCTTGAATGAATAATTTATAGATGCACAGCGGTCTGTTATTGCAGGGACATCGACTTTATTTTCATTTTCACGCCCCTAAACATGACACGGAACAAAACGAACTGTGATTGGTTGCGTTACATGTCAGTCAAACGTCCTCTTGGGTGGCCCTTGACCCTTGACAGCTTCTGCCGTCAGTCTGAAGGTCTGGCTAATGCCGAGTTCACACTACCCGATTTTAGCCCCGATTTTGACTAGCCGACAGGTTTTGCAAAATGGCCGACAAATGCCCGAAATCATAGGCAAATTGGTGCTCGTGCACGTGAGTCACAATCACGCAGTGGGAATGATCAAATACCCGATCAGAGAGAAGTGCCTATGAGTCGCCGACACTCGTCGGCGATTCAAACTCCTGCTGTGTGAAACGTGTTCTGACTAAAAATGACATCAGCGATGACCGACAGCCAATGAGAGAGCAAGATAGAGGGCAGGAGCAACTCGGGGAGGAGCTATAGACCAGAATATCAGTATTTTAATAGATAAATTTACAATTATATCAAACAGAAACAAAGCACAAACATTTGCTTGACCAGCCGCAATAGCAGCACATTGCAAAATGATTTATTTACCTCCAACTCTCTTTGAAGAACACAATCATTGCTGCCTGTGTCTCCCCAACCATTTCCTTCGCCATAATCTTTTTTCTTTTTCTCCTTTTCGCTGCAAATCAGTGCATTGATAATTTGGATCACAATCTTTCTGCAGTCTATATTTTTAATAACAATTCAAGTCTCGCGCGAGAACTCCAGTCTGACGCACGTGTGATCTCATGTTGTTTCCTTGTCGCGTGTGTTTGGTTGTGAAACGTAGTTTACGGACAGGACAGAGTTGTCTGCGATTCTTCCTCTTGTACAGTCATGCAATGTAAAACCCCCTGTCGCCGATCCATTGTGCAGTGTGAACACAGCAGCAACTGAATGCTACCACAGATGGTCATGCAGTGTGAAAAGAGCAGTGAACTGACAAGTTTGAAAATCGTGCAGTCTGAACTCGGCATTAGTGAGACTACGCTCTGTTTAGTTCCAGTCTCTATGAAGCCCCTCCTTCCAAAAAGCTCAATGTACTCTGATTGGTCGGCGGAACCAGTGTTGTGATTGGTCAACCGCTTCAAGTGTGTTTTGAAAATGTCACGCCTCATACCATAACCGCGAGTTTCAACACACAACTAACCCAAATCAACCAGGCCTCGCCCTTTTTTTTTGTGTATTCCTTGGCTGGGAATTATTAAAATGAAGAATATTTGACATGTACATTCCTGAAATCAAAAATCAAAAATAGAATTGAGGTGTTTTAGGGACTACAAAAACAGTGCTTACCGATATAGCAAGTAACACCCTTTGGAGTGGACTTTGTGCTTTGTTGGGTCTTGAAAGTGCCCTTTTCGATCGCACCCCACCCCTGCCCCTGCCTCCACAGAGGTCTGTGCACGCCACTGGATTGGTCAACACATTCTCACTCGCAACTCGTCACATATTGACGCTTGGTCAGGACCCCTCGGCATCACTTTTTAATGCACAGGGTACCCCTTTAGCTTCATTTTTCGACAAGCAGGGTGCTCCATTCATTTCAATGAGAAACCATTGGCGTCATACACAGACGCATTGTGCATATCATCATGATGAAATTATATATTGGGTTATGATTTTGCCATTATGACATGTTGGAGTGTGATCCTCAATTTAATCAGCCAGCATACTTTTATTTACATTAATTTATTTACGCTAGCATGTAACCCAACCCCATCCCATCCCTAATGGGTTCACGGAGTGGCAGGCTCATCATTTCAGCGGTTAAAACATTAAGATCAACTCTGTTCTTTACATGAAGATATCGTTTGACTTCAGAAGACTTGGATTGCAACATGAGTTAATACTTTTATACTGTTTTTGTCCGTTTATGCAATAAATACCTGTGACTGTACTTTTGCCTGTTACGTGTTTTATATTGTTTAGAAGTGGGTAGGTTTAGGGTAGGAGTGGGGTTAGTTGCTCCAAAATATAAAAGTAACCTATAAATATTCATAAAATCATGTCTACTTTTACAAATGCAAAGAATTAAATGTGTCTTGATCTGACGCATTGGGCAAACAATTGAAATGAATGGACCAAGCGTCAATATGTGACGAGTTGGGAGTGAGAACGTGTTGGATCGGTGTTGTGTTTATGCTATTTAACCAAATAATTTGTCTTGTCCAAAGGATTTATGCAGGTGCGTAGTTCATCAAAACTGAGGTCCATTTTCACAATTTGATGCTCCATCGTCTCCATCAGTTGATTACAGCCGTACAGAGCATGACATTTCGTCTGACACTCTTTTCCTGCTGTCTTTTTGTCCCCAAGCAAGCACAGGCAGAATTACTTTCTGAAGCACACTAGACATTTCACAGCTGTCAAGTGCACTGTATAAACCTGCTCAAAAAAATCTGCCTGGAGAAGATTATAGTCTCCAAAGCTTGTGATTTCTTTCTTTCTACACAGACAGATGGGATATAAAAGGGTTTGACAAAAGTATGTGGCAGATTTGGGGAGCTGCTTGTTCAGTGCATCACATTTACATTTGAGTACTTCTTGCCAAGTTTGATGTTGTCAAGAATGTTGCAAGTGGACTTCTTGAAATGTTGATGTTTGTGTGCTGCTTTGTTGTACTCAGTAAGGTTTTTTTTTTTTACTGTTTTACTTGTAATTGTGGCAGTCATATTTTTATTTTATTTATTGTATTTGTATTGTATTTTTTTATTTATTGGTTTCAGTCGATATAGATTTTCATTTGGATTACCTATCGTCTTTAAAACTCAATTTAATAACCCATATCATCTTTAGCTAAACTTTTCTTACTGTCCATTATAATGTTGTGTTGCACTTGTACTGTAGCATTTAAAATAAATGTTTTTAGTGTTTTATTTGTAATAATTTGAGTTTTAGCATCAGCACATGACATCCCTAGAAACACGTCAGATCGGCATTATTTTTATTATTTTATAATATTTCCTGGGGTGCACTTATAATGTTAGTATGATTTTTACATAAAAAAAATATGTAAATCCAAATCCAAAACAAGTCGTTCTCTGGGCTTGGTTTTAATAAAAGCTGTTGGACTAACAATGAAGTTTTCAGTTTTGAAATTTACAGGATATTCTTATAGTATGTTGACCTCTTATATGTCAAAAGCTCAAGGAAAATTTGATTTATCCATTCATGTTGAGTTTGTCAATCTAATCTGATTTTAATTCAATGCATGAACAACTCAAGATTCACCTTGAATGGTGAAAGACAGACATTGCCATATACTTGCCGTCAGATGAGGTTCTTGAGAGATTCTCTGCTGGGATTTTGCTCTGGTGGAGGTCCTACTTGGGCCTGCAGTGCTTCCCAGGGCAAATAGTTCTGTTGCCAAGGGAAGCTGACCCAAACTCAGCTGCTCCCATGGGCCCCAATCTCCGTCTGTAGTTGCCCCGGGAGGGAGAACAGGCAGACGATGTCAGAAAATTATCTATTTCTGTTGCTTTGATAACAAAGAGTGGAGTAAATGAAATAAAACTGACATTTAAGGTCATATTTGAATGTTAGTGAATGAGTTGTGTTTTCTCGATAGCTAATACTGCTGAATGTTGTCCAGTATTTTATATACCATACTTTTATTGGGATAAGTGAGCTGAATATCAAGGGTGTACATTTTAGCATGTGTGTTTTTGAGTGTGTATGGCTTGTCCCAGGTGTTGTAGGCTTATCTTGTGTCGCAAAGAACACTCTAATCTCTAATCTCAATCTTTAGTGGCGTGTCACTCAATTACAGGACAGCTGATCAGCTAGCCTTGAGCACAATGTGTGTCATGAAAACGCAGATGGTTTTATCTTCTCTCACCCCACAGCTTACAAAAATTTGACTTTTTTTACAGCCTGTAAAGAAGTAGTTTATATTTTCATCATAAATGACTGTCATCATTAAAGCCACAATATGTAATTTTTCATGGTACTCACGGTAAATCAAGAAAACAAGATTAAAACAATAAGACTAACTGTGTTGAGCTATATAACAATGATTAGTTTTCTGTCGATGAATGTATCCAAACAGTTGCTCACCTGTCTAATAAAACACATAATATATTAAAGCGTCTTTGGTGTTTCCATGGTTTCTACAAAATAATCAAGGGTACTCGATTAAACTGGAAAAAATGTATTTAAAAAAATCAAACTGGAATTCGAGGGTAACGCAGGTATGTCATTGATAGGTGACGTACGGACACAGTCTGTGTCCTGGTTAAAATGTATTATTTCTCTGGATTTAAACATTCTTGGAAACATTTGGGATAATGTAAGTACACAAGTCAACACAATATATAACATTGTTCTAGTGGTTTTTGGATATTTTAATCCAAAAATCTTACATATTGTGCCTTTAACTCAACCTTATTTTGTTCTGAAGCTTTTTCCTTTTCTTTTCTTTCTTCTGTGAAACACAAATGAGATGTTAAGCATAATGTCCAAGCTGCTCACATGCAAAGAAAGTAGATTGTGATTTATGCACAATTCTGATAAATTACTTGCGCTTTTTCTCATTTGTTAGTCACTTTGGATAGTATCTAAATGACTAAATGTAAATGTTACTGGCATAAAATGTACCATAAAAGAAGTTCATTTTGTGCACATTGTGCCTAAAATCTTCTTTTAACTGATAAAAGAAAGTCATATTGTATGGAAATGCCATAGCAGAAAGAAAATAATGACAAAAGTTAAATTTTTATGTTCACCGTTCCTTTAAATCTTACAATATTTTGTGCATTAGCACTCTATAAAATTGTGTAACACTTTAAAGTTTAATCTTTGTGCTTTGTGTTTTTATCAGTGAGTAAACATTAGTAACAAAAAAACATTACATTTGAATAAAATATTATATTTGCATTAATTCATCTTCCAGACGCTGTTATCCAAAGCAGTGTTCAAACTAGTATAAATTTGATCAGTGTTTATATCAGTGTTATTTTAGTATTATTTATATACAATTATAGTATTTATTATTTTGTATTTTTATATTTTCAGTTTTTATTTTAATATTAGTTTTTGTTTTGTGCCTTTGTCATTTATTCATTTTTTTATATTTCCATTTAGCTTTATTTTTATTTCAGTTTTAGTCAATTTAGTATTTTAATTTAAACTTATTTAAATTAGTTGCCAAGTCATCTATTTTTTTTTTTTT
This sequence comes from Rhinogobio ventralis, assembly GCA_039654625.1. NCBI lineage: Eukaryota > Metazoa > Chordata > Actinopteri > Cypriniformes > Gobionidae > Rhinogobio > Rhinogobio ventralis. The sequence continues at coordinate 10,483,365 of CM077213.1, forward strand.
CAACAAAAATGTTTAATAGATTTAGTTTTAATTAACAGTAACAACACTGGTGTGTGTTCTCTGGGAGATAATATGAATAATAATATGAAGTTTAATAATATATTACATGAAGTCTCTTAGAAAGCATCTGCCAAGATTCATCCTACTTCTGTAAAACTGTGTGGTCCATTTATGCTGTGTCCAGTGTTGCTATGCCTATTTTATTCCCTCAGTCTCTTTCTCATCTTTCACCCTGTCTCGTGTCTTTCACAGTGCTGTAGATCTGGACCTGTGTCTGACAAGCAGCCTTCACACTTGTGTAATCCCATCCACTAACTTCTGGGTTATAAAACGCCTGATCATTTTTCAATCAGCTCTTTCTACCTGTGAATGAACGCTGATCAGATGGCATTCTATTGTAATCACTGACAGAAAAAGAGAAGGAGAGAGCTAGAAACTTCAAGGCAGCCAGAAAAATGTATCCCATCCCATTACAGCTCTTGGAAGAGAAAGTAACAGTCTGTTCCTGTCTATGGTAACAATACACAGCAGGAGTCCCATATAGGTCTGGCTTTACACATCAAATCGGTTCAATAGGCTTGCTAAGCCATGGGTCTTCGTAGCATGGCTTGTTGTGGACTGGGGAAAAACAGCTAATGAATATTGTAGCTCACAGTCAACATTTGAGAGTCAAGAGCGGCTTTCTGATTTGAAAAGCACTGGCGCTGATTAGCTTTTTGAGTGGAGAAAGCCAATGGCATTAAATTGGGTTTAAATGGGTCAGTCACAAACCAGATAAGAAAAGGGGCAGTAAAAGTAGTCGTAGTTGATAATTTTAGCTGTATATGCTTTCTTTAAGGAAGCTTTCTTGTGTACTTACGTCATACATTAAAGGGCCCTATCATACACCCAGTGCAATGCGACGCAAGTGTTTATTACTAGTTTCAGCCCGACGCAGTTATCATTTTCATGTCCAGTGCCACATTGTTTAAAAAGCAAATGCACTCGCGCCCATCTGTTCGGCCATGGGCGTGCTGGTCTGAAAACGAGGTGTGCTCAGGCGCATTGTTGGCTTGTTGCTATTTTGAGGCAACTAAACGCAGTATTTTTTGTGTTATTTAAAGAGCGCGTAATTTGCGCCTATAAGCGGGGTGCACAACGCACGTACACTCTGCTTATTACACACACAGGGACGCGCAGCAGCACACAAACATTTTTAAATATTAAAAATTAAAGGATTCCTCTCTGGAGAAGCGTTCAGTCTTTCCGCTCGCAAATTCCGCCATGTAAATAGTGAATCTGCCATGGTGCAAGCACTGGCTTTTAAAAGGAATGGGAGATGAGACTCTGATTGGTTTATTGCACGTTATGCCCAAAACACGACCATGACTCATTAAGAGACTAGGTACAACCCTTTTAGGTTTTTTCCGTTGTTAAACTAGCGGAAATGGATTCGGACACGCCCTAAGTGCACCTGCACCATGCGCTCAGATAATTAAAATAGGGCCCATGGTGCGTGAAGCACACGCAATTAACTCAAATAGATTTTTGAACAGTGTTATTAGATTCTATTTTTATTGCTATTCTATTCTATTTTAAAAGTTTAAAGTGACAATTAAGTTGTAAATAAATGTATTTATGTAAATACATAAAGTTACATTAAAGTTACATTTTTACCATTTTTTATGTTAAAGCACTAAGGCTTAGACTAACCTTTAATTGACTGTGCTATATTGACTTTATGCACTAAAAGAAACATTGGCATGAATGAATATGCATTGTTTGCCGACTCAAAAAAACTGGTGGGAAATTCTTGGCAGGGCTCTGAGACAACATGACAGTTTCTCTGTGGAGGTGTAAATATTTCATGTTAATCTAAAACAATCCAGAGATAAAGTATTAAGAAGACTCTTGATATCAGGTAATCTTTCATTATAAGCCAATATTTCTTCAGGCATTGATAAGTTATCACAATAAAACTAGCGATAGATTCAGAGGCTGTTATGCATTATACATAAATTCTATCATTATATAAATCTGCATTCATCCTTGAAAATCTATATACATTAACCTTGGATTTTCTGTATAATTTATCCGGCTCACTGCTGTCTTGTTTGGAGTAAATATAAGCAATGCATCTATGCTTCAGCTGACATACTGATGCCTAGTTATAGGAATAAATATAATTGGCTTCCTGCATGCAAATTCATCACTTCCATCTGATGGATTTACTGCACTGACACACAGGTCAAATGCATGCATGCTGTGTCATGTATATGTATGTTGTAAGGATCTGTTTATCTGTCTGTCTATAGATCGATTTACCAATTTGTGGCGGTACCAAATAACATCAGGCGCCATTTATAACCTGTAAAAATTTGTCTTTGGTTTTTGCAAGCTAGTGTCACAGTGATTTTCAAATGGCACTCTGTGCTAAAGGTTAGTTCTGTCCTTGCCCTCCTGGTTTAAAACCAGCTGGCATCTCTTTTACTCAAGCTTGAATTATAAACACAGACACACACACAATTGCTTAAGCAAATTCTCATGGTCTGAAGTTAACCCTATATCTTCATTGGTCATTATAAACATTCACATGTATTGCAGACTAGCGACGGTCATTGTTGATTAAAGCAACAGCTACAGCCAAAGGCCTTTATTATGACTTTAGCATTTAAAGGCATATTTGTTGCTCACATCATAATTTATGCCTCCAAACTAATATGAGTCAAAAGCACATAGCAGCTCAATTAAAAACAAGAGGTTAACAGCATAAGCAGCTACAAATATAAACTATTTAAGGAACATTTTTGTCATTTATTCACCCTTCTATTGTTCCAACCGTGTATGACTTTCTTTCTTCTGTGGAAAACAAAAGGATACATTTCGCAGAATGTTTCTATACAATGAAAGTGGATGGGGATTACAAAAAGCATCATTAAAGTAGTGGGTAACACTTCATTTTGCAGTGTCTTTGTTACATGTAACATGTATAGTAACAGCAAATTTTGCATAATAATGATATGCTAGTATGTATCCTAGTAAGTACATTACTAATTAATATTAATTAACATTACTCCGTACTTAACTGTATAATTACTGTAACAAGGACACCTTATTTTCTGAGGCTCAATTATAATTACATCAAAACATCATAATTTAGAAGTAACAGGCTATTTTCTATCCTGTTTCTGACTCTCTCTTTCAAACACTTAATTTTGATAGTCGCATTCAAGACTTGTAAGTAATGTCCTTGTAAATGCCCACTGCTATGATTGGGACAGTTTTGCACATTAAAATAGTTTTCAACATCCCTGCCACATGTGTGGAATTGTTTTGAAAACTTGCTATGCTGAAAAATCTTGTTGAAACATTTGCCAACAATGTGAAACATTTATGCGCATTACACATGTTTTAGAAGTCTTGGTTTGTGGCAAATACATTTTAAGTACTTGGGGTTACAACAGTTATAACTGACAAATGATAACTTACAGTGTTTTGTGTAAACAGAATTATAAATGAACTTACTGTATATGAACTTACTGTCACACTTACTGTATATTCTTGTTGTTCTTATAGGCTATTCATAGTTCATCACCTTTTTTGCTAAAGTGAAAAGGACAGAACTTAAATGCACAATGATAACTAACTAAATACAGACAGGTGTGATCGTCAAATGAGTGTCCATGACAACTCATGAGTGGCGGGAAAAAAAGAAACAAAGAAACAGGTAAACGGGTAACGGAAAGTCCAACATATAAAACGAAACCAAAACAGGCAAAATGTGATAGAAGGTTTTGAGTTGTGAAACTTACAGGATATTTTTTATAGTACAATGACCTCTTATGTCAAAAGATCAAGGAACATTTCTCAATTCATGACCACTTAAAGTGTATCCAAGTAGCGCACTACACTCACCTAAAGGATTATTAGGAACACCAGACTAATACTGTGTTTGACCCCCTTTCGCCTACAGAACTGCCTTAATTCTACGTGGCATTGATTCAACAAGGTGCTGAAAGCATTCTTTAGAAATGTTGGCCCATATTGATAGGATAGCATCCTGCAGTTGATGGAGATTTGTGGGATGCACATCCAGGGCACGAAGCTCCCGTTCCACCACATCCCAAAGATGCTCTATTGGGTTGAGATCTGGTGACTGTGGGGGCCATTTTAGTACAGTGAACTCATTGTCATGTTCAAGAAACCAATTTGAAATGATTCGAGCTTTGTGACATGGTGCATTATCCTGCTGGAAGTAGCCATCAGAGGATGGGTACATGGTGGTCATAAAGGGATGGACATGGTCAGAAACAATGCTCAGGTAGGCCGTGGCATTTAAACGATGCCCAATTGGCACTAAGGAGCCTAAAGTGTGCCAAGAAAACATCCCCCACACCATTACGCCACCACCACCAGCCTGCACAGTGGTAACAAGGCATGATGGATCCATGTTTTCATTCTGTTTACGCCAAATTCTGACTACCATCTGAATGTCTCAACAGAAATCGAGACTCATCAGACCAGGCAACATTTTTCCAGTCTTCAACTGTCCAATTTTGGTGAGCTCGTGCAAATTGTAGCCTCTTTTTCCTATTTGTAGTGGAGATGAGTGGTACCCGGTGGGGTCTTCTGCTGTTGTAGCCCATCCGCCTCAAGGTTGTGCGTGTTGTGGCTTCACAAATGCTTTGCTGCATACCTCGGTTGTAACGAGTGGTTATTTCAGTCAAAGTTGCTCTTCTATCAGCTTGAATCAGTCGGCCCATTCTCCTCTGACCTCTAGCATCAACAAGGCATTTTCGCCCACAGGACTGCCGCATACTGGATGTTTTTCCCTTTTCACACCATTCTTTGTAAACTCTAGAAATGGTTGTGCGTGAAAATCCCAGTAACTGAGCAGATTGTGAAATACTCAGACCGGCCCGTCTGGCACCAACAACTATGCCACGGTCAAAATTGCTTAAATCACCTTTCTTTCCCATTCTGACATTCAGTTTGGAGTTCAGGAGATTGTCTTGACCAGGACCACACCCCTAAATGCATTGAAGCAACTGCCATGTGATTGGTTGATTAGATAATTGCATTAATGAGAAATTGAACAGGTGTTCCTAATAATCCTTTAGGTGAGTGTATATTCCAATTCTTCTAAAGCCATATTATAATGTTATGTGACATTATATAATTTTAGTCTATATTCACTAAAAAATCTTGCAAAGAGTAGTGGAATAAATGAGTGTTATTTTAGTATTATTTATAAACTATTACAGTATTTATTAGAATTTTGAATTAGTTTTCATTTTTATATTTTCAGTTTTCATTTTAAAGTTTTAGTAATTTTGTGTTTTTTGTCATTTTTTTTTATTTATTTTTATTCCTATATTGCTATTTCAGTTTTAGTGATATTTTTTTAGTTGCCAAGAAAACATTTCTATTTTTTGTAAATTTAAGTTTTTCATTATATTTTGTTTTATTTCAACTTTATTTCAATGAATGAAAATGATTTTAAATAGGTTTAGGTAACAATAACAGTACTGTAAATAACATCTTTTGAAGAATGTGAATCACACAGGTCTCAAAACAAATTATTTATTTATTTAATGTATTTTTAAAAATTAAAACTTTAAAACTTGTATTATTAAACCTGCAATTTTCATTCTCTGCTTGTTTAGTCAAGAATCATTGTTTGGTGTTGTGTGCAAAATGACAGAGCTGGAAATAAGAATGAATTGTGTATAAGGGAAAAATCCACCACTCTTCACATTAGTTTACTCTCCATATTTGGTAAGCATTGCTGCTGTAGATGAAGCGCCTCTGGATATCATCAAACATGGGAATGGTGTGCTGTGGATTGGCCCATAAAATGAATTGATAGACTGCTTGTGTTGTTTTCTATACTGGCAGAAGGTGAATGGGGGGTGGGTGAGAAAAAGAACACATTCTTGAACCCATCAAAGCTCATTTTTGGGTCAATTATTCCTTTAAAAACATGTTTCTCAATTTCTACATCTTATTTTAAACTTAAGTAGCATTTTGTGTGAACAGCTCCTGAGAGAAAGAAAGTGTTTGGGCTTAGTAAATTATGTAAACAGGCTGTCTGGCATTGTTGCACAGGCCTTCCCATTTAACAAGCCGTAACACAACACAGTGCAGCATGTCTGGGACTGGCCCTGTAAACCCTCAGTGTGCAGGGAGCTTACATAAGCCTATAGTATGTATGCAGACAATGGAACTGTACACTTTCCCATCCCCAGGCCTTTGTCTCTGTTTGTCCTTTTTGTTCTTGCCACAGTTTATCAATCTATGGTTTGAGTCATTACAAACGGTCAGTCACAGAAAGACAGGTGGAAAATCTTAAGAGCATGAGAGGGGAAAAGAGCAAACTACTTTTTCTTTACAGAGTCAAAATTATAATTATGTGCCTTATAAAATTAAATATTCTAGAATGTGTTCGAGATTCGCTAGGTTTTGGTAGTTTACAAAACGAGTGACATTTGTGTTCATCACTTTCAATATCTATAAACAATGACTTAGGTAATGCTATCTTGATGTGTAAAAATTGTCATGGCAAAAAATTAACTCTCAGTTGCACCACTGAATAAGAGACAAACCTTAGCCAATCGTCTTTATAAAGATTTATTTTCTTGCAAGAAAAGAGTCACAGTCATACAGCCATCCTGAATGTCTGTAGAGTGCTAACTGAAGACATAACAGAAGCTGCAATCTCTTATACCCCCCAAAGTGTAAACAATCCTTCTCAGTAGTTTTCCACACTTGGTAAAAGTAGGAGGCACAGATGTAGAATTAGTTCTGCCCGACACCTTTAGTACAGGAGAGCCCTCAAATAAGGTGTCCCGCATGGCAGAAACACGTTAGCTCCTGTATGATCTCAAATATATGTCTTAATTAATCTTCCTCTATGATTAATTTTTTCCACCACAAAATATAGATTTTTTTTGACAGAACGAAAGCCTATTAACAAATATTGCATAATTTTGTCACGATCACAAGTGAGAGTGCCCCGTGTTTACCATTAGAGGGCACTCCACCCCAGACTGTCATTCCATCGTTGTTTTATATGCCAGATCAATCATGTGCATATTCCTCAATCAGGCGGTCTCCCTGGCGGAGACGCATGATCTGTGCGGCTGGATTCATTTGTGGTCGGTCGTTCTGTTACAAACGCTCCGAGACTCAAAAGGCTGCAAATCCAAATGCAGCTTTTATTAGAGGAACAATCCAGACAAGTAATCCAAAATACAGGCAATAGGTCAATATCCAGGCAGGCAATCCAAACAAGCAAACAAGGCAGGGGACAGAGGCAAAAGGGTAATCCAAGAAACAGGCAAGAAATTCAAAAACCAAGAGACAAGAACCAGGGAAATACTCAGAGATGCAGTGTAACAACATACAAAACCTTGCAGTGAATGACAGGGGCTGAATCCAAAATCACCCCCTAAACCCTCATTCACTATTCCCTATGTTAGTCCACTAATACAGTTCACTTGAAGGAGTGAATGAAAACAAGGGAGTGAATTCAGACAGCCGTCATGTGTACATAGGCTGTACACTCGTTATTTCTGTACAATGTGGGATTTAATGAGTGCACTCAATAACATCCACTATGGTTTCAAACACCACTATGGCTGTCCACTCAAATAATGCCCTATTTGAGGGTATAGGGGCAATTTCAGATTCAGCCAGGGTGAACAGGCTAGATATAAGCAGAGGTAATGAGGTAAATGAGACACAGGTGTAAACAATGACTGCTGATGAGTCTGGGCAAAGGATTATGGGTAATGTAGTCTTTGATGGAATGACAGTCCGGAGTGGAGTGCCCTCTGGTGGTAATCACGGGGCTCTCTCACTGGTGATCGTTAACACATTTTATAGATAAATGGCTCTGGGATTAAAATTTGCAGTTTCAATGGGACATATTTCCTTAAGGTCCTGAGTGGAACTATTTTGTGTTACTAGTGTAAAATAGATTTATTAAAGGAAATACATTTCATGGGGGTGAAATAGTAAAATTACAGTAAAAATACACACCTATGCCAAAATGTATGTAGTTGGCATTAACACAGGCAAAATGATCAAAAACTAAACTGAAAAAGACAAAAATGTCCATAAGGTCGCACAAGGGTTAAAAAGAATAGTTGTGTCCCCATGTTTTAATCATGTTACCATCATATTTTTCCACTTTTAAAGTAATTACCAAATTCATAACTAATAATAATTAAAAACTTGTGTCATAATGACATCATCTGCCTTTCACAAATGCCCCTAAAGGGACATGGTAATAGAAAATATATGAGATGGAAAGAAATAAATATATTTCAATGCTTTTGCGTTCTTGCTTGCAACATTTTTTCAGGGAGCGCAAAACATTTGCGAGAGAACGCAAAAGCATTGACAAAAGCATTTTTCCATCACCATGACCCCTTAGGAGCTCCATACAGACAAAACTCTTCAAGGACAAGTTGAAGTGTCCCTATTATAATTTTTCTGGGTTGTCATTAAGGTGACATTTTAAAATTTCAACTTTAATACTGATTTTGTACAGTAAACATTTGATAATTAAATTGTAAATGTTTGTAGAAACATCAGCTTTAAGGCACTTGTTACTACGACCTTGAGCACAAGGCTTGTAATGTCTAATTAAAATGTTAAACTATTATATCAACCTTGTTACCTTTCTGAATGCATAATTAAATGTATTAAAAAATATATTTATTTAGATTGAGATCAAATTTTTTGACTGGTACAAGCATTTTGATGTTCTTAAAAAATCACAGTATCACACCGAAAAAGGCACCCGTTTCCTACAATCACCCACTACGCAGTCTCATTCTCTGTGTTGTTCCCTAGCAGAAGTGTGCTGGTGGCAGAAAAATTCTAGATTTTGTGACAAGCGGAGCTTAGATGCCAACAGACAGGAGGAAGGGTTTATTTTGAGCACATGCCTGGATGAAGGTAGAGAGTATTTCAAGGGATATGTTTTAGCTTTCTGTGTGTTCTGTCCTAGTCTCAGACTCAGATGATACACCCACCAGCTGCCCACACACTGTTCGCTGATCATCTTATCATGTGATCAAATAGCGAGTGATGGCTGAAAACTGCAGTTGCGATCGGATTGGCTGATTGTTTTTGTGAGTGTTTTGCTTGTGAAATATATCATAAATACGTCCATCCAACCCAATCTAATGGGAAAAGGTAACTATTTAACAAGATGGCGATTTAGCTGATTGAGCTGTCTGAAAACTGCCAGCAGCGATCTTTGGTTGATTTTGTGAAGTGCCCCTATTATGCTGTTTTAAAGGCTCCTGATTTTGTTTTGGAGGTCTCCTACAACAGGTTCACATGAATCAAAGGTCAAAAAACACTTTAATTTTAGAGGCCTAAAGCTCAGCGATTGTACACATTGTAAAGACAGTAGCATTGACGTCAATTTTACCATACTAATCCGAGTGCGAGTCTAAAGATGAAGCATTGGAAGAACTAGTTATTCAACCCGAACCTCCATCGCAAGGACGATTTGAGCAGGACGTTTCTTAGCGATGCTACTCAGTTTGAGGTACATTATGAGATGTTCCATCAACAAACCGAAGTGTATATTTCTAATTTATTCAGAGTCGATTCTTTCTTTTGGGAGACAATAACTTTATTTATCGTTTACATTCACAGACATCTATTTTGCATGAAAGGGAATATTTGAAAAAACCTTAATAGGGGCGCTTTAAACAACTTCTGTGCAAATCAAACTTGTAAAAAAAATTTGGTGTGTTTTGCTTGTGAAATAGATCATAAATATGTCCATACAACCCAATCTCACTGGAAAATGTAACTATTTTATGAGGTGGCAATTTCGTATAAATTTGTATGATGTGAAATGTATGAAAATGTATGATTTTTATTTAAAAAAAATAATAAAAAAAACCATGAAGGTCCTCCCCTATAAACTTATCCCTAAACCAAACCACCACTGGGGCGTAAACAGACTGTACGAAAACACACGAATGAGATCGTATGAATTCATATGAATTAGCCACCAATTCCCCAAAACCTAAAATAGATCTGAATTGCCATGAGATTGTGTTGGTCCATCATACAACCCTTCCTATCTTCCTATCTTCCTATAAGTGGGTTGTTCTTGGCCTAACATTGTTGACTTGTGTAGAAGGTAAGATTTGAATTTTGTGTAGTGGCTTGTTACAATGACTTATTATGTAATGTCTTAGTAAATTGATACTATTTTTAAAAAAAGTAAAGACAAAAGGAGATGGAGGAGAGAGCCTGTTGTTGTATTATTCACAAAAGACAGAAGCACTTAAAGGGCTTTTAGGCCAATATATTCCAGTAAACACAGCTGTGATTGCGGATCATTTTTCAAATGATTTCCATTGCCCCTGACTCTCTCACATTATATGATTATATATATGCTGCTCTGTTTGAGTGTGAGCATGTAAAGCACTCAATGGATAGATAATAAACATGCACAGCACGTGCAGATAAACAATTCATTCAGACTGACCACAATATGTCACAAATTTTTCCATTTTCTTTCAGGGAATGAATTCTGTTTTTTTCTAATAGCTCATAACATTGCAATTTTATTTTAGGTCACCCTAAAATGAAAAATCTGTCATCTAAATTTGTTTTTTAAATTTGTTTTATTCGTTTTCATTGTATGGAAAATAACATTGTAGATATCCTGCATAGCAGCTCCTGTTGTGTTCAACAAAAGAAATAAATATTTTTCCATATTCTTTCATTCTGCTTTTCTTTTCTATTAGTTATTTCTCCAGCATGCTTCTACTCTATTCTTCAGCTCTTTTCCTTGTGCCTCTCTCATGTCTGCAAACTTGTGCTCTTTTTCTTTCTCTCTTTCTCTTTCAGCAAAACTATTCAGATCAATATAATCGATGACGAGGAGTATGAAAAGAATAAGAACTTCTTCCTGGAGATTGGAGAGCCACAAATGGTGGAAATGAGTGAGAGAAAAGGTGGGACGTCGTCTTCCCCTGGTCCCACTTCCCTGTAACAGCCCTGGTGTGCTGCCATCTTCAGGGCTGAACTGGAAGTGTTAATATACAAAGCCAGCAGAGCAAAAAGTCACAGTTAGTTGGCTCATAGTCCACCCACAATCTCTCCAGACCTAATGTACACTATAAAGAGTATCTTGTTATTAAATCAGAGGTCTTCAACCCTGCTCCTGGAGAACAACTGCCCTGCAGAGTTTACTTCCAACCTGCTTCAGCTTGTGATTTTCAAGCGATCCTGAAGAGCTTGGTTAGTTTGTTCACATGTGTTTGATTAGGGTTGGAGCTAAACTCTGCTGGACAAACTTCTCTGAATGGCCTCTTGGACTCAAAGTTTTTGAGTTCTGAAGAGGACGCATAATTTGTCCACTGCATTCTGTAGCGAAATTAATAGATGAATCAAATAGGAATGGAGAGTCTTATAGTTAGGGTTTTGATTGGCTCATTAACTTTTTGTTTAGAGGCATCTGATGTGCCTAAAAGTGAACACAGAAGCACACTTCATACCTCAAATGTGATTTTATGTTCCCCCCACAGGAAGACCATAAAGGTTAAAATTCTTGACCATGAGGAGTATGACAAGCATGCAAACTTCTTCATAGAGCTGCAGGAACCAGAATGGAGGAGGAGGGGATGGACAGGTGAAAGATAGCAAAGAAACAAGACATTTTCTTTTTCTGCAGCTGCCCTTTATTCTGGCTTCTGTCTTTCACTTCCTCCGCTCCTCCTTCAAAGCTGATCCTCTACTTTCGTTCTGCTGTTGCAGTAATGCAGTTTTCCTCCCCTTACTTCTCAATTTCAGTGGATATATCCTTCATATTCCCTCCTGGCCAAAGGTTAAGAGCTCTCTCAGAGAACAGGCATAATTGGCTCTGACTAAAGCTTTAATGTGAGGATTCAATCCAGCACTAAAGCTGTCGGGACCGTTCCTTTAGGCCAGGATGAGACAAGGACAATTGAAACCATAATGACCTGCAGATACATGGGATTTCTGCCAAATTCAAGAGCCTGTGTGATTTCATGGTCTCTGTAACAAAGCGCTATTGATTCAGCAAAATGTGACGTATTTCCAAGTGAAACGGAATATTGAATAGAGGGCAGGGTTTTACTTCAGCGCTCCTCCTCTCCATCTCTCGCTCATAGCAGACTAATGGTTGGAGGGGAGTGGTTAAGGATATTCAAACCCAAGCCGTCGAACTGACATCATCTGAGAAGGAACACCATTCCAGACCGGAAGTTACTTTTCAGATTTTGATTAAAGATTACCACGGCAAACAGTTTTTTTCTGTGTATTAACTTGCACGGATTAATTGTTCGCCCTAAGACCTGTAATGTGTGCTAACAAAGTAAATTAGATCGATTTTGATTTCATGAGGACTTTAATATCACTTTGTTTTAGAGCTGTCAATTGAACTAAACATAAAATATAATTAATTACATGTGATTCTTAATAATTTATCAAAAATAAATATCTAATTAAACATGAATCCCCCAAATGAAGATACTTTAAGATATTATGTATTTGTAACAGACAAAAACATTATAAAAGGCATTAGGAGTCAATATATTTTTGTTTTATCTCCATCCATTCATCCCAATCCAATCAGTTGTCATTCAGAGTTTGTCAGTATTTCGAAGTGGTACTTTAAAACACTACAGTAGTACTTTATGGAAATATGACATTTATGAACAGGTCAGGAGATGTTTATTGCATTATTATTATTAATTATTTTAGTCAATCACACTAAATGAATGTTAGTATGATTTTTTTTTTAAAGAAATTAATACTTTTTGTTCAGCAAGGTCTTAAATTGATCAAAATTGGCAGTTTATACCTTACATTATTACAATAACATTATTAGGACTTCTATTTCAAATAAATGCTGTTCTTTTGAATCTTTTATTCATCACATTTTCCACAAAATAAGCAACATCTGTTTTCAGCATTGATAATAATAATAAATGTTTCTTGAGCATCAAATCAGCATCATATGACACTAAAGACTGAAGTTATCATGCTGAAAATTCAGTTTTATCTTCACAGGAATACATTACATTTTAAAATAAATTAAAATAGATAAACAAATACAGTGGTGGTCAGAATTATTGGCACCCCTGGTAAATATGATCAAAGATGGCTGTAAAAAAAATCTGCATTGTTTATCCTTTTGATCTATCATTCAAAAAATTCGCAATAATCTAACCTTTCATTGAAGTAAAAGAATGGAAAGTGGGGAGTAAATCACATTATGAAATATATGCTTTTCTCCAAAAAAAAAGTTTTTACATTTTTTAGCACACCAGGGTGACTAGGACCTGGTTCTGTGGTCAGATGAAACTATAAAAAGAGCTTTTTAGCAGCAAATCCACCAGATGGGTTTGGTGCAAACAGGGATAAAAAGTACCCCATGCCCACGGTTAAAAATACCGCTGGATCTTTAATGTTGTAAGCCTATTTTTTTGCTGGAGGTCCTGGACATCTTGTTCAGATACATGGTATAATGGATTCTAGCAAATACCAACAGATAAAAAAATCAAAACCTGACGGCCTCTGCTAGAAATCTTATAATGGGCCGTGGTTGGATCTTCCATCAAACATCAAAATCAACACACAAATGTGTCACTGAGCACAAAAATGAATCTTCTGCCATGACCATACCAGTCCCCTGACCTGAACCCTATAGAAAATGAGAGGGGTGAACTGAAGAGAAGAAGCACCAACATGGATCTGGGAATCTGAAGGATCTGGAGAGATTCTGTATGGAGGAATGGTCTCTGATCTCTTGTCAGGTGTTCTCCTAACTCATATGAAGACTCAGAGCTGTTATCTTGGCAAAAGGAGGTTGCAAAAAGTATTTAATAAAAGGGTGCCAATAATTGTGGCCAACGTGTTTTGGAGAAAAGCATTTATTTCATAATGTGATTTGCCCCCCACTTTCAATTCTTTTACTTCAATGAAAGGTTAGATTTTTGTGAATTTTTTTAATAAAAGATCAAAAGGATTAACAATGCAGATTTATTTTTTATAGCCATATTTGATCATATTTACCAGGGGTGCCAATAATTCTGACCACCACTGTAAATGTAGCCTTGGTGAGACTTCTTTACAGAAACATTTTTTTCATTCTTTCTTTTCAATGGTAATGTATAGATTATAATGGATGTATTCAGATGTACAAAATTCAAAAAGTCCCCCATTATCAATGTTGATGATTTCCATCGGTTTTTGTTGAAATTACAGTCAGATTTCAGAGGCAATCTCTAAGCCCCAGTCCCACCTGGAGTCACCAAAATTTAGCAACACAATCTTGTTGCACACTATCCCTGTCTGTGTTACTGTGTTGGTTCATTCATAATAATTTTGTTCTTTCTTTATCTCCTTTTTTTTCTTTTCTTTTTTGTCCTGTGTCTCTTTCATTTGTCTACATCAGCTTTGTTGCTGCATGAATGTGGTAAGCTGTCTCTTTTTCCCCCTGCTCTTTTATATCTGTAGATCACTTTAAAAATGTTCATCTCATCACATGATCATGCAAATGTTTATTTATTACTATGCATAAGCTCTTTGTTCACATTTAGACAATTTTTCACTATCCATGCTGCAAAGACCAGCATCATTTCCCATGCTGGTTGCTCTTCCATGCCAATTTTATGCTGATTAATGCCGTTTTGTTGCTGGTCAAGCAAAATGTTAGCATATGCTGGTCTTTACAGCAAGGACATGCAATATTTTGCATTTCTCATTGTCACCTTCTTTATCACTTCTGGTCACCAAATAAAGCTTTTATTTTCGGCCAATACCATAATTTCCTATCCTTACTAATACCAGACCATTAAAACATGAAATGTACAAAGAATGAGTTCATTTTTGCTATGTTTTTATGATTTTAGGTGGATTCGTAAAGACAGGTACGGTAATATAACTCTGTACCAGCTTCTTAAGCTAACTTGCATCGCTAACCATGCGAATGAATTCGCAGTCATAGATTTAATCTTTTCTATGATAATCTTTTCATTGATAGATAAGCAGCTTTATGGTAAGAGATTACATTTGACTTTTCACCAAGCTGAGAGCTAAATATAACATTGGGTGTGTTTGGTAACTGGTTTGCTTGACATTGAGCTAGAGCCTTTGTTTGTCACACTGCTTAAACTAGTAGTTTAGCGTGTGCTGTTCGCTTGATAGGCTCATTTGCTTAAATAGGACCAGAGACAGATACTAAGTGTCTTAATTTGCTTTGCTTTCTTTCCTGTTGAGTAACCTTCACAGCAGAAATAGCTCACATGACCAGTCCAGTAGACTACACTCACCTAAAGGATTATTAGGAACACCATACTAATACTGTGTTTGACCCCCTTTCCACTGCCTTAATTCTACGTGGCATTAATTCAACAAGGTGATCATTGTCATGTTCAAGAAACCAATTTGAAATGATTCGAGCTTTGTGACATGGTGCATTATCCTGCTGGAAGTAGCCATCAGAGGATGGGTACATGGTGGTCATAAAGGGATGGACATGGTCAGAAACAATGCTCAGGTAGGCCGTGGCATTTAAACGATGCCCAATTGGCACTAAGCGGCCTAAAGTGTGCCAAGAAAACATCCCCCACACCATTACACCACCACCACCAGCCTGCACAGTGGTAACAAGGCATGATGGATCCATGTTCTCATTCTGTTTACGCCAAATTCTGACTCTACCATCTGAATGTCTCAACAGAAATCGAGACTCATCAGACCAGGTAACATTTTTCCAGTCTTCAACTGTCCAATTTTGGTGAGCTCGTGCAAATTGTAGCCTCTTTTTCCTATTTGTAGTGGAGATGAGTGGTACCCGGTGGGGTCTTCTGCTGTTGTAGCCCATCCGCCTCAAGGTTGTGCGTTTTGTGGCTTCACAAATGCTTTGCTGCATACCTCGGTTGTAACGAGTGGTTATTTCAGTCAAAGTTGCTCTTCTATCAGCTTGAATCAGTCGGCCCATTCTCCTCTGACCTCTAGCATCAACAAGGCATTTTCGCCCACAGGACTGCCGCATACTGGATGTTTTTCCCTTTTCACACCATTCTTTGTAAACTCTAGAAATGGTTGTGCGTGAAAATCCCAGTAACTGAGCAGATTGTGAAATACTCAGACCGGCCCGTCTGGCACCAACAACCATGCCACGCTCAAAATTGCTTAAATCACCTTTCTTTCCCATTCTGACATTCAGTTTGGAGTTCAGGAGATTGTCTTGACCAGGACCACACCCCTAAACGCATTGAAGCAACTGCCATGTGATTGGTTGATTAGATAATTGCATTAATGAGAAATTGAACAGGTGTTCCTAATAATCCTTTAGGTGAGTGTATATAAACTATCCAGTAGACTAGATTTTAGTTTTTCCATTATGGCTGTGTCTGAAAATATATGACTGTAATGCTTATTTCTCAGTAGAAATTGGGCAAAAATGTTTTATATTGAATTACCTAAAATATAGTACATAAATGTGTGTGTGTGTATGTATATATATATATATATATATATATATATATATATATATATTTTTTTTTTTTTTTTATATATACACACACACACACACAAATATACATTTTTATAATTAGAAAATATTGTTATAAATTGTAAATAATAATTAAAATGATTTTTTTATTTGATAAATAATTTATCAAATTTATATTTTACAACTGTGTTCAATAATAATGACAAAATAGTTTATTTCTCAGTACAAACTGAATTATAAGTGGGCAAATCCAAATTTAAAATATTATTATATAAAATTTTATATAAATAAATAATAACATTTAAAAAGTAATTAATAAATAAATAATATAAAATATAAATTATAAGTCATTTCATTTGATAAATAATAATTTATAATTTACTTTGGTAAAAGTTAAAGGAAATCCCGCACCCTATCGATACTTGCAGAAGATATCAAAAACTTTTTATTAGCAACGTTTTGGTCTCATGACCTTCATCAGGCATATATGAGATTTTATCCTCTTTCCTACGCACCTATCTATCAGTGATGGTAATTGTCAATTAATTTATTTATTTTGGTAACCACTCCAATTTTATTTGTATAACCAATTGCCAAATAATTTCTTTATAAATACATTTTCAAACACAGTCCATGTCTCGGTTTCACTTTTATTTTTAGGGTCCCTAACACATTCTATTGACTATAAGTAACATTGCACCTACATGACTACTAACTCTCATTAGTGTGTTAGTAGAGTATTAGTAGGCTGAGTGTTACCCATGTCTCTAAAAAAAACTAAACATGTTTACTTAATTTTCTCAAACTTACCTGTATACTCAATTGAAACATTAGCACAGTCTTATTTTCAAGTTGTGTACACAGCACTAATTTATAAAGTTAAGTTTTTTGCCGTCGCAGTGCTCTGAATCTCTTGGGATTGTTTTACTTGTGAAATGCCACGTTTGCTGCATGCCAAAAAGTTTCACAAAAGACATTGTGTAATGGGCAATAACATTGCCATTATTCCCAAAGGCAAATGGGCTGGTTCCTGACAAGAATGCATAGCTAGTCTGCTTTAAGCTGACGTGTCTGCTTTCGTAACAGTCTTGTCAAACTCGCTCAACTGTGACAGCACGCATTGATTCTTCAAACACCATTAGTGCACTTTGAATATTGTGTCTAAGGAGTGTCTGTTACTAAAAAAATTTCATCACAGAGAGAACAGTGCATCTTAAACTTAGCATATGTGAGTCAGAAGAATTAAATGAATGCCATTCAGGCAAAGGTGTGTATTGGAAGTTGACGTCTAAAAGCTAAAAGAGTTTTAAACAACAGCTCTCTAATAACTATTATATTATCATAGCATTCATTATCTTAATTATTGTTGCCTTCATGACTCATTTCAACTTTTTTGATCTTTTATGACATTAATTCATTAGGAAATTTCACTTTTAAAAAACTTTTTAATAATTTTATATTATTTTATACAGATATTAATATATTTAAATATATACACATTATACACAATTATATTCCATTAAATATAATTTATTAAACCCAGTTTAGCACATTGCATTGAGGTCCCGTGACTGATTATATATATAATATAAGTCATTTTACAGTATATATAATTAAAATATATTATTTTAATATGTAATATATACAAATATAAAAGAATATAATTAGATATAAATATTAAAATATTATATGTAATTATAATTCACAATTATATTTACTTTAAACCAACTTTGCATTAAGATCTGTGATTATATATTTTAAATGTATACTCAGCAAAAAAAGAAACGGGGGGGAGGGGAGGCAATATCAAAAGTAGCAGATCTTTCGATCGAATGGACAAACTAAGCTTGCGCAATTTACATATGAACGTGCCCAGAGGCGATTGGAAAAACACATTTCCGGAGAGCAGCAGCTTTAGTCTCTGCTCTTATAGCTGGAAGACGACAACGAACGCTGTGAGTGCGTATTAGAAATCAGGAATAGTGAGAGAACATTGTGCTTGGTATATTTTTCCTCTTCAAACCAAACTTAGGTCTCCAGCCGACAAAAAGTTTAAATCCTGTCTGGCTAGCGTGCTTCCCGGAATGTTTAAGCGTTGGGTCATTTGCAACTGTTCAAATGCGTTTTCGACTACCTTTTGGAAGTGTTTGAAAATGGACAACTCAAAACGTTTTAGACCTCGTTTACAATGTATTTAGCGTCATCCACCTGTGATCTGATCGACCAAATTGCATCTTAATACCAGGTGTAAACAGGGCCTCAGATGTTACTCCACTCTTCCACCAAGGCACTTGCAAGTTCTCAAACATGTTTAAGGGGGCACCTAGTTAGCAAAGCTCAGCTGTCCTTCCTGTCTCCCTGTAGCTCTGTCTTAGGTGTCTTACTTTATGGACATTGCAGTTTATTGCTCTGGCCACATCTGCAGTCCTCATGCCTTTCTGCAGGTAGACTATAGCATATTCACACAGGTGATCAGGGACCCTGGGCATCTTTCTCCTGGTGTTTTTCAGAGTCAGTAGAAAGGTCCTAAGTTTTTGGACCTGTGACTTTAATTGTCTACCGCCTGTAAGCTTTTAGGTCCCTATTTTAACGATCTGAGCACATAGTCTGAAGCGCATGGCGCAGGTGCACTTTGTGCGTGTCCGAATCCACTTTTGCTAGTTTAATGACGGAAAAATGGTTGCCAGGCGCATGGTCTAAAAGGATTGTACCTTGTCTCTTAATGAGTCATGTGTGTGTTTTGAGCGTAACATGCAATAAACCAATCAGAGTTTCATCTCCCATTCTCTTTAAAAGCTAGTTGCGCTTGCACCATGGCAGAATTTGCGAGCGAAAAGACTGAATGCTTCTCCAGAGAGGAATCTATTTATTTTTTATATTTCAAAATGTTTGTGTGCTGCTGCGCATCCGTGTGTGTGTGTGTGTAATAAGCAGAGTGTACGTGCGTTGTGCACCCGCCTATATGCACATATTACTAACGCGCCCTTTAAATAACACAAAAAATACTGCGCTATTGACTTTAGACCAGGTTTTTGTTGGCGCAGTCATTTCCAGTTGCCTCAAAATATCAACACGCCAACAATGCGCCTGAACTCACTTCGTTTTCAGACCAGCACGCCCATGGGCGAACAGATGGGCGCAAATGCATTTGCTATTTAAACAATGTGGCGCTGGACGTGAAAATGATAACTGCGTCGGGCTGAAACTAGCAAAAAGCACTTGCATTGCGCTGGCGTTGCATTGCACCGGGTGTATGATAGGGCCCTTAGTGTCTTAAGGACTGTTCCTCTGGTACATGTGCAATAATTGTTTATGGTTCATTAAACAAGCATGAAAAACATTGTTTAAACCATTTCCAATACAGATATATAAAGCTTATTTGGATATTACATAATTATCTTTAAAATACAGGATGTTTCTTTTTTTTGCTGAGTTTATATACTATGTACATTATAATAATCTGTCAAAGAGGCTGCTCTGTTCTCTCACGTGATAATTGAAATTTTCATAATCTGCTATATAAAGCTTTATTTAGTTGTGCACCATTTTAGATCAAGCTCGGTAAATATGTTAGCATCTGTGCTAACACTGTTCAGTCAATGTGCTTGGGTTCATCAGGCAGGGATGTGTACCGGAAAGTACAGGGTAGAGACAAGCCAATCCCCTCCACCATTATCAGCATCACAGGTATCCATTTCCTCTCCTGTTCATCCCTTACTCTTCCTTTTAATTCATTCTTCCTTGTGTCACCATAAATGTGTGATCTCATATTGCGTGTGCATGTTTGAGCCAAAATCCTGGTTGATAAAGCAATTGTGAGGATGAAAACAGTTGAACTGTTTCATTTCCTCTTTAGTGTTCACTAACATGCAAGAGCTATAGTGTTTACTTTACAGGTTTGGAATAAGGTGATTAATGCTAAATGCATGCATTTAATCACATGCAATACACTGATTGACTTGGAAGTTGTCTTTATGTGTTATCTTAAAGGGATAATTCACCAAGAAATGAAAATTCTTTCATCATTTACTCACCCTCATGTCGTTGAACCCATAGAATTATTTGAAACAGTTTAGATATGTTTAGAACATGAGAGGTTTCTGTCCCTCCTACACATACAGTTCATAAAGGCATTGTAAAATGAATCCATATGAACCAAGCGGTTTAATTCAAGTCTTGTAAAGAGATACAATTGCTTTATATGATGAACAGATTTAATTTAGGGTGAGTTTATTTACCTTAATATGAGGGTGAGTAAATAAAGACAGAATTTTCTTTTTTGAGTAAAATATCTCTTTAAAAGGAATAGTTTACCCCAAAATTAAAAAATGTCATCTAAATGCATTTCCAACCTTTTTTTTTCATCCCAGCCATCCACTTTCCTTGTATGTAAAGCAGAAAGTCAGACATTCTGCCAAAAATAATCTCCTTCTGGGTTTCACAGAAGAAAGAAAATAATAGTGGGTTGGAGCAACATAGGAGTGACAGCATTTTATTTTTTGCGTGAACTGTTTCTTTAAATATCCTTATCCATTCATTAGTTTAGATTAGTAATGTTGTTTGGTATACTATATTTTTAAACCATCCAAAAGGCCTACACCTTCAAACATTTTTTTTCAAGTCCAGATTGACAGCATTGCATTCTCACGCTTCTAAACAAAAATAGCACAGCTCACATTGCAGATGTTACGACTTTATTTAAACCCTGCAAATTATGTTATTGTAATCTGCATCTTTGTTCACTGTAAATGTGTGGTTTTATAAGGAGTGCACATGTGAGCAATTAACTCAACAACTTTATGGATATATGCATGAAAGACTCACCAAGACTTTCCATCAAATTTCCTGTACCTCTTTTTGCTCTGTCTATCTCTCTCAGAGGACGGGGAAGAGGAGACCCTGACTAAAAAAGAAAAGGATGAGAGGCGTATTGCTGAGATGGGTCGCCCGACATTGGGTGAACATGTTAAAATTGAAGTAATCATTGAGGAGTCCTATGAGTTTAAGGTACATTTTCTGCTCACGGAAAAATACATTCAGACACCCATCAATGTTCAGACACTCACACAGACACGCATTTACTATAAGGTCAAGTGATGACATTTTAAGCACGAATGAGGGTTTAGAAACCCTTCAAATTGAATAAGAGGATTACAGAGCATCTGGACATGAGCGATGGTATCCTGCCCTGCTGAAGTAGCCCCAGCTGGAGACAATTCAACCTTTAATTGCTCCTCAGATACAGCAGACATGGGCATAGCTATTACCACAACCTTTCTGAGTGCCTGTCACTTTATACATGTTAACAGTGTCCATTTTCCATCTCTAATTCACCTCTCCAGTTCGCTCCTGTGTGCGTCAGAGGGTTTATTCATTTTCATCCTCTCCGTGAGATTAATTTGCTTTGACTCAAGCAAAATGGTTTCCTTGTATCCTGAAGATTTGATTGAACTGCACAAAATTATGTTCTGCTGGTGTGATACTGACTATAACCTTCATAATTGAATGGCGATTCTGCCCTGACAAATCAGTTTCGCAGTGCTGTAATGGATAAGATTTTGTGTTCAGGCTGACAGGTTTATCGCTGGCTGCACTACAGGAAAACCTTTATTGGAAATCTTTTTCCTAATCTAAGAAATCTGCTGAATTATCGACTGAGGTTTTTTTTTCACACAAGATAAGAGGTTTTTTTTCTTTAAATGCCCTTTAACCCTCATACTATCCTCACGTCCTGTAACAAATCCTTCCCTTGTGGGTCAAACTTACCCAAAGCCCTAGAATTAAACTTTTTTTGGTCCAGAAAGCTTATATAGTTTCATTTTTCGTTTCATTCATTTCATTTTTTCTATATTTTAATATTATTAATAATATATTATTTTAATATTTCAATTTTATAATGCACTTTTTGGGAGATTTTTTGTTATTTTTTATTTTATATACCTTAAAATTACTAGAAATTACATATGATCAATAAATAATATACTTTGAGCACATTCTTTCCATTCTTTTAACTTGATGGGCCAATCATGACGCAGTTATCATTTTCACGTCCAGCGCCACGTTGTTTAAATAGCAAATGCATTTGCACCCATCTGTTCACACATGGGCGTGCTGGTGTGTTCAGCTGCATTGTTGGTGCCTTGCTATTTTGAGGCAACTGAAATAGACTGCGCCATTGACCAATAAAAACCTGGTCTAAAATCAAATACGCAGTATGTTTTGTGTTGTTTAAAGTATTATTAAAGTAAAATATTATTATGTGGACATAAATATAAAAATGCCTACATGTCGTATGCTCAGGGAGCTTTGGTGGAATCTGGCTTGTCCCATAGATGGTCTGCTCGTGCACTTTAAACACACGCACAAGCAGATCCGTTTCCTTGCTGGAGAAGCGTTCAGTTTTTCCGCCTGCAAATTCCGCCATGTAAATAGTGAATCCGCCATGGCGCAAAGCGCAACTGGCTTTTAAAGGGAATGGGAGACGAGACTCTGATTGGTTTATTGCACGTTATGCCCAAAACACACCCATGACTCATTAAGAAAATAGGGACAACCCTTTTGGACCATGCACCAGGCCTTAATTTTACAAATGTATTAGTAAATGTTGAAATTAACATCAACTAAGATTAATACATGGTGTATAAGTATTGTTTTTTAATTGTTAGTTCATGTTAACTAATGTTAATAAATCCATTAAAGTATTGTTAACCTAGTTGTAATGATTTTAACCCCCCCTTCCAGAGCACAGTCGACAAACTCATAAAGAAAACCAACTTGGCCCTTTTGGTTGGGACCAACAGTTGGAGAGACCAGTTTGTAGAAGCCATCACTGTCAGCTCAGGTGAGTCACTGAGAAAAAGTCTCTACATACTTTAAAAACAACCACTACACAGTCCCCTGCAGACTTAACTTGACAAATTTGACAGTCAGAATGCTAGAAAACTCTAAAAGGCTTGTTCTAATTGCTGCTCAATCACTGCGCTAACTTTGCCACTTATATTTAATTAGCGCACCATTGCAATTTAAAATGTGTTGGAGCTGAATGACTGCCTGTAGCCAGAGAGAAATGCGTGTGAGTGTTTCATCAATTAAAATGACACTCCAGAGTGGTGCCGGAGAGAGAAGATATAATCACAATTTGCTTTGTCATCCTGAGCAGACAGCTCTTAGTAGTACGTTGGAGTTCCCAAGAACCAGTTTGGCATCTTAATATTTAATAGCAAACATACTGTTCTTTTTTAATGTCTTAATCAATTCTGTTTGTCTTAATAATCTTTTAACTGTAATCTTACCAAGCCCTCTGTCATAATCAAATTAAAACCCAGGGATCAAGACTTATCTTACTTTTTTTCTTTTTGCATCTTATTTTATTCGGAAATGTGTCACATTATGAAAGTAAAATGGGATGCGAATGTTGAAGTTTTATTTATGTGCATTGTAGATATTTTTAACATCCACAAATTTGGATAAAAATATTGAATTTCGTACTCTTAACTTAGACTGCGAAAAGAGTCAGGAACAATAGAAGGCGATTCTGTATCAAAAAACATTTTTTTAAAAAAATATTTTAATTTAATTTACATTTTTAACTCTAATAAGTATTATTATTTCAAATTTTCACACCATATACAAATATTTTTTGTCAAGAAATGTTAAGTTTAGTTGTGCAAAACTTGTGTGTTCTTGAGAGCAACTCTGAATTTAACAGGGAAAAAGACATCAATGTGTTTCTCATAAGTTTGTTTTTTTTGCCCAGAATTTTTCAACCATCAGTCAAGCTTATTGTGAGCATGACCAAACACAAGACAGCACCAGTCTCTCCTCTAAAATGTCAAGGCCTTTTGCTTTCACTCTCCGTCCGCACAGTTTTTGAAGTGTCTTTCGTCATGTAGCACAGTAGTCTAGAAATCTAGACGCACCCTAGCGGCAGCAAATGTAACCAACATCTTGATGTGGGTCTGGCTTGTCAGGCTAGTAGCACAGCGTATTAATAAGGAATGTGTGGACGCAAAGCTCTGTGACTCTATGTCTTTTGCCACACACACATGCAGTCAGACGCATACACAAACATTCTGACAGGCTTAACTGAAGCTGACAGAGCTTGTTAGTGCAGCCTGAGCCAAGAGGAGAGAGAGATAGGAAAATCATAATCTAAATTCCTGGGGAATATTTCTCATAATTAGACATTAGGCAGTTTATAGAGGGCTGCCTCACTCTGCACTGCACTGCTCCAGTTGTGAACCAAAATGAACTTCCTTTATCATGATGACACTGTATTATGTAAAATAATTATTGATCTTTTTTTCTCTTAAAAGATAGAGTTGCTTTCACATAAATTCTTGCACACCTAAACTACACTGCAACCAACAATTTTACAAGATTAAATGTAAAAAAAACATTTATATTGTGCAAAAAATCTATAGTAAATCATGTATTCTTAAATAATTAAAGGCACAATATGTAAGATTTTTGTATTAAAATATCCAAAAACCACTAGAACAATGTTATATATTTTGTTGACTTGTGTACTTGCATTATCCCAAATGTTTCCAAGAATGCTTAAATCCAGAGAAATAAGCAGTTTTAACCAGGACACGGACCGTGTTTGTGCATCACCTGTCAATGACATCATAACCGCATTACCCTCGATTTCCGGTTTTATTTTGTAGAAACCATGAAAACACCAAAGATGCTTTAATATATTATGTGTTTTATTAGACAGGTGAGCATCTGTTTGGATACATTCATCGACAGAAAACTAATCATTGTTATATAGCTCAACACCGTTATTGTGTACCATGTTTTACCATGCCTAATATCGCGAGTACCATGTTTTACCATGCCTAATATCGATCTAGCTTACTGCAGTGTGCAACAAGTGTATCACAGTAGCCGCCGAGCGAACGCACAGAGTAGCATTATAACATAACTTTCAACATACAACATACAATAATGTATCTAATATGATAAAACAGCGCTGCATATGCATGACCAGAAAAGGGAAGCGGTCGTCTGTAGCATAATAAAAGCTCCGCGAAATCCAGGCGTCATTAAACTACGCCTTTGTTTTGAATAGGCAACCTCTAGTGGTGAAAAATTACATATTGTGGCTTTAAAAAAACCTGTAAATAAATGTAAAATAATAATTGTCTTTATTCTAAAAATTCTAAATGTATTTTTTTATTATTAATGCATTTTTATACATGTAAATATAGAAAAATACATTTATATATGTAAAATAAATGTAAATATTGAATTATAAATGTAACTTAATTTAAACATATTAATTTGTTTTTTATGTTTTTTTAATTAATTAAAATTATAATTTATAATGTTTGTTTTTGTGTGTGTGTGTGTGTGTACGTCAGGGCCAGTATAAATGTTGATTATATTGAGTGATGTGCCTAACAACTCCTTTTTACATTCACAATATAGCACTGCCTCTTATTGTTCATAGCTTTATTGTTCAAACAGTTACCTAGCATGAGCTGGGCTGTACAATACATTTTTTGAAATGGTTTCTTGAGCAAGAAAAAATGTAGGGCAGGACTTTTTCCATTGGTATTTGATTGGATGGTTGTGGTTTGCTATTTCTGCGATCTCATGTGATTGACAGATTGTACCGCCCTTGTGCTGGTGAACACATCAGAGAGAAGAGATGTCGCTGACAGAGGGAGGGGAAGTTATGAGGACATGTGATTTAAAAATAAATAAATAAATAAATAAATGATGTGCACACTGCACAGATAAATCATTTAAAATAAATACTCCATAAAAAATAAGAATTGTCCATTTTGATTTTTAAAAATGATTTTTAGGTGTGATATTTGGCTTAACACAGACGGTATTGGACTTCCGGTCCTCTGAGCTTCATTCTGCGGTTCTGCCTCCTCTGATTTTAGAGATTTGATTGGTGTCGTCTATTTGGTGTAACAGCGATATGCTTATCACACACTGCTGTTCCCTAGAGGAAGAGGACAGCCTGTCTCTTCACAGGAAACAAACAAACCAATCCATAATTTAAATCTCCACTCCTTTTTCTCATCCTAAGGGGACGATGATGATGAAGAGTGTGGGGAAGAAAGGATGCCATCTTGCTTTGACTACGTCATGCACTTCCTGACTGTGTTCTGGAAGGTTCTGTTTGCGTTTGTGCCGCCCACTGATTACTGGAACGGCTGGGCGTGTTTCATCGTGTCCATCATCATGATTGGTGTCCTCACTGCATTCATTGGAGACATTGCATCCCATTTTGGATGCACTGTTGGCCTGAAAGACTCTGTAACTGCAGTTGTGTTTGTGGCGCTGGGAACCTCTGTGCCAGGTATTTTCCCTTTGAAAACACACATTTCACTCCAAAATCAAATTAATTATAACTAAGCACATTTTCCCCCAATATATATATATATATATATATATATATATATATATATATATATATATATATATATATATATATATATATATATATATTAATATTAAAAAATATTCATAAAATTATCATGAGAGATGCATAAGAAGAAAAAAACAATTAATTCATATAAAATGTATTTAAAATGTATTAAAAACAAATAGGAAGAAGATAGCAACACAAACAGTTACCTGGCATCACAGTTTCCTCAAAAATATTAAGCAGCACAACTATTTTTCAACATTAGTAATAATAAGAAATGTTACTTGAGCACCAAGTCAGCATATTAGAATGATTTTTGAATTTAAAGGATCATGTGACACTGAAAATTCAGCATTGCCATTATAGGAATAAAAATATATTAAAATAGAAAACAGTTATTTTAAATTGATCAAATGCATTAGAGACTTCTTTCAAAAACATACAATAATTTTGAATGGCAGTGTATATTTAAATCAGCATAATTGAACTAAAAGTACTTTCAAATAATAATTATTAAATCATAATTTTATAATAATGGATTATATATAATTATTTTGCATGCAATCATTTTACATTTTTGCTATTACAGTGATAATTTAGAGGAAAATGTGCTTAAATGTGTTGAAAATATTGTCGCAATGCAAATGATTAATGGTCCTAAAAAATAAGCTTAATTTCCTTTACACAAACTCTGATTTCTTATTTCCTTATTTGGATTTCCAGACAAAGTAGGAAATGAACATGTTCTTTAGAGGTTTCATAAGATTCACTCATTTATTGATGGAGCTATTTTTGCAGCTTGACAATATTAATTCCTTTCTGTCCTTTTTTATTCTAAAATCAGACACATTTGCTAGTAAGGTGGCAGCCACCCAGGATCAGTACGCTGACGCCTCCATCGGCAATGTGACGGGTAGCAATGCTGTGAACGTCTTTCTGGGCATCGGAGTGGCCTGGTCCATCGCTGCCATATTTCACCAGGCAAAAGGCGAGTACTTCCGCGTGGAGGCCGGCACGCTGGCGTTCTCCGTCACCCTTTTCACCATCTTTGCCTTCATCTGTATCGCCGTCCTCATGTACCGCCGCAGGCCCGAGATCGGGGGGGAACTGGGTGGCCCGCGGACTCCTAAAATCCTGACCACGACGTTGTTTTTCAGTCTCTGGCTGATGTACATCATCTTATCCTCCATGGAGGCCTATTGCATCATCAAGGGTTTTTAAATCAGACTAGAGATGATGCCGCAGACAGGATGCCGTCGTTAAAACAGGACTGACAGGAGGAAAGGGTTCAAAAGAGGAGTTCAAAGCAGGTGTTTTATTGTGCGTTGTTGTGTTATGCACTGTGTTTTTTATGTGTGTGAATACACGTGTGTTTCTGCTGTTGAAATGATTCTAGTCTTCAAAGAAGTCTAAAGCTGTCTAAAGCTTTTTTTAAAAATTGGCAAAGCTGTAAAATTGGAAATATGTAAATGTCATTGATTTGGTTGACTGATTAAGCTTTTAGGCCTGTTCACACAAAGAATGATAACTATAAAGATAACTATATTAGCGTTCAGACCAACGTTCTGTTTATTATAAGGACGCGCTGCAGTTTTGTCATCTGCCACTTTAAATATTCAAGCTCTTAAAGTGCCCTTATTATGCTATTTTAAAGTTTCCTAACAAGGTCTCCAACAACAGGTTTACAAGCGTCAAAGGTCAAAAAACAGTTTCATTTTCTCATAATATACATTGCACATGTTTTGCACCACAATGTTCAATGACTCTCAAACGACTCGATGGATGAATCAGTCTCTCTAAATCCCTCCTTTCCATGAGCCTACTCTGCTCTGATTGGTCAGATGGCGCATATTTCGGAAACAAACGCCCAATACCATAACTGAATTCCAGTTCCATCCGGAGGCTTCCTAAAGCTCAGCGATTGTACACACTGTAAAGACAGTAATGATGACGTTGATTTTACACCAATCCCAGCACGAGTCTGAATCGACGATGAAACATTGGAAGAACTAGTTATTCAACCCGAACCTTGAGCAGTGATGCTACTCAGTTTGAGGTACCTTATGAGATGTTTCAACTGTAATTCCTCACCATTAGCAAGTATGCGTCCATGTGTGTGTGTGTTTTTTAATTTATTGCGTGCACATGCAGGAACTGTATCAATAACAGCGCATACGTTAGCCCAGCACTAACGTGAATGAATGATGTAACATTAAACTTTGCAAAACAAATCTTGCTCTATCCTTTATCTTTACTCAAAGTAGTAAGAACGACAGACAATCTGCATTAATAGACACAGTTTTAGGTAATAGTGGCTCACAGCTGATTTATAGTTGTATTTCGTTATTGTGTGTGAACTCTGCTATTCTTTTACACTTATAACGATTTTTATAACTGTATTTTTATTGTTGCAGTTATCGTCCTTGGTGTGAACGGGCCTTTAGACTGAAATCTGTAATATGACACCAGCAGAGTAAATTTGATTCAAATGACATCTAAAATTCCAATAGCATCTAAGATTTAATTTTTTTTGGCCAAATGGTACAAAAATGAATGACTTGAGTAACATTCTGTTACGCATTCACTGTCATTTTAAATCTCATTCATATACTTGAAACATTTTGTAGTTCAATAAGCAGAAATCATTGTGTAAACGAACTCAAAATCTGTGGTTAAAGATAAAAATAGTGCATATCTGCAATGAACACTTTTTGAACCTACAAACGGTGTTTTAAACAACGGACGATGTCAACAGATGTTTTTTTTCCTTTAGATTTTAATGCATAAAAGTGTGGATTTGTGAGTATCATAAGCCTTTGACTTGATTTTATTTGAGATTTACATAATTCAGTGTGTTCGATGTTTTTAAGTAACCTAAAAATAGATTTAGAGAAAACACTGTGTCACCTTCCAGCCTGGTTACATGGGACAGTGTCTCTCAGCTCAACTCCACAGACTTCATATAGCTAGGAGCCAGTTACTGAGGACAGTCGAAAATAATATTAAATGTATTGCAATATTTGATGTGTGTCTAAACTTGTATATTATGTTTTATTTCATGAACTCTGAGATGTTTCCATGCGTTTCTAGTGCAGGTATCAGTAGTTTTAGTACATACAATCAAACCTGAGCATTTAGTCAAGAAGATCTGTGAGAAAATGAATTGACTTTGTACAAAAGCAAGTTCAGAATCTGTTGCTTTTATTCTTTTTAATAATACTATATGAGGAATGCATGTTATCTCTCCTGTGTTTTTTTGACTTCTCCCTTTATTAAGAAAAGGCTGTATTTTTTTCTTTTCTTTTTGTAAATCACAGTATACAACATACATGTATGATAGAAAGTTAACTGAGACACTGGGAATATGATCTTATTGTATATAGTGTTCAGTCTTCAAATAGCTAATTCAGGATATATGACTATTTTTGGCCATTTGAGGAGACTAGTGCACTGGTAAAAGCTTTTTTCCTTTTTTACCTATTTTGGTCAGGCTATATCATTGCGGCACTATTCATCTACTCCAGCCCGAGTCACTCCATCCTCAGCTTCATTGACAGTACATTTCGCAGATATGTTGAAGTAGTTTTCCCTCGCTTGTGCGAGTGCTCGATACCAGTAAGTTTCATTTTTATTAATATCATCTGTATGAGAATACAATCTTTATTTGGAACATTGTTTGTTGTTTCAACAATTTGAGTTTTGTCCTTTATGTTTTCTGTGGCACACTCGACAGTAGGGTAATGCACAATATGTTACCGCGACGTGTTGCCCCCACTTCCCCACCACAACAAAATAAAACTTTAGGACCTCATACAAAATAGACGTTTTCAGAGTTTAGACAAAGGTTTGTTGTGTGTATATTGATGATAGTATGGTGCCCTCTTGTGGCAGAATAATTGAATGTTCTGTAAAAACAAATCCAGCATATCCATCTTTTTATAATGCAAATTATTATTATTATTATTACCGATGCTTCATTTCACTCATAAACAGGGCTGCCACGCCGTTTGTCCGTTCAATTTCCATTACTTTCCCTGTCATTTGTGATTAATGGGATTTTAAATAAATAGAGGTTTTACTCACAAAGAGCATTTATTAGCCTACATTTTATACATTTAGCCCAATAATTTGGACCTGAACATAACTAGAACAAATTATATACACTATAGAGTAAACTTCCCTGTTAGTTCCAGGTCAGTGTTGTTATTGTTAACTAAAGCTATTCTATTTCATTAATTGGGTTTCGGGTTCACCCAAAAATGAAAATTACCCCATTATTTACTCACCCTCAAGCCATCCTAGGTGTATATGACATTCTTCTTTCAGACGAATACAATCGGAATTATATTAAAATAGGTCCTGGCTCTTCCATGCATTATAATGGCAGCCCAAAATTTGAAGACCAAAAAAGTGCATCCGTCCATTATAAAAGTAATCCACACAGCTCAGGGGGTTAATAAAGGCCTTCTGAAGTGAATCGATAGGTTTGTGTAAGAAAAATATGCATATTTAAAACTTTATAAAGTAAAATATCTAGCCTCTGTAGTATATGCAGTAAATGGTTCAGTCTAGGTCACCCCCATACAGTTTGTGTAGTTGTTATGAACCACAGGTGTACTGCGCATGTCATTATAACTGAGCAGGTGAAATGCACAAGTAAAGAGAAGCTCAACACATTAAATCCTGTGTACGTGCCTTTATGGGAGTTAAGAGTTCAACAAAGAACACAACAGCTTCTGGCGGACCGCCGTTCGTATTCAACTTACGAAAAAATCATAACTGGCGCGACGGTGGCATCGGACGTAGTGTAAGCATTTTGAACTGCAAGAGACGTTACACTTTGTAAGTTAAATACGGAAGGCTGTCCGCCGGAGCTTGATATTTTACTTTATAACTTGTTAAATATGGATATTTTTCTTACAAAAACCCATCGATTTGCTTCAGAAGGCCTTTATTAACCCCCCTGAAGCCGTGTGGAGAATGTTTATAATGGATGGATGCAATTTTTGATCTTCAAATTTTGGGCTGCCATTCACTGCCATTATAATGCTTGGAAGAGCCAAGACATTTTTTAATATAACTCCGATTGTGTTCGTCTGAAAGAAGAATGTCATATACATGATGGATTGAGGGTGTGTAAATTATGGGATAATTTTCATTTTTGGGTGAACTATCCCTTTAAAGGATTATGGTTCACCCAAAAATGAAAATTCTGTCATTAATTACCCTCATGTCGTTCTAAACCCGTAAGACCTTCGTTCATCTTCGGAACACAAATTAAGATATTTTTGATGAAATCCGAGAGGTTTCTGAACCATCAATAGGCAGCAACGTCATTGCAACTTTCAAGGCCCAGAAAGGTGGTAAAGACATCGTTAAAATAGTCCATGTGACTCCAGTGGTTCAACCTTAATGTTATGAAAGAATACTTTTTGTGCGCAAAAATAAATGAATAAATAAAGACATTGTTCAACGATTTCTTCTCGTCTGTGTCAGTCTCCTATGCTGTTGGCATAGTAAACACAGTACAGCATGTCCAGGTTCTACGTCAGAACACCGATTCACCATTGGCTGACGCTGTTCACGTGAGCACCACGAAGCATGTGTGTGATGCTGACGTAGGAGCTGGCCAATATTGAGGCGGCGTTCTGATGTAGACCCTGGAGGCGCTGTTTTTTTTTGCTCATTATAAACTGCTTTTCTTGAATAATACATCATAGCCAATAGCTGCGAGGTGAAATTAATGCCATTGTTTAATATTTCTGCACAGGTGGGCTAGTATTCTTCTTGAAAAAGAGAAAACCGAAAACATGCTGGCACTGCTTAAAATGAGTTGCCATATGTCTGACAAGAATAATAACACGCATAACAGAGCTGAAATACTGCCGAAGTCAACATGAAACAGTTTGGTTTCTTCATAGACCTTTATTTCATCATTATAATATTTTATTTACGATACACTTTCAGAAACACAGTAGAAGTTTTGAGGCAAACAGTACAGTTTCTGGGATATGTTACTGTTTTGGCTCAGTTTGAAAAACAACATCCTGCAGTTAATATAATCGTCGTCGCTTTATATTAGTGTTGCTTCGTGTGGAACGGAAGAATTCGTATTTTCAGCAATGACGTGACGTCATGAGCGAGGCTGGTAGATTCGAGAGCATCCACTTTAAGCATGCTGCCATATTATGATTGCACTGCTAGTGACAGCCACGTTCAAGTTCTGAATCTTCAGAGACATTTCATCCAATCACGAAATTGCATATCCACGTCTTAGATCTCAAGACTTCTCGTGTCTCTTTGATTTTTTCAATCTTTTTGAATATCGTCCACCAGCTGTTACCCAAAGGTGATATATATGCAATCATGCCTTTATACATTTGTCTGTTGTGGTGACATTGCTGACATGAAGCGTCCTGTTCATCCCTGATTGAATTCTTTAGCTGTTTTTTTTATTTGAAATGTCAGCTTTAGTTTTGAGCCAGTGGTTAGTCGACTTGTATCCATTTGCACGTGGTTGGGAAACCAAAAGATATGCTTTAATCACATAATAAAAAAATAATACTGTCCATGATCAGGGCAATCATTTGAATTTCAGATGGTCTGCATAAAAAATTTGGCTCAGATCCTAAGTGTCACCTGATCCAGAGAATGACTGCATCACAACAACCCAAAAACATACACTTACCCATTTCAAATCAAAGGTTTTGTTCATTATATTCACACATACTGTATATTTGTGTGTATTTTCTTTTTTATGTGTGTGATTTGTAAGCAAATGTGTGTAGAAGACACACAGGAAATGCAACAGTCTTGTCTTTCGGTCTGTATAACATCAACACATCTCAAAAGAGCCCCACAAAGGTATCGGAAATCTACAAGACATTCAAAACTGCTCCATACAGCATGAAGTCCCACTTGAATCTGTTTGACTAAAGCGCCAAGTGCTGATTAATTGTTTTGCTGGGTCCTCCAGGCCACAGGGGGCGCTCATACAGATGACTCCCTTGCCGTTTTAGAGCGAAGAGCCTTTGTACGGCTTAAGAAGGGATAAGTTGTGCAGATACAACCTGACGCCACTGTTAGGCCCAGACTGACCCATGCACAGAAGATGGACCATCCGTAACCGTGGTCCACGTCACCGGGCAGACCGTAGATGAAAGGAGGGTTCCTGGATAGGTCGTATGACACACTGGCTGCGTAGGTGCACAGTGAGATTGTGCAAAAGATTCCTGTGGGAAAGAAAAAGTGTTACTGATCCAACACACGGGAATCCATGTTAGACATCCATATTTATTTAAAACATTGTATTGGCTTTAGTAGATAGATAGATAGACAGACAGACAGATGATAGATAGATAGATAGATAAACAGACAGATAGATGATAGACAGAGACAGATGATAGATAGATAAACAGACAGATAGATGATAGATAGCATTTATTAATGAATCGTTTGAGTGAAGTCACTTATAAAGACCATTGCTGCGCCCGATATCACATACTGTAGTACTGCTGTACTACATTTGGTTTGAAACTTACTTTGCGACCAATAAAAAAAGTATGTTCTATATACAGTAGTATGAATATGGGTAGTATGAATTAAATTTGTACATACTATATCCGCCATATTGTCACTGTCACATGACCTATCAACATCAGTTGTGTCGCTTCACTGTCATTCACAAATCCTTTCCCGTGGCCTCATCGGATGGTAAAGTGTCCATTAAATGTGCACATAAGAATCTCAGCTGAAGTAGTATGTCATTCGGGTACTTTTAACCTACATTTTTTGAATACTATGAATTCGGACACTACTCTTTTGGTGAACTTTTTGTGTATACTAGTATTAGTATGGAAGTAGGCATACTGTATTTAGACACAGCGAATAACTTGTTTAATTTCTAAATTAGTCAAATTTTTTTTTTTTTTTTTTTTTTGGCCTTTATTAGATAGAACCATGTAGAGGAGACAAGAAGCAATGGGAGAGAGGAGAGAGGGGAACAGGATTGGGAAAGGACCTCGAACTGAGAATCTAACTCAGGTCGACCAAATCACCACTACATGTCAGAGCACTGTCCACAAGGCTATGGCCACATTTTTGAAGGAAATTATTTGAATGAATCACTCAAAACAATAGGGACTGCAAATATGCATACTTCCCTACTATATGTTAGGCGAAAAACAAAATGTGAAAAAAGTGTGCATCTAATGAACACTATACTATCCCATGAGGTTAAAGAAGAGAAGTTGTGAGTGGCAGTGAAATGGCGCCACTGACAATGACAACATGACGAATGGATTATGTCCAGATTTCATTCATACCACACACATTCATACTAAATAGAATGTTGTGGTGTGTCCGAAATTGCATACTGTCTAGTAGGTCTAGTAGTACTGTCTTCTTTTGAATTTGAATTTACTTCGTGATCATTAAAAAAAATTATATAAAAAAAAAACAGTAGGCGGAAAGTGCCCGGATGACATACTACTTCTCCCGAGATTCTGAAGTGCACATTCTGTTCGCGAGAGGGGTTTTATGAATGGAAGTGAAGCGACGCAACTGACACTGGTAGGTCATGTGACAGTAACAACATGGCGGATGTAGCACGACCAAATTTAATCAAACTACCCTTTTTCACACTATATAGAGCGTACTTTTTTTAACAGTCGCAAAGTAAATTCAAATTCAAATGTAGTACCTGCTCAGTATGTGATTTCGGATGCAGCGTGAACAAAATTCGGACGTACTACATCTGCCATGTTGTTACTGTCACGTGACCTACCAGCGCGAGTTGCCATTCGTAAATCCTCTCCTGTGGCCTCATGGGATGTTCAAGTGTTCATTGAATGCGTCACAAAAATAATTACTTATTCAAGACAGTATGCCGGTTTTGGATACTTGTTGCATTTCTGAATTAATCCATGTATTTGAACGAATCAGTTGAAATTCACTTCCAAAGACATTCATTTGCCTCCACCTACTGGTGTAATGGTGTAAACTGCAGAAAGAGTCATTGAAAAATCCCCACTACTAATAAATATTTTTATATATATTTCACTATCTTGTTTACTCACACACACACACATACACACACATACAGTATATATATATATATATATATATATATATATATACAAGACAAGGAAAATAAGACAGAAGGAGAGACGTGGGAGAATGAACAAGGTAGACAACAACTTGGAAAACGAAAATGTTAGATAATAAGGCCGAATAAGCAGAATTGTGTACCTGCCATAAGGAACAGGAGTCCAGACACATGCTGTGTGAGGCTTTCCTCCCAGAAAAATCCCACGGCGGCCACAATGCTTCCACACAGCATTACGGCAGCAGCCATGCCCAAGAACCCCGCCGTGATGCGCCGCAGATCTGAAAAACACAGAAAAACATGACTTCCATGACTACCACCCACTTAGCCAACAACTCACACTTCATAGCTATGGGTAACACCTTATCTTTAGGAACTTTCACTGAACTGTGTGGGCTCTTAGTTTTGAAGTTTTGGAGCTGCTGATTGCAGATATTGATTCAGGGAGCTTAATTTGGAGGTATATCACATTACAGAATCTGATTGGGATACATGCATGGAGGAAGAAAAGCTTAATTAGAGGCATTTTAACGAGGGCTGTAATTAAGACTTGCAGGCTCCCTTGAGACTTGCTAAGTTACAACATCACAAGAGCTAATATGATTCCTTCCAACAGAAAATGACATTTGACCAAGTTTGTGTACACAAAACAGTACCGTGGGGAAAATAATCATATCATGCAGATGCAAGAAAAGGTTATGATTACATATTCATGACAGGACATGCAATAACCGCATTAACACAAAACACATGAGCTGTATTCTTATTGTGGAATGGACAATAGAACCCAATGGTCCTCTGTCTTAAAATTTTAACCGGAAATTGGACATATCGAAGGGCTCGACCCTCTTTTACAATAGCCAGTACCTTTAGTTAAAGTCACAGATGTGAACCCTTATTTACTATTGCTAACTGATGGCATTCTAGAGAGTATTTGATTGGTTGAGTTGTTGATATTTTTGGGCAGTTTTTCCAGAAAGAAAAACACTTGTACATTTAAATATATAGACCAATGTTTTATGTTTCTCTTCAGCTTTTTATATCTAACAGTACTTTCATGAGGGGTAAAAAAAGAAAACTTAATCACTCTTAAAAGAAAAGGTTCTATACAGAACCTTAAAGGCACTTCAGAACCTTTTAGGGGTTCTCATCATGGGATCATTTTATGGATTTAGTTTGAATTAATTTTCTATTTTGATTAACTCTTAAATGCATGAATGTTTCGCCAATCATTATTACATATTCGGGTCATTATTACCTCTCCCGATAATATAAAACTTTCCTGATATTATACAAATTACAGAAAAATAAAATAAAGCATATTTTGTTACCTTTTGGAGCTTGGAAGGGTTCAGTTTGAGCAGATGTTTTATGCCATCATCACTGTACTCATCAGAGCTCATTTCCCAGTACATTCAGCATCTCAAACATATTCTATCATTTTCAAAATCTTCAAAATTAATATTTTGTTCGCTGACAGCTTCTTCACCAGATCCACCGTTAAGTGACAGTGACACTAATATTTGATTGCGTTCAGTACCTGCTCTGCAGTAAATCACTGAGTCATTTCAAGTTTTGCTGATGATACTTCCTATTCTTTTGTTTTCTGCCTGTGGTAACAATGAGTGAAACGTCACTAATCATTGTGTATCAGACATTGCCACCTTGTGGAATAAAGGTGAATTGCACTTATTCAGTCATCAAAGATTCAATTATTGCTGTGCAGAAAAATATACTTGCACTGTTACACACCTCGGGTCGTTAACAATTTTTACAAAAAGTGAATG
Source organism: Rhinogobio ventralis (assembly GCA_039654625.1). Classification (NCBI taxonomy): domain Eukaryota; kingdom Metazoa; phylum Chordata; class Actinopteri; order Cypriniformes; family Gobionidae; genus Rhinogobio; species Rhinogobio ventralis. The sequence goes on from CM077213.1 coordinate 10,521,158, forward strand.
GGAAAACAGACATTCTTTTATAATTGTATATATTTTTTCTTATTATATTGTTTATAATGAATTGTTTGAGGAATATTAAGAAGGTTGATGTCTAACTTTAAAAAATGAATGAGGAGGAGGGTAGTGAATGATTCCCGCATCACAAAAGACCCGAGGTAATGGTTTTTTCTAAGAGTGTAGGTGTTACGGTGTGTAGTGCAGCAGGGAAGAGAAGATCCAGGGCTTCCACAAAGACGGGTTTTTATTTATAAATGGAAACAGAACACAACACACATAAGCATAACACATAGGAACGGACAAGGAGTGCAGGGAAGTGAGATCAATATAAAGGGAGTGCTAATGACGACGACCAGGTGCAGGGAATCCAGGGAGAGTGGGAGAGATGAGGAGTGAGTGATTTCAGGTGTGAGACAGGGAGGATCATGGGAAATGGAGTCCGGGACAGGCGTGGATTGTAACAGTAGGAAGCACATATTTCAGATAATGTTTATGCTATTATTTTCATTCCCTAAATATCAATCAATGAAAATTAAATGCACTGATTATATTGTGTTAATACCAAATAACATAATTTTCCTTTTCAAAATTACATTTTTTATCTATTTTTACTTGTTAAAATCCAGATCCTCAGTATGAGCCTATCTACAGCTTCATAAATACAATGTGTATTGTCAATAAGCACAATACAAATAAATGTAACTGAATTTAGTAAAAAATCATAATCAAATCATTGTCAGAGCAAATATTTACATGGCAAGCATCCTTCCCATTAGCCTTCTGTATTTTTTTTACATGTTATTGCACTGCACAGTTTTCACTATGCAAAGCACACTTAACTTCAGCTTGCATGCACTGCTTAACATTCAAGAGCTACATAAGGCAGTGAGGAAGCTTTGAGCGACTTACGTAAGAGGTGCCACTCGTCCTGCTGTATGGTCCTTGTCAGGTTGAGAGGGATGTTCCTGAGTCTAATGGGTTGGGAGAAATGGTACTTGACAGAAGTGCATCGGTCTGCAATACCTGCATAGGGATCACACACTCGTTTAAGACAAATTCTGCCCTTCAAATGCAGCTAAAGGTCTTACCAATGAAATCCCTCCCAAATCCTCTGGCATGTAATGCTAGTTGTTCATAAGAAACACTTTCTTGCTTCCCTTAAAATCCTTGCAATGTTGTTTCTGTATTAATGCATTTCTGTTTGCACTAAGCTCTGCTTATTTGTTTGTTTTGTTTGTCTTTCCCTGGATGTTCCAGCACTGGGCCAAGAGCAAGTATAGAGCCAAGCACTGCTGAAACACCGCCTCCCCAACAGAGTGACCTTCTGTCATTATTTCCGCATGGGTTCACACCATACCACACAGATTTGGCAGCGTTGTGAGCTGATTCTAAGAGATGAGCAGAGACTGCAGTAATCATGCAGTGAGCCTGAGATGCATAGTTAAGTAAAAAGACACTGTCTGGGTTACGGTCAGCTACATGACATTTCATTCACTCTAAGAAAAAACTGAATTCAGTCTGGCAAGTTCCTATCAGTTTCTTAAAAACGTGTGGGTGAAATTTAAATGTGCCTCCTCTTAACTGACTACATTAAATTCAGAGCCTAGCCAGCGAGAAACCTCTAAAAAGGCTACCTGTTGACCAATTTCCCATGACTTTTCCTATCGTGATTACTGCCTAAGGATTTTTAAATATCATAGAAAGTTCTGTTATAGAGATTGCTCTCACAAACAGCACATTCTAGCTAATTTATAGCTCTCTCTCTCTGTATGTGTGTGTGTGTGTGTATATTTATACACACACATACATAACTATACATTTTATATAGAATATAGATTTTTAAAAATTGTTTAGGGAAATGTATGTGTATATGTGTATGTATACACACAGTGTGTATATGTATGTAGGCCTATAAATATTTAAAACTGGTGATAGAGACACTAAAGTCATGGGATCAATTCTCAGGGAATGGTAAATGTAAAAATAAATGAATGCCATAAAATGTAAAATGTATGAATGCCATGCAACTTGCTTTGAATAAAAGTTTCTGCCAATTACATAAATGTAAAATCTATACACATTTTGACTTGTTGATGTGTAAATATGTGGGTTGTAATCATAATATTTAAATGAAATGGAACTCCTACTGGTACATTTAAACATATCACTAGCAAACTGTAAGTCACAAGTGATGAACAGAAATAAATGGAATTTTGATCTTCTGGTTGTCATGGCGCACTCAACCCGAGCTGATTCCATTGTGATCTGATGAGATGCTCTTTAGAGTGCCTTTCTTCTTTGATGGGCTGATTCGGGGACTCACAGTAATAGACTGTGTCACAAATCAAAGCCTGGGTGCCGAAGGTCAAGTGATCTGTGTGATTTTGGGCTTGATTTGCGAGGTGGCACACGGCTTCCGCTTTTAATCTTGACATGATCAGATCTCTGTAATCTGTATTGACTATGAATCATCACTCATTTCCTGTGCTTTTTTTCACCTTGAGACTTTCATCTCTTTCAAAGGAAACTTTTGCGAAACAGCTGGCTTGGTTGGCAATTTAATAAAGTTTTGTTCTGTTGAGATATATCATGCATGAAATTGATTTGCAGAAAGTGCCTTTGCAGTAAAATAAACAGGTCAAGAGAGAGACAAAAAATGTCAGGCACTAGTGTCAGCAAAAAATCCATTAAGCTTAAGTTCGGATAAGTGTCAGAACAAAAAGGATTAAATCGATATTTTTTCCAGGAAACGAGTAGGCTATGCATAAGCAATATATTCATCCACACTCACCTATTTTTTTGACGCAACATGCAAACCATCAACATCATCTTCACTCGCCTGCACACTTAGCGTCTGTCAAACAGCCAGAACTAACTATGGAAATAGTATTAACAATTCCGGTTCCGATTCGATTCCTTGACTCAAATAGCCTAACCATAATATTTGAAATGATGAGATAATTTCGTGTTTGCCAGCACTTTTTTCTATTCACCCTGCCTTCTCTTGAGTCGGCATAAAATGCAATCCTATAAAAAAAAACATTAACTTATACACTAGGATACTTGTCACAACAATATTCAGAATGTGCATCTTTAAATGCATCTTATAAACAACCAGTCAGAAGCTGACTGCACTGATTTAGACGTGTCACGATCCTTGATTAACAATCAACTGATTTAATAGTAGTGTTTTGATTCACTGAAAAGAACCGACACCTAAGAATCATTTGTTCGGTAATCTGACTACTGTGGTCGCGCTGTCTATTTTATCCGAAAAGAAACGGCTAAGTAGAATCATTCGTGCAGGAATCAAACTACACTGGTGCCGCTGTATGTTTGAATCAACTAAAAAGAGCCGACTCATAAGAGTCATGCGTTTGGGAATCGGATAACACTAGTCGCGCGTATTTGTTCACGTTATAGATTCAATGCAGAAAACACTGTATGGTTATTGTAACTGTAGAAAGAATACACAGAATTGAACTTCATCATCATCGTTCGTTTCGGGTAGGATACTATCAAAACAGTTCTCACCGTAGCCAGAACTAAGCAAACATTTGGACGCCTTTTCAGCCTGTGTTAAAACGAACTGTCCACTCAGGTCTTACCCTTCGAAATGAGTTTGTCAATATCATCGTCCATTCCCTGGAAGTAGCATTTCCTCCAAAGTCCAGAGTAGGTGGAGAAGAGCGGGCGCCCGCACTCCGTCTCCAAAATGCCCATGCCCAAAATCGCCCTCCAGTTCTCCAACAGTTCCTCCTCTCGACTCCCTACATGGATGGGCTTCATAAGAGCCAGGTTGCGCTTCGCATTCCCACTGTCCACCAGAGGCAGGTGATAGATGGGCATCTCCCTGTTCTTCTGGTCGTTGGACTCCGATCCGTACTGGTCGCAGTTCTCCTTGTGTCTCCTGGTGTCGGTTTCGTACCAGTGGTCGGTAAAGATCGCCGTAACCAGCAGCATGAGCGCGAGCAGGCTCATGGACAAGCTGAACGCCGTTACAAGAGCCCGTTTCTCCATGTCTCCAACATCCGCGCAACTCACTCAGTCATCTCTCACACGAAGCGTACTTTCCTCGCCTTTTCCCGGGACAATGCAACGCTTCGATCTCTCATCACAGGTGAATGCGCGGAGTGTGTCTGCGCGTGCGGTACTGTGGGCATCTGTATGAGGATGCGCGATGGCCGTGCGTGTGTGTTTACCTGCACTCCGTTCGGCGTTTGTGCATCTTCCTTTATCCGCAGTAGCCGCTTGTCTTACTTTCCCTTTTCCTGAAAAGGATGATGCATCCACGCATAACAAGATTTCACCGTGCAGCTGAACGCGCGTGTGGAAATGTCAAGGTTGTCGCGCGCCTACTGTGCCAACAATAGCTATGGGTGTGTCAAGGAGACAGGCGAGGCGGTTTCCTGCGAGAGCGCGACTGAACTGTAATGATGATGAGGAGAATGATGATGATGATGATGATGATGATGATGGTGGTGGTGATGATGACTACAGTTTGACCAGGCAAACATCAGTGCAGACCATTATGCAAAGGGAAAAAACAACTCAAGAACTTGATTCGACTGCAAAATATTCTGAAGAAATGTTTTTCTAGTACAATAGGGTCGATGTCTGATATGATAAAAATGATAAATCTTTTTATGCAATACTTGCGTTCATGTTTTATTACATTAATAGCAAACCGTCTTCTACAAGAAGTTTGATTTATTTACTTTTTTAACATGTAATGAAAAATACTTCCCTTGTACCTCGAATAGGCCTACATGTGAGTGTTCACAATATTTGGGAATTAAGAGGTTTTTATAGTTACTCCATCTGAACAAAACGTGACTTTCATAACAAAACGTGACTTTTCATAACATTGCGACTTGTCAAAATACAAGTTCTAAAAAAAAAAAAAAGATTATTTTAATAATCTAAAGATCTAAAGAACCTTTTTCCACTAAAGATCTTCATGTGGAATTTAAAGGTTCCATGAATGTTAAAGGTCCTTAATGGAACCATTAATGCCAGTAGTATGTACGTATATGACATGCATCTATGTATCAAAAGACCGATATGAACCAATATTTGGCCATTTTACATTGGTTAATAAATGTAGTGCACATTTTCTCTTTTTAAATATATATAAATAATAAATTCCATTTATTAAAATATATTACATAAATAATATCTAAAACCAATAATATTTTTAATAATTAAGAATAATTAAAAACCCTCGCTGGACTATCACTGCATTACATAGACACACAAAAGATAGAGAGGAACTGTAAATGAATAAAATTTTGCTTATTGCATAAAAACCTGAACAATGGATTGGAACACATCTAGAACGGCCAGAGTACCTCTCTAAGCTATACAGGCCAACTGTATGTGCGTTGGTTGTTTGATAACTGCCGTCATGCTGAGACCTTGATCTGTGCCAGTGCATGCTTTAATAATCAGTCAATAAATTGCATCCTGGATGTGTGCCTGGCATTTGAGAAATAAATTAGACTCAATAGTCCTGGCTCATAAAACCTTCATAACAACCACATGGTGTAAGTACAAATGTGTTCAGAAGCTCACTCTTGGCACACACTCCTCTGTGATTCGGAAATAAACAGCGCTGAATCACAATCCTGTCTGAGCTGAAAGAGAAGAAGATGGAGGATGAGACTGTTTTGTAAGTCACAACCACATGGAGAATCCTGACAACTGTTAATTTGTCAACTGTCAGTGATTTGTCACATATTTGGAGAGATATATGTGAGAAAACAGAGCTCAAACTGCCTTGTGTAACATCCGAAATGAAGAAAATCCATGTAGAAAACCACAACCCTTCACTGTTATCTCTGCATACAAGTCAGAAAATAACAGTAAATTACAAAATACTCAAATGTAAAACAACTACATGATCTAACAGTGAAGGGACATTTCTGTACAAAATCACACTGGAAACAGATTTGCAAGGACAGAATTCAAAATCAGTTGCACTCTAATTATTTTAGTAATTATTTTGTACTGTCTAATTGTTCTGTTTTTATTGAGCAGCACATTAGTCAACCTTGGTTGTGTTTAATGGTGCTATATAAATAAAATTGACATTTAAATTTTTGTCACTATGTCCTGTTCCACATAAATACATTCTATTCTATTCTACACTGAATAGGCCTACTTGTTTTCTATTTTTGGTGTCCTAAAGTAGACTTTTGTAGAATTAGATAGAATTTTGACTTCTTTATAGCAAAAAAGGTTAGCCAGTGACAGAGCCAAACTTCTGCTTTCTTATGCAATATGTTACATGAGTCATCACGTTGTTAAGTTACAATATTGTTATAATGACTATATTGTTATGTTTTATTGCTAGTTTTAATATTTAATGTATATATAATTAGGATTATTCGCTCTGGATTTCATAATTATTTCTTTACTGGATCAAGAGTGCATCTTTTTAATTAAAAGTTCATTGTGCACTGTAGGCCTTATATTAAAGATAATAATAAATATCAAAACAAGACAAACCAATTATCAAACTCACCATATAGGCCTATTTAGACTTCAAAAGAAGGAAATGAAATAAAGAAAACGCTATTTCAATAGAGGGTTTCGGACACCTTTGTGTCAAATATTCCTCAGAAGCAGGTTATCTACTGTTGCCTGTGCGCCTCTGGTCATCTGACCCAACCCATCCTCCTCCTCCTGTCTTCATCCTCCCATTCCAAGCATTCTCCACTCTACGAGAGCAGCGCATGCGCAGTTGAGCTCACGGGAAGCCATGTTAAAGTTAGTTAAGTACTGCGACTGAGATTCCTTTCTGACGCCGTATGTTTATTTTTTTCCCCCGTTTTTCTCCTTTCGTCCGTGTCAGGACCCCCAGCAAATCTAACACTGATAGTCAGAGGCCGGAGTCCCCACGATGAACTCTAGTTTCGATCTGTCCAGGCGAAATCCGCAAGAGGATTTCGAGCTTATCCAGAGGATAGGCAGCGGGACCTACGGGGATGTTTACAAGGTAAAAATGTGTTTTCTACAAACAAGGCCCGTCTTTTGGACAGTGCAGTCCACATTTAAAGGGCCCAATCTTTAAAATAAAACCTATGTGAGGCATATGGGAGTTTAAATGTTGTAGATCTACAGTCATGAAGATTGTACTTCTCTGAAGTGGAATGGGACACTGATCACTTAAAGGTGCACGCCGTATTTTTTTTGAGAAGTAAAAAAAAAAATACATTTAATGAAATTAATAGCACTATGAAGAAAAATGTTGTACACTTATATGACATGAAGATTACAGACCTATCAGTCTTCTAGTAAAAGCTTTTGAATTCTACTTGGAGCGGGTCCTTCATGGGCAACGCCATGTTGACATCACATGACCGGACCTGTCATGCTGTTTTTGGACTAGGCCTACTACTACTACTACAAATTAAAAATAACAATAATGTATTTACTTTATATATAGTGCTTCAGCAATTGAGTGTGGGAAATATAATCTATAAACAAGCAGTACAAAGTACCAATGCAGCCTGATATATCAACAATGCACCACAAAAATCTGTGTTGAATCTAAGAATGTACATGTTATGAATGTGTAGTATGAAATGGAGAAAAACAGGTAAACAAACCTTTCATGCATCCAGACCAATAGGTGTCAGAACAAAGTACTAAATCACTGACCACTATTGAGACGAATAAGAGCCGAACAAAGCAAAAACTTGTGATGCGTCCCAAATTACCTGCTTATACTAAGCCCTAAAGGTACTCTTTTTGTGAAGAAAAATTAAATACTTTTGAGTGTGTAGCAGAGGAGTATACTAGGACATACTATCACGTCATAAGATTGCGTCCTTAACGGGCACTCCGTCGCATAGTTAACGTGCATCCTGTGATTCCTGTTATCCTCCATATTTCATTTAATTTTATTTCCTACCATATTGGAGAGAAAAGAAGAAGCATGTTGATCTGCCAGAGTGCCAAACGTAGGTCTTTCATGCGGAGAACTATCCACATATTTTTGCATAATGATGCATTTAAAAGTTAATGGCCAGACTGAACTTTATAAAAGTTCATATTGTTGTTACAGATGAAATACAACATGGATAGATAGATAGATAAATAAATATTTATTTATTTATTTAGTCATCTTAACTTTTGCCCTACTTAAAGGGATAGTTAATTCAAAATGCAAGTTTTGTCATCATTTACTGACTGTCATTTTGTTCTAAAACTGTTTGGCTTTCTTTCTCCCTTAAAACAGAAAAGTAGATGTTTTGCAGAATGACAGTGTCAGTCATTATTCATTATTCATTTCCCTTTAAGAAACACAACAAAAGTAGTATCAAACACTGATCTGTCAAACATTATGTGGTTAAGCACACTTATCTACTGTTTGCAAATTTTACATAACTTCATGTCAACTTATTAAGTTTATTCCCAGTTTCTTGCACCTCAGTGCGAGTACGACTGAATATCATTATTGTGTGGTTTTGTTGCAGTGTCACTCCCATGAGTTGTTGCAAAATTGTGCAAGAGATGACAAATATTTGAGGAAGGCCTTGTGATATCGCCGCTTAAGTCTGTGGTTGTCGACTTGTCACTGAATCTAACTCAAGTAGAAAGATCAGTTTGGTGACAGCTGGTCAGTTGATCACTGAGGCCGTTTTCTTGAGTGGTTAATTTGGAAGATGTTTACAAGTGGTGTGAAATGTGCTGGATTATCTGCAGCTTTATCCAATTGAGGCTTAAGCAGTGGGTCAGTGTCACCCTGCAAGACTTTCACCTGTCAGTCAACACTTAAAAATAAAGGTTCCTCATTGGCATTAATGATTCCATGAAGAACCTTTAACATCCATGGAACATTTCCACTGCCCAAAATGTTCTTAATAGTGAAAAAAAGGTTCTTTAGACTTTTAAAAGGTTCTTTGGGGACCTAAAATATTAGACGTTACACTTAGAAAACCCCCTTTTGGATCCTTTATTTTTAAGAGGGTTGCACATGGCCAACTTTTTACATATTAAAAGGTGTGATTAATTCTATTTAGTCGTCTTTTATCCCGTCTTCAAGACAAGCAGCATGTCAGTCTTCATTTGTCAGAAGAATATTTGTAATATTATCTGACAGAGCGTATTATAGGATTATGTGAAAGATAAGTAATACTCTGTTTATGATGATTGGATGAATTTTGGATAACAGATAATGGATTATGTTGGCTACTGTCTGGTTTAAGAGCATTGAGTGCAGTGCATGTACAGATATGCAGTTATTTACAGTCCTTCGGTGTTTTTCCTTGATAAGCTACTGTAATCAAGAAGGTAACCGAATATTCTAGATTGGAGGAGACAGTCATTGAGAAACCCATATTGATTGACTGCTATTCTGAATATTTGTGGGTATGTGGCCTCTTCAGTGTCTTTGGCAGTTGACTATAATTAATGTTTTTTATTGAGTCAATTAGAGCTGTCACTAGCGATTATTTTGGTAATCGAGTAAACAACCAATTATTTTGACGATTAATCAAGTGATCAGATTTTTGTGTGGTAATAAAGTAGACCTAAGCCTTTAAAAAGTTTCATGTATATATTTAAGAAATATTTGCATGTATATACTATATATATATATATATATATATATATATATATATATATACACTCACCTAAAGGATTATTAGGAACACCTGTTCAATTTCTCATTAATGCAATTATCTAATCAACCAATCACATGGCAGTTGCTTCAATGCATTTAGGGGTGTGGTCCTGGTCAAGACAATCTCCTGAACTCCAAACTGAATGTCAGAATGGGAAAGAAAGGTGATTTAATCAATTTTGAGCATGGCATGGTTGTTGGTGCCAGACGGGCCGGTCTGAGTATTTCACAGTCTGCTCAGTTACTGGGATTTTCACGCACAACCATTTCTAGAGTTTACAAAGAATGGTGTGAAAAGGGAAAAACATCCAGTATGCGGCAGTCCTGTGGGCGAAAATGCCTTGTTGATGCTAGAGGTCAGAGGAGAATGGGCCGACTGATTTAAGCTGATAGAAGAGCAACTTTGACTGAAATAACCACTCGTTACACTCGAGGAATGCAGCAAAGCATTTGTGAAGCCACAACACGCACAACCTTGAGGCGGATGGGCTACAACAGCAGAAGACCCCACCGGGTACCACTCATCTCCACAACAAATAGGAAAAAGAGGCTACAAAATAGAGAGCTCACCAAAATTGGACAGTTGAAGACTGGAAAAATGTTGCCTGGTCTGATGAGTCTCGATTTCTGTTGAGACATTCAGATGGTAGAGTCAGAATTTGGCGTAAACAGAATGAGAACATGGATCCATCATGCCTTGTTACCACTGTGCAGGCTGGTGGTGGTGGTGTAAGTGTGTTGGGGATGTTTTCTTGGCACACTTTAGGCCCCTTAGTGCCAATTGGGCATCGTTTAAATGCCACGGCCTACCTGAGCATTGTTTCTGACCATGTCCATCCCTTTATGACCACCATGTACCCATCCTCTGATGGCTACTTCCAGCAGGATAATGCACCATGTCACAAAGCTCGAATCATTTCAAATTGGTTTCTTGAACATGACAATGGGTTCACTGTACCAAAATGGCCCCCACAGTCACCAGATCTCAAACCAATAGAGCATCTTTGGGATGTGGTGGAACGGGAGCTTCGTGCCCTGGATGTGCATCCCACAAATCTCCATCAACTGCAAGATGCTATCCTATCAGTATGGGCCAACATTTCTAAAGAATGCTTTCAGCACCTTGTTGAATCAATGCCACGTAGAATTAAGGCAGTTCTGAAGGCGAAAGGGGGTCAAACACAGTATTAGTCTGGTGTTCCTAATAATCCTTTAGGTGAGTGTATATAATGTAAACAAACTTTTATTTTGGATGCGATTCAGTCGCAATTAATCGTAATATTTATATATAAAATAGTAGCTATGTCAGTCTGGCGAGTAAACAACAAAATGTACTAGCCAATGGCGATTCTATTGCCAGGGTGTGCGTAGAGGGTTGATAATAACAATGAGGCAATAGTATTTGGTTCAAATAAAGTATCAAAAGCAAGTAATCATATGGCTCTGTGACGCACGTCAACTACACGCATAAATAATTAAAGCACATATATAGTATATTCAGGGCTCCAGACTAACTTTTTTTTTTACTAGGAGCACTTTTTTTTAGGGGCACACCTTAAATAACATTTCTCTTTAATTATTATCATTCATAATGTCTTAATATTAATTCAAAAATGAGTGAAAAACATTTATATTAGGGAGTAGAAATGACTAATAAGCCAATAAGCCCTCCTCTGCAGCCACCTACCTGTTACAATGGTAATTAAATGTTTTTTTTATTTTTAAATAAGTGTGAGTTTTCCTACATCTTGAAACTTTTAGTTTTATAAATAGGGGCAATCTTTGAAGGATGAACAAATAATGTTTTGGTCATCACATTAAAAATTACATTTAAATGTGATAATATTAGAGTTTTGAAGTGCTGGAAAAAAATTGGGTTGTACTTGTAAGTGACTATTTCTGCCACAATACCATGGTTACAGTTAGTTTTACTACATTAAATTCTTGGTAAATGTTGCTGATTTGTGGACTTAAAACCTTTTATAACTTGTTCATTCATGGCACAATGTCTCTCCTGGTTTCCATGTCAGCTCTGTTTGATCTGATATGCGGTTGGATTCTTGTCTGTGTAATGTACCACTTCCGATATTTTGCAGATTACTTGACATTTGACATAATGTCCAAATGTTTAAGACTTCTAATGCCAGTGATGACAAAATATGGTTACATTAAATAAAAATCTATTTTCTACATGCATGTTACTGGTTTTATTGTGAACAATTCATTCTTGCATGTTACTTTTTTTTACTTCGTAGTTTTTAATCAACATATCGTAACTTGGTCTTCCGGGGAAAATGTCAGACCTCTTTTGGTGATATATGCTGGACTTCTCCAATCAATTTGTTGGCTTAAACTCCACCACCTTTCTTACAATTGACCTCAAGCTTGCTTTCAGAACAAAAAAGGAGAAATTTTGATGAATATAGAACTGTTTTTATAAAAATCAGCGGTCTCCAAAACAACATTGGACCCCATTGACTTTCATTGTATGAAAAAAAGAAATGATCAAAAATATATTTTGTGTTTTGCAGAAGAAAAGTCATACAGGTTTGGTGAGTAAAAGATGACAAAATATAAATATTTGGGTGAACTATCTTTCTTTAATCGTTTACACAAACCTATTTTATTCTAAACAGACCAGGACATTCGCTTTAGCACTGTTTGATTTAAATACCATACTGTTGTTAACAGGTGGTTTTTCCTGGTTTGTTTGTCTACTGGGTCTGCTTGTTTTTCTTAACAGTTTGAAGTAAATGTAATACCAGCATGCACCTGATGGATTTTAAAGGGCCTGAAAGCATACAAAGATTATTGTATTGATTGAGCAAAAGTAAGCATTGAACAAAAAGCCTACTGCATCAAGTTTAAGGATATGACTAATTACCCAGTTTGATCAGTATATATTGGCTTTGTGTCAAGCCTTGGTTGGGCTATTTTGATAGTTCTGTGGCTTCCCTGCATTCGAGTGGTTTTGTATTGATTCCATTTTTATGTCTACAACCTGAGGAATCGCCAGCAAGCGACGGAAAGCAAAGGGATGCGTATGTGTGAGGGCGAAAGCGAGAGTGAGAAACTAACAGAATAAGTGCGAGTCTAAACTGTGGCATGAGGTGTAATGCTTTGAGGCAGAATTCATTGCTTCGCTTTCAGGTGGTTGCTGTGGAAAGACGTTTGTGTGAGCAGATCTCTGTATGTGACTTTGTATGTGTTGATTCTTTTCCCTTGGCTCCTGTAGAGACACAAATTTCTTTTGTGTTTGGCTTCTCACTGCATGAGTTTGCTTGAAAAGGCCCGGTCAGTCTAAACAGTTGTTCTGCAGAGCTGAATGCAGGTTGATTTCTGTCCAGACACTAAAATGCATCGGATATTACAAAAAGGGTGATGGAAGTTCCTGTCAGCAGAACAAAATCTGTTTATTTCTGGACCGAGAGGTTTGATTTCACTTACATTTAGAACAAACAACGTACATAATTTGGTGAATCCAGTCATATTAGCTTATAGTTTCCTTCTCAGAGTTTGTGGATTGTTAGGTGGAGTTTCTTCATCGTTTAAGAAACATCCATTCCAGGCCTTGGTTTGACCTGACTGGTTTAAACCAGACTGTAAAAAAATATAGACGTAGTGTCCGTGATGTCACCCGGCAGCGCGTCACTGCGCGTCACTCCCGGATAACAGAAAATGGGCAACGAGGCGGGACGTGGGTGGAGCTGAAGTGACGTGATGGCTAACAGACCGCAGACAAACGGCAATCCACCTGTCACTCAAGAGGCCACGCCCCTAATTATGCAGCACTTTAAGGCTTAATATTATTTAAACAAATGAGTTATAAAAAAAAAAATCACTCCCCTAACAGTTGTAATAAAGGGCAAAATTAGCTGTATAGACCAAAACCACTTTTTGTACCAGGCTGTAAACATGTTTTTTTCTGCTGTAAAGTTGGGCATTTTAACATTCTACTCCCTTTTGGAGCCTGTCCCTAGCGGCCAGTTGATGAATTGCAGTTTAAGTCACTTCCGTATTGGCTTCAAGAGAAACTAGGGGAGGTTGCCGCTTGGTTTAAACTCACAATTCCACCTTTATTTGGATAATCTGTTTAATTCTTTACACCCAGGAAGTCTTGTGTTCCCCTTAAGACGAAATCCATTCATCCTGTCACTCCTGATCGCAATAGTCACCTTCAATCACACAGATTACATAGGAAGATGGTTCTCCAAGTGGCCTGCATTGTGCATTTGTGAAAACATTCTGACTGGATGAAATTCAAGATGATAGAGTTTCAGTGATATGTGTGCACTATGTGTACAGGTCCGCTGTGCAGCTGATGTGAGGGCATTTCTGAATTGACTTTGTCGGGAAAAAATGATCATTAATTATTCACCTGTTTCAACAACTGGGCACTGCTCCATCCTGTAATACTATCATGCTTTTGAGATTGGTATCGGCTAGTTTAGGGACATACTCGCAGCTTCTGACTTTCAATAGTCCTGACTATTTAAATATACTCTGGTAAATAAGATATATGAACTGGAACTATCAGCTCTAATATTGATTATTGCATGAAAAAGAATTGAACCATGTAGGCTAACAGAATACCTAAATCGAACAGTTCATTTATTTACCTCTCTGATACTGCCGATTCACTCTCCCTGACATGTCTTTTTCATGCGTTTGTCACAGTTTTACAATATATCTAATGATATTGTGATAGATTGCTGTCGGTTGAATTGTGTCTTCTGTTATGTTATTACTACAATTATTCCATAGATGTCCATTATAAGTGCATTACTGTTAACATATTTTTTGTTTTTATAAACTTAAAAATAAAAATCGAAAGAATTTACTATTTAAATATTTTTATCCAAAACTATGGGTTACATAAGATTTTTCATGTTTTTGAAAGAAGTCCCTTATGCTCATCCAGGCTGCATTTATTTGATAAAAAAAATACATTAAAAACAGTAATTTTGTAAATTATTATTAAAATAGTTAAAATAGCTGTTTTCTGTTTTAAAATGTAATTTATTCCTGTGATGACGAAGCTGAATTTTCAGCAGCCAATACTCCAGTCTTACATGATCCTTCAGAAATCATTCTAATATGCTGATCTGGTGCTCAAGATTATCATTGTTTGTAACATTTATACATTTTTGTAACAAGTCTTTATTATCACTTTTGGTGAATGTATTTTTGTTAGATAAAAGTATTAATTTCTTTCAAAAATAAACCCAACCCTAAACCTTTGATTGGTAGTGTATATAATTGTATTAATGCTTATAATAATTAGGGGTGTGACAAATAGCTCACGAGACGAGACAATACATGATATCGGGTGCATGAGAATGAGACTAGACAATATTTTCAAGAAACACTATATTTCAAAATTTAGAAATCTTCAATGACAAAATATGAATGGGAAAACAGTCTTTTAAGGCCTGTTCACACCGGGACGATTTTCGCGCGCGTTCATCGCCGACGTTTAACGCCTCGTGACTAAACAAAGGGTGCCAATGTGAGTGTGCACACCGACGCACAAAAGGGCAGGCGTAAAGGCGTAATTTTTAAAAAAAATGCCTTGGGTTGTCGTGTTAAAAACTGGCCGACCAATGAGACCGGCGCTTTTGTTCACGTGCCTAAAGTTACAGGAAAACACGACTTGGTGGCACTAAAGCACAAAACATCCTTGGCGAGCACACATTGATACGATGAAGTAGTAGTAAGTAGACAAAGAAGAAGATAATGCTAATGCCTGTCACTGTGACACCGCTGCTTGCCAGTTAGCAAAAAAGCGTATGAATGGTTTGGGCAAGCACGTAAATACTGTCTCTCTTCTTCTTCTGTGTGACAAGTGAGTGTCAGAAGCGTAAAGTGCCGCAGCACCACCTTGTGTACCGGGAGCGGCATCTACTGAATTTGCACGTTCACTTGGCACATCGCCAGTGAAAATCGTCTCGAAAAACGCTGGCGATAAGCGCGCATGATGTTCGTCCCGGTGTGTACAGGCCTTTATTCGACTGAAAGTCAGACAAAATGCGAAACAATGCAGGTGACTTTTAAAATGTTTTAATATATCATGCAGCTTTAGAAAACGATCAAATAATGCTGGATTCTCGTCAGTGGAATGTGCCAATTCCGATATTTAATTTAATATTTATTCGAGGAATCTTGACAGCCCTACACTAATCATCTTGTAATGAATGTCACTTCAGTTCTACTTTCTGAGTATGAATTATCATATGCAGTAAAAGACAGAACAATATAATGCAAGCACTGTAAAAAGGTTTTGCCACAAACTAAATGTGAGACAGCTTTCTCCTCAACGAGAAATATTGTCACATTTTAATAGTCACACTCCTAATAATACTAAATAAATGTTTTTTTTAAATCAAATTTTTTATTATATAATTTTAATATTTCATATAATATTATAAAAACCTTTTATTTATTTATTTATTTATTTATTTAGGGATATCTATTGGCATTTTATCCACTATTGTAGATTTTAATCAAAACGGCAACAGGTACGATTTTGGAAATGCTTTGAGGAATGAATGTTCCTCTTGCTCAAGTTGTTTTTTTGGTTGTTTTTGTACCTTTTTCCCGTTGTTTTTGTGACTGTTTTCAGAAAGGTACAGACCACTATGTCTAGGTGAGCGACCAGGACTCATTAGTTGGAGCAAGTTACAGTCCTTAAACCTTCTCCCTGAGGAAACCGTGAAACATCTCATAGGAGTCTCACAGAGAGCTGAGGTCAACGTTCTCCAGCCATCACACATTCTTTCTTTCATCACTTTTTACAGGAAGCAACTGTCAACACCTTTGCTTACTCTCATGTGTTTTGTGCCTTCACGCCTTTTAAAAGTTCACAACAGACTGGATTACACGGTGTCTTTTAATAGAATGTCCTTGCCATCTAGCCTACTTTTGAGCGGCTCGAGATCTCGCCACATTCTGAAAACTAAGGCAGTTTCAACCTTGCCACAATCTTTCAGTGAGTAAGCAGAAATACTGATCTGCATGACAGAGTGATCTACTGTCCTACAAATGCAGCCGAGGAGAGAAATTGTATTCTCCCTTTGTGAGTGTGAGCGACTGACATTCTACCTTTGTTTGGACAACAATGTAATTGACTTAATTATGTTTGTTGTTTGGTAGCGGAATTAGAGTTAGACTTATTAGACAGTTAATTGAACGTGTTGTAGTAACGATTCATAAACTGTGTTGTTGGTGGAAGACTCAGTCGTACTGTAGTTTCATAATCACGTTTTTAGCAAGCCCAGGCACGCGTTCTTGTCGGCGTGCACTAGAATTCTTGATGCATTATGTACTCTGCGTTTAACTGCAATACAGCATGAATAATGAATCCGATGAAATGTTTGATAACACCAGCACAGGAAAGACATTAGAGAGGAAAACGAGTTGTTTATCGGAGGTCAGTGCCGCATTGGCACAGTAAATTGTTAATACAAGGCATCAAATTTGCCAGGCATTGCAGAAAATGATTGGCCTAGATTCGGCTGGTCGGGGGCCAAGCTTGCAGTGATTTATCCGCCTCTCTGTAATTACCTGACATGGCAGCAGCTCGAAGCCCTACTGCGTGCTGCACCTGTGCAGGTGGAGCACTTGGCTGTTGCTCAGTGCCTTGGCTCTGCTGGGGGAAGAGGGCATAGGAGAGTGTATGTGAGTGTGTTTGAAGTCAAAGGGTTGCCCGCTGGGAGGCCGAGTTTTAATTCAAATTTATGCAATGGTTGTGTGTCTGTGTTAGTGTAGGTTAAAGGGTTAGTTCACCCAAAAATGAAAATTCTGTCATCACTCACCCAAATCATAAGATTTTCGTTCATCTTTGGAACACAAATGAAGATATTTTTAATTCAATCTAAGAGATTTCTGTCCCTCTATTGAAAGTCTATTCACCCAAAACTCTGAGTTCAAAACATTTATAAAGAGATCATAAAATAAGTAATATGAATCAAGCAATTGAATCACAGATTTCATTTAGGCGTTTATTCACATAGCACTCAAATATGGTAAACAGAAGCTCAAGCATGCTTGCTTGAGCGCCATTTATCGGTGAATCCGATATAATAAAACCGATACCCGATTATGGAAAAATGCTTAAAGGGGTCATGAACTGAGAAATATATTTTTTTTCTTTTGGCATATAAGAGGTCATCATACTATAAGAATATCCTGTACGTTTCAAAACTGAAAACTTCCTTGTTAGTCCAAAAACAGCTTTTATTGTAATCAATCCCAGAGAACGAGTTGAAAGACCGCCTCTGCAGTAGAAAATTAACGCCTACTTCATAATTTCAACTTTGGCCCTGCCCACTGACGTGTTAGTGAGATGACGAGGTGAGAAGAGCAATACAGGATCACTGGACTAAAAATAACATGACCAAAGGAAAAAACAAAGGATCCTAATGTTAGGAATGTGGTTATTTATTTGTATTCGGTACATTTCACTGAGGATTCTTTGGTAAATCAGTCACAATTTTGGTGCAGGCTTTGTAAACAGACTTTTATGATATGGACTCGACAGTAATTCCACAACATGTAAGTAATTGTGTTCATTCTAATGCCTGATCTGTGACCATACAAATATGTCAGCCAATTACAGCAGTGGGCGTTTACTAGGGCTGTGCTCAGAATATCGATACAATGATACATCGTCATGAACTCCTGATGATACGCGTATCGATACAGCAGCTGCCGTATCCATACTGTGTGCTTTTGAATTTAACCAATTATCACATGATGTCAAGTGGTGCTAATTTTAGCAACGCGAGCAGCAGTGCAAGACATTCAAAATGGATGAGCATTTTAAGTTGTTACAGTTTTTACTTTTATGGAATAGGTTTTAAGTTTTGTTTAGTCATTGAGCATTGTTGACACACTTCATTGCCACTATAATTTAGGGCTGGGTAAAAAATATTTTTTACGAACCAATATCTATTCTTAAATTAAAAGAATAGTCATCCTGTTTTCAGTTGATGAATGAACGGAACATTGCAGCACGCTTTGCCGCCTCCCATCCATTAAATCGCAATAATCTTTGTGCTTTGTTACTATTGATATGAAAAAAAAAGTCTCAGATTTCAAATTACATCCATTTTATTACGAAATCTAAAAACATAAATACCACTTTGGCACAAGATCTCTGGCGCAGCTCAAGAGAAGCGGCAGTGCGCAGCGCACGTGAACTGATCTTCTCCTCCTCCTAATACCAGTTACAGCGCAAAATAAACATGAATGAGCTGTTAAAATCTGAAAGTCAGTTAAAAGATAGAGTACAACTAACCGAAATCCATATCATGTCTCATGTGATCGCTCAATCAGTGTTTCAAATGCGGAAAGGCCAGTAAAACAGCTTGTAAACAATGTCACATAACGTCACATTTACCTATGAAAAACGTACTCGGTTACTTAACGTAACCTCGGTTCCCTGAGTTAAGGAAACAACTACTGTGTCTTGCTAGACGCCATGGGAAATAATCCATTTCTCGAAATACTGAAGCATTTGTAAAATCACGCAGTGCTACTGCCTAGTCAAAACAGTGTCGACACCTCTCGCACGCTATTGGCTGGCCAGTGGGAACTGCATGAACTAATGGCAGAACAGCGTAACTGAGCGAACCAATGGGCACTAAGCCCGCAAAGCTGAGCACAAAAGCCCCTGAGCATCTGCCCATAAGGTACGCTGTAATGCCGTAAAATGTCAGGTTATATCGACTGAAGCGACGATCACCTGTTGTTTAGCGTCATAGCACGGCCGTCTATGCAGTACTCATTCCTTTATCTCAGGGAACCGAGGTTACGTAAGTAACCGAGTACGTTCCCTTTCGAAAGGTCAGTCGTACTGTGTCTTGCTAGACGCCATGGGAACCTGTTTAATCCCGCCGTGCTATGATAAGCGCAATGACATGTACTCCCTCAGGTTGAACAGTTATTAAAAAGGGCCCAAGACTAGAGTTATTGACACATCATAATATACATCATAATACACATCATAGAGGCCAGTAGCTATAAGGAAAAAACTTTATAAAGCATTAAAGCATATGAAGGCCCCAGATGCCAACTTATGAAGGGGACGGACTTCACAGAGGCCGTCTTAATACTCATTATACAGCGAGGACTTGTGCCTGCAGCGCAGGGACTTCCAGGCTGTAGAATCTGGTAAAAGCAGACGATGAGGACCAATCTGCCGATCTACAGATGTCACCAATAGAAACTCCACTAGACCACGCCCAGGAGGTGGCCATATCTCTGGTGAAGTGAGCTTTGACACCTATGGGGCATTGGAGGCCCATAGTATCGTAGGCTAATGCTATCGCGTCCACTAGCCACCTGGCTAGGCTTTGTTTGGTGACCGGAAGTCCCTTAGTGCAGCCACCAAAGCTTACAAAGAGCTGCTCCGACTGTCTAAAGTGGGAGGAACGCTCAATATATGCTCTAAACGCCCTAACTGGGCAGAGCAGGTGTAACTGTCTCTCATCCTCAGAGGGGGGGAGAGCAGAGAGAGTGATTACCTGTGCTTTGAACGGTGTTGAAAGCACTTTGGGTACATAGCCATGTCTCGGTTTAAGGATGACTTTAGAATCACCTGGGCCAAATTCTAGACAGGACGCGTTCACAGAGAGCGCTTGAATGTCACCAACATGCTTAACTGATGCCAGTGCTAATAGCAGGGCAGTTTTCAGCGAAAGCGGCTGCAACGGTTCAAAGGGAGGTCCTTTTAATGCTCGTAGGACCAATGATTCGACCAGAGCAGAGCTAAAATCAAGATAGGCAAAATGCCTTTTATTTGTACATTATGACAATTGTTAATGTAAAAATCATACTAACCCCAGGAAACGGTATAAAACAATACAACTATGCGGTTGCACGACCCCTTTAAATATCGGTTCAACCGATTATTGGTCAATCACTAATTATCATCAACATTTTTTTTCATTAACAACCCCAAACCAAATCAAAATAATTTTTATTGTAATCAATATTAAGTGCTGTCGACTGAGCTTAACTTGTACTGAACCCAGAATATTCCTTTAACCTGCCGTGCTGTACCCCAACCCATTATCGCAAACCTAACCTGTAAAAAGTCAAAGTGGTCAGGGTCAGAGTCAAAAATTTTTATCCCACAATGTCATCAGATCCGGCCTTGTTGTTGGTTGGTTCCCACGATCCTTGACTTTCACCTTTCTCAGGCCGGTGGTTGGCTAATTATAAAGGATCATTAACACATCATTTTAAACCACACCAGACAATATGATTTGCCTGATTGCAAGGTGAGGTATTGACCGCTGGGCCCGGATGCTTGATGAAGCTATTGATCAGCACTAATCTGCATCCCTCTAACACGTAGACACAAGCAGATTATCCTGGAAAGGAATTATACTTTGCATTTCACACAGATTTTTTGCTTAATTAATTATGATTTGGTCTAATTAAATAGTATAGCTATTACATAGTTGCAATATAGTGCATGATTAATATGGACTGTTTTTGTAGTCTTTATGGTATTTTTGTTTTGGTGTCATCAAAGTCTTCATTTATTGTAACCGCATGGATAAGTTTCTTTTCTTTTTGTCTTCCACTGAAGGATGAAAGTTGTTTGTTTCTAAATAACCGAATTCTTTAATTATACATTTTGTTGTGTTGTTTTGCACTGGTGATTCAAAGCAGGGATGTGATGTACATATCAATGTGACATACCATCCACTCTGTGTGTTTATAGTCTAGGTTCGATTTCAGCGCCTTATATCTTTGAGCTGAAGAGATTCAGCCTGTGGGCCTCGTTCAAAGCAGTTCGCAACAGGAATTTGAATATACGGTGGAGAATCGTCAGCCTTCTGGAGGGGAGCTTTCAGTTGTGTTTTAACATTTTTGACATGCACCTCAGAGTGAATTCTCACACGATCCCGGCAAAGCTGTATCACTCTTGACATCTTCGCACTAGTTACCCGAGATGTTTCTGTTTTGCAGCGTCCTTTTCAGATCTTATCACTCTGCTGCTGATGTTTTTCTGACTTGTTTACGATAAGCAAAGTTTCTTTGAAGGATACTGATTATTAATCATGCATTAAAATTATTCACTTGTTCCATTTGTTGACTGCAACTGTCTAGTTAAGACCTAAATAAATGTTTAATTAAAAGTAATGGAAGAATGTTATATGAAAAATGATGTTGATCAATAAGGATGTGCAAAACAACTTGTTTTCAAAGTCATCTAGTCATGAGTTTCCAGAATGGTTAGTTGACTAATCCGTCTTGAGGAGGTCCTGCATAATTTCTTGGGTTTGGGTCCGCCTGACCTAAAGGTGTTTCTTAATACGCATTACATTAAATTGTGCTCTTTCGTTCAAGCAGCTCGCCCTAATGGAAGTGTCTCGAGATGTTTTTAAAAAAGATCTATTTTCAACTCTACAAAAACAATGGGCCTCATTTATTAAGCATGTATATGCACACATTTGTGCATGAAATGTGCGTACCAACGTTTTAAAGAACAAATCACGATTCACCAAAAATAGACAAAATATTGCAATATCAGTTTTTTGATTAATTTGATAAAAATCTTATTTCACAATGAGTTATTTTAGATTTAATTTTAGTTATAAAAAAATAGTAATTTTTGCAATTTCACAATTATCGACACCAATTTCGCTTCAGCAAAAAGTAATACTAGGTTAACTCAAACAGTTAATAAAGACAATAAGAATACAATTAGGACAAAGCCGTATGGGGAACGTTTTCATAGTTCCTATTAGGGCTGCACGATATTGCAAAAAACTGTTGCTGTGTCACATTTCGAAGGCTGCGTCCTCTGGAGGTCGCATTTGAAGGCTACACACGCCATCGAGGCAGTCTCATTTAAGAAAAGTAACCGTAAGATTGCAAAGTAAGAAAGAAATTACAGTATTTTACACCTCACAAGGAATAACAGTCAATTTTATTACGCTTACTCTTCTTAAATAAGACATCATTGACATATGCTGCCTTCAAATGTGACCTCCGGAGGACGCAGTCTTCGAAATGAGATGCACAAATCGGATCCGAACATTTGCAATACATGTGTGCGTCAATAATTTTAGATCAGATTCCAATCGGATACACAAATAATTAGATTTGTACTGACAGTGTGAACATAGACTATTTGGAAAGAATGAATCATTCTAGAATGATTGTGGTGTATCTGCATAGAAAATAATAAACAGATTACAAACATTCGCACAGGCACCCACCATTTTTATAGCTTACATACAACTCCACAAACAGGGAAAAAAGCGATAGATGCACCAACACGAAGTCCAGGCACTTCTCAGGAGGAAATCCAAGCGACTTGGAAGGGACCAAGCAAAACATGATGTATTTCTGCTCAGCTAGAGACATTGGGCATCAACCTTATGACAAACGCTATAATGCTTTTTTGTATACTGTTTACTTTCTTTGTTTATATATAATAACTATATAAATGTATCTATATAATAACATATTAGATAGGACTGCACTGTAAACCTGAATAAGCTGGGCTAACTCAAAACATTTGAGGTAATCTGTAACATCAGATTTTTGGAGTTATGATGTTCCCAATTTTAAAGTCCTCATGAAATCAAAATCGATCTTATTTACTTTGTTAGCACACATTACAGATCTTAGGGTGAACAATTCATCCGTGCAAGTTAATACACAGAAAAAAATTGTTTGTTAATACACAGAAAAATTTTTTTATCTTTTTTTTTTTATATAATTCAAATTTTTATTGTTTTTATCCAGTACATGACAATATATAAAAAAAAAAAAAAAAACACAAATTACAGATATACACAAATGCTGAATATAAGGCCAAAAAAAAGAAAAGAAAGAAATAAATAGACAGTGGTTGTAATGAACAAAATGAAATGGAATATAAAATGAGGGAAAAGTGACAGAGAGAAAAATATAAAAAATAAAAAAAAAAAAATAATTACATGATCTTGCATCTAGTAGTGCAAAATAATGAGAAGTCCGAGTTATTGTGTATCATGGACAGACAACGTCACATAAGACCAAAAATCGTCCCAGACAGGGATACACACAGGGACACATGCTCTGTTCTTATGTAGTTTGTAAAGCAAACGTTCATACGAGGCTGTCTTTGTCATTATGTTGACCCATTCTTTTAACTCTGGGGTTTTGGGAGTTTTCCAGTGTTTCAAAATGACTCTAGCCATCACAGAGACCCCCACCATGATGACTGCGAACTCTCCACTTGAAATATTTGGCATCTGCGCCCTGTCTCCCAATAGACATAATTTTGGTGATAATGGTATTGTTGTTCCAAGCCATTTGCGCAAAATATTTAAAACTTGGTGCCATAACGGTTGAATAAGTGGACACTCCCAGATACAGTGAATAAAAGTACCTCTGTCCTTTTGACATTTCCAACAAACATTATTATTTGTCAGACCCATTCTATAAAGTCTAAGAGGTGTCAGATAGAACCTGTGTATGATTATGTACTGTGTAAATTGCCCTCTAGCTTCTCTTACGTATTTACCTGTATTTGACAAAATTCTTTTCCACTCTTCGTCCCCAATTACAGCCCCAATGTCCTTTTCCCATATTGTCTTTAAATTTGTACAGTCATTGCTGAGCACATGGTTGGTCGTCCTGTAGAATACAGAGGCTTTTTGTTGGGAATGAGGCAATGTTAGGAAGTCCAAGATATGTTTTCTGTCCGTGTACTGGATTTTTGTAGAAACACAATTTCTAATTTGTAGGTATTTCCAAAAATGTTCTTTTCCCTTTAGATTATACTTCTGTACAAGGTTATTATAAGACATAAATACACCCTGTTCAAATAAGTCTGATACAGTGCACAAGCCATTCATATGCCATTTCTTCCAGTACATAGGTGATTTCCCGATACAAATAGCAGAATTATGCCGTAGGGAAGAGTATGGTTGTTTGCATTGTGATATTTTATGCATCTTGTGAATCTTAGCCCATACTTCTCTGAAATCCCTCATGATAGGGTTTGTGGTCATGTCTGAACATTGAGACAAATTTTCAATAGGGCTGTATGGCCAAGAAAGAGTTTTGTCAATAGTAACCCAATCTAACTGAGTATTATTGTTCCAATGTTTGGCCAATTTGGCCATTTCAAAAGGTATCTGATAGAGCCTAGGGTCTGGTAGTCCCAACCCTTCCTTATCCCGAGAGGCACATAATTTGTTAAGCTTTATCCTGGGCCTTTTCCCCATTGCCGTGGTAATCTTTAATCAAAATCTGAAAAGTAACTTTTGGTCTGGAATGGCGTTCCCTTTCCGATGACGGCAGTTTGACAGCTTGGGTTTGAATATCCTTAACCACTCCCCTCCAACCATTAGTCTGCTATGAGCGGGAGATGGAGAGGAGGAGCACTGAAGTGAAACCCTGCACTCTATTCAATATTCTGTTTCACTTAGAAATACGTCACAGCACTGAAATAAAATCAGTTGCAACTTCTGGTTCACTGGGACTTTAAGCAGAACTATCAAGTCTTGAGTTTGTAGTACTCATGTATGTTAATTGCTCCTAACTTGAAGTACTGAGTTAGCTAACATTTTGATAGCGTTTAACATAAAATATTAAGTTAATTACGTTTTTTTATTTTGAGTTCTGAGTTATTTATACTTCACTGTAAACCCTAATAAGTTGAATGAGATTTTTTAAGTTAAGAAATACTTTGCTAGCTATAACAAAATAATTCAGAAAATGCCAACTTGCTTATTTTCTAACATGTTAGCAATAGCATGGTATAGCACTTACTGAATGAGTGCAGCAACTTAAAACATGTAACTTACCTGATCTCAAACCAAGTAGCATGCGCCACTTTATAGAAACTCTTCTAAATTAGCATAACAAAACATTAATCACTACTGAATCTCCCTTACCATTCATTTTACTCAAAAAAACATTATATAACATTTAATTTTAGCGTTTACCCTCTCTTTTGGGTACCATGGGCAAAGCATGCTGGAAATGCTCAGTTTCAGTTAAACTTAAGTTAGTCTAAATTAAAGGAAATGAGTTCATATAACTCAAAACAATGAAACAGTTCAGTTTACTTGAAATGTGTCAGTGCTGTGAACTCAAAAGAAAATTCTAAATACTCATAACAGTTCATTTAACTGAACTAATTTGTTTAATTAAAGTTCTACTCAAACCAATTGAATATTTTGAGTGTTAGTGTGTTTAAACAATCATAAACGAATGAAGACGGAGTATGGGAGCACTGTGTGCTCAACGGCGTCAAAATAAAAGTCCCACACAACAGCTAGAGCAACAGGACGTAAGTGCACGGCTTACATAACTTCAGAGTTCCTGCTGGCGGTGCGAATGCAACCAGGAAAAAGGGGAAAATGTAGTTTTCTGGGCACCACCCTGATGCACCACCACCTCCTATAACCGAGTTCCCCTAACTTCTCGGTGTGTTTGCCATTTAAATGTTAAGTTTGGGCTTTTAGGGAGGAACAAAAGCGCACTGCTTGAAGGAAAGGAAGAAGAGTTGTTTTATTTATATAGTGCCTTTCCATAGCTCTAGGTCTCTTTACAAAATACATTTCAAACATATACTTTTTTTAGCTGGTTCTTGAAAGTAGACAGAGAAGAAATGTTATGGGTAGAAAGGGGTAGTGAGACCCAAAGTTTAGGAACGGTAACACAAAATGACCTTCCACCTAAAGATGGAATGTGGTTATCTACCTTGGTTATCTTATCTTGTTTTCATAATCATTGGAAGCCAAAATCTGAAATCGAAAATGAAATTTGATTAATCGCACAGCTCTAATTAGAACATATTCTGTGAAACAAGTCCATCTGAATAAAGTCAGCATGAAATGGAATTCTATTTTTTAAATGCATGTTATTGATCTTATTGTGAACGATTCATCCATGCATTAGTTTTATTTTGTACAATGTACGTCACAAAGGAAGAAAAGATCTGTCGCTTCTTTCCATTCAAAGATGTTTACAGCCAAAAAATGCTAAATCGCAGAATGCTTAAAATAATTAATAAAAATAAAAAAATGGACTGAATGGACTTTTTTGGATCCGTTTATTGTCAGTGTTTGAAAACTTCTACTCCCTGCAGACTGTCAGCAAACAAACTGTCAGTGAAAATCTTTAATCTGACATTTTGTCATTCCTGATGGTTTTTTTTACACAGATTTTTCTATCAAAGTGCACTTCATCAGTGTATTGTAACTATGGGACATCGTCAGCCATGTTCTGCCCGGTAATACTCGCCTCAGTCCCCCCCCCCCACCCCCACCCCCTGTTTTCACTGCTGCCAACGCCTAGCTGTCAGATCTCATGCTGTTCCTAAGAGAGGGAAAAAGAAATACTTTGACCGCTTCGCCGATGACATCTTAATTGAATTCGGGCTAATTTTGTCTAATGTTTTTCCTGCTGCCACATCATGATTAAATAATGTCGTGATGGACTGAACAACAGCTTTTTTTATTAGCCAAAATGAGTCTCTCCATTGGTGTGAGTATTGAGGATGTCATATCCCCCCTCTTGATCAGTAAAGCAGTCGTTGTTTGCATTTAGTTTATAAAGGTGATGCAACTCTTTCTTGAATCATGAAATACCAGGAGCCTTTGCCCATGTGACTATTCAGATTTGCGTCAGGCCGATAAATTAACATTCTGCTCTACGAGCACTGATCAGCGGTCTTTTCAAAATGGCAAGAAAATGCATAAGTATGCACAGTCCGTATTGACACAATGCTAATGCAGTATGCATCCATTTGATTGCATGTTTACCCTATTTAAAGTGATAGTTCACCCAAAAATTAAAATGACCCCATGATTTGCTCACCCTCAATCCATCCTAGGTCTATATGACATTCTTCTTTCAGACGAACACAATCAGAGTTATATTAAAAAATGTCCTGGCTCTTCCAAGCATTATAATGGCAGTGAATGGCAGCCCAAAATTTGAAGCCTAAAAAAGTGCATCCATCCATTATTAACGTACTCCACGCGGCTCCGGGGGTTAATAAAGGCCTTCTGAAGCGAATCGATGGGTTTGTGTAAGAAAAATATCCATATTTAAAACTTTATAAAGTAAAATACCTAGCTTCCAGCGGCAAACCCGGAAAAAAGCGTAACTGGCGCGACATATAGCGTCGGACGTAGTGTAAGCATTTTGAACTGCGAGAGGCGTTACACTTTCTTCGTAAGTTAAATACGGAAGGCGGTCTGGCAGAAGCTAGATATTTTACTTTATAAAGTTTTAAATATGGATATTTTTCTTGCACACATATTTTTCCGTTGTTAACCCACCGTAGCCGTGTGGATTGCTTTTATAATGGATGCATGCACTTTTTTTGGGCTTAATTTTGGATTAGCCAGGACATTTTTTTTAATATAACTCAAATTGTATTCGTCTGAAAGATAAATGTCATATACACATATGATGGCTTGAGGGTGAACTAATTATAGGGTACATTTTTGGGTGAACTATCCCTTTAAACCTGCAATTTATTTGTAGGCATTATTGACAATTAAACTATTGAAAATCAATGTTAATGTAAAGCTTTAAGCTAATTATTACCCAATACCCAATTTGCAGAACCACATGCTAATCATAATTTCATGATGTTTTTAGCTACTAATAAGAGTACTCTTGTTTTTTTTTAAGATTTTCCCCCAAAAATGCAAAAAGAAGTCTGCAAAATCAGGGCCTACTGATTGCTGTGATCACATCTGAAGTCTTTTAGGAGTAATAATAGTTATTAATATTGAGACGTCTGGTGAATAAGTGCTGTTGTTGTTCTCTTACAGGCTCGTAATGTCACTACAGGAGAGCTGGCTGCTATCAAGGTCATTAAACTGGAGCCAGGTAAGAAAATCTCTTCCCTTTCAGACAAAGCCTTTTTGGCGGTTCTGTGATCTATTATCATATTCTCTCTCCATACGCTCCGAGGCAGACTACTTTAATTAATTTAGGGCAGTTATTCCAAATCTGGGGTCTTCAAGCAGATTCCCATGGAGCACTTGGAAGGACTTTAATTTTGCTGTTTAAATCAGAAATTGATTTGTATTACATTTATTAAAGTACCTAATTATGATTTTCATTTCTTTTAAAAGGTGTACTGAATTTTTTTTTTTTCCTAGTTACAATTTTTCATTTTTGTGCTTTTATTTATTTCTTTTTTAGTTTTAGTAATTTTATAATAACATATAACAACAATAACGTATTTTATTTCAGTTAGTTGCTAAGGCAACTTTTTTTCAAGTTTAAGTTTTTCATCTAATACTCATTATTTTATTTTAGCTTTAGTTCAATAGCCAAAAAATATTTTAAATTGTTTTAGTTATAAACAATAACAATAACAAAGTATTGTTACTTAACAATATTATATACTACTTATGTCATATATAATATATTACTTTTGTGCCCCTTAAAGGCCATTGTTGGTCTTCTCATTAATGTTGTATAAATGAAGAGTTTCACTATTGGAGGATAAGTCATACTTGGTAATATGAGTTCTTTTATGAGACATTTCTAGTTACTGATGAGGCTGTGGGGTTATGTAAGACAAAAGAGGCTGGTAAACATTAATCTAGGATGAGCTGGTATGGTGAAGTGGCTAAAGCTGAGGATTGGTGAGCAGAAATTTGTAGGGGTTTGAGCCCTATGTGGAGGTTTCGCCAAGTGTCTTTGAGCAGGGCACTTAAAGATGGACTTTACCTGTAGTAAATGTACTGTAAGTCACTTTGGATAAAAGCATTCGCTAAATTACCTTTAACTTCCTTACTAAATGAGGGGAAAAAACAAGAACTTTGCACTCAGTCAATAAAGTCCATTGGAAAATGTATTGTGTTTCTTCCTGGTTAATGTTGATATTAGGTTTAATTGTTTACTCTTTTCATGCAAATCATATATTTGTACAGGTTTAAAATTAATGTAATGCAATTGTGCTCTAGACCCATCATGTTTCAAAGTTGGGATACCATCCGTTGTGTCCAGATGCACGATGGAGGTTTCATGCTCTGATCAAGGCAAACTCAGATTATTTGTGTCAGTGAAAAAGCTTCTGATCTAAAACCCAGACCAAAGCAGGAGATGACATCAAATGGGGTCTGGGGCTTGATACGCTTTGACAACATTGAATATCACTGTCACAGTAAAGGATGTACCTGTTTTATCCACCAGCCACCTGGATTGATGAATGACATCTTCTTGCCTAAAGGAAACCAGTGAAGTGAGACTTTCATTTTGATTTTATAGCAACTCTCTTTTTGTTCTGTTTTGCTGTGCCAGCAGTAACTGCAGGAACAATAGCAGACCTCAAACCTTTTTTTGCTGGTTTGAGATAAAACCCGCATCCTTGTCCTTCCGATAGCTTAACCTCACCAGCACGTTTTTTTAATGTCCTGTTAAAGTTTCACTTTGTGAAATAAAAGTAACCAGAACAAATTACAACTGGTACAACCATAGTTTTTGTGAAAATACCATAAAAGCTAGAAAATATGCATGTTTGAACCTTGGAGAAATAAAGATAATTCTTTGGCACCTAAAAATACAATATGTATGTTACTACCATTGCTTTTACATAATTTCAAATCATTTTTAAATTCTCTCCATCTCTGAAAAACGAAGCCAATGTAGAAAAATCTTTAATTTTGAGCATTAAGATTTTGTAAACTCTGTTTAAAGGAGATTCTATATTATATTTTTAACAATATCTGCAGTAACTGATATTTTAGCAGAAACTATGGTTACCATGGTACATTTTTGTGTCAATAGTTGGTTGGTAATGGCTGTTCTAAACCTCACTTTTACTAAACCGACAGGCCTGTTTGTTTTGCTCTGAGAACAATTAAGCTGCTTGGTTTAAACATTGACCAAGAATTCAATAGCCACTCATATTCATAGATGCAGATGCACACAGTGCATTAGTCAGCTTTTAGCCTCGATAATTACTACATGCCGTTCATACCAGAGACAAGAGGGAATGAGAGGAGAATGGCGGGTTTCTGGAGGCCCTGCACTTTGCTTTCTCAGCTGTAGCTTGAGATAAGCGAGGGTTTGCATGTGTGTGTGGCTTTTCGATGCCCCTGTTGTAATAGGACGCGTTGCCATGCCATATATCTGTTAAGCTGGGTTTCAAATGTAAGAGCTAGATTTAGTCTGAGTGTTTTAGAAACACCTGCTCAGGCTTGTGTCCAAGCTGTTCATTTTGTACGGGCGGGAAATATAGTGCACACAAATTGCTTTCAGTGCCTACTGTAATCAGTCTTTATTACTGAAGAGTGTGGAAAATCTATCTATCTATCTGTCCGTCCGTCCGTCCATTTTGAGGTCAGGCACTGATGTTGGACGAAACTTTTCCAAACTGTTACCACAGAGCTGGGAGCATGAAATTGTCCAAAATGTCTTGGTATGCTGAAGCATTAAGAGTTCCTTTCACTGGAACTAAGGGTCCAAGCCCAACCCCTGAAAAACAACCCCGCACCATAATCCCCCCTTCAACAAACTTTACACTTGGCACAATGAAGTTAGGCAAGTACCGTTCTCCTGGTAACTGCCAAACCCAGACTCGTCCATCGGATTGCCAGACAGAGAAGCGTGATTAGTCACTCCAGAGAACACGTCTCCACTGCTCTAGAGTCCAGTGGCAGTGTGCTTTACATCACTGCATCTGATGCTTTGCATTGAACTTGGTGATGTAAGGCTTGGATGCAGCTGCACATCCATGGAAATGGTCTGTCTGTCTGTCACTGTTATTTTGGATATTGTTATAGATCGACTAACATACAGATAAAAATGTAATGGCAACAAATGACAAAACTGAAAAAAATCACTAAAACAACACATGCACTATCCATTGACAACAAATTCAAATAAAAATAAAATTGACCAAATTTGAATCAGATTGAATCATTGTCAAAGCAAATGTTTATTAATTGCTCTGATTATTTGCAGGAAGCTACATGCCGTTAGCTGTCAGTGGCTCGTTGTTGTCGTCACAGTGGGCAAATTGTGTTAGTTTGTAAGAAACGTGCTGCCAAGATAAACGAACAAATCAGTTATTAGTCCCACATTTACCTTCACTTCTCTGGCGGGTCAGAATGAAGTCAGCCTAATTAGATAGGATATCAACATAGATGTCCCATTGATGTGTTTTTATGGTGATGTCTTTGTTCTTCATTGACATTAATTTACAATTCTGATTAACATGCTGCGTTTCTTCCTGATGCATTGGACCGCATAGCTGTTTTTGCTGTTCTAACTCATTAATGTCTCTGAGCTGGCCTTTACCAATCATGGTGGGGGAGGACAACACGCGCTTTCGGGATATGTCTCCTCCCTCTCCGGCACCGTGGGGATCAGGACATGGCTTTGAGTTTTGGCTCATTAGTTTCACATAATCAACAGGGGATCGTCTGAAAAGACCCAATAAATGTGTTTGCAAACAGACATGCCAACACAGACATCAAGACCTTGGGAGAACGTTTGTGTAGGAGCGTTTGGGGACTTGTTGATGTGCGATGAGATTCGCTCTTGGCCTGAGATGAGAAGCACAGTGACCAGGCTTCATCTGGATGTGCTCTTATTTCTCTGTGTGTGGATTGGTTGGCTCGAGCAGTGTTGGTCTCATGCATTTCATTCAACATTGATGAATCTATGATATTGGACTTCAGAAAGCAGCAATTTGCCACTTTGAAAAAGGCCTGTAGAGGGAATCAATTTTCTGCTTCCTTCTTGGTTTGTGTTAATTTGTGTGTATGCGGGCTTACACATCTGATTGTGTACTTGAACGCTTGTGTGTATAGGCAAACATTGGCCTGAATGTGTGAGTTTATGCACCTGCGTCGGTGTATTGCTGAACAGCAATTGCTATTCTTACCATATAAAAAGAAGGGCGAGCAAGCACTTACCCTGCCTTTCTTTCCCTCATAATGTCAGCTTGTTGTGTAGCATATTCACAGTGACAAGCTGTAGGAAGTGTGGTGAGGCAAAATGTTCTCCGCCAACCAAGTGTGGACACTTAAAATCTACTGTTTCACCTCTGCTTCAGATTTGTACTTCTTGGATGTAGAAGGGTAGGTGGAAAACATTGATGCCCTATTATTTCTCTGACTTTCTTTACCAGTTAATTTATTTGGCAGATTTGATATAAGTGAAAGTAAATAAGTTTTTTATGTTTCTTCATGTGATCACAGACCGACTCAATGAAGATGAGATCAGATCTCCATGTGGAGCATAAAGACTATTGTCAGACTCTTTATGCATACAAAAATCTCACTGGATTATTAAAATGAATGGCAAATAATTTATAAATGTAAACTGATATTTCCTACTGAGACACTACAGCAAAAGATATAAATAACTGGCTTAAACCCACTTTTTGTGTGGAAAAATACTAGCGAGCCTAAGACTTTTGCACAGTACTGTGTGTATATTTATTTATTTATTTATTTAAAAATTGGGGTCTCTTATGCTCACAAAGATTACATTTATTTGATGAAATACAGTGCAAACACTTATTAATATGTTTTCTATTTTAATATATTTTAAAGTGTAATTTATTACCTGTGAAGGCAAAGCTGAATTTTCAGCAGTCATTACTCCAGTTGTAGTATTTTTATAGAGACCCTGATAAAACATTTTTTTTATGAATAAAAGTTCAAAAGAACAGCAATTATTTGGAATCAAAAGCTTTTGTAACATATAAATGTCTTATTAATGCATCCTTGCAAAATAAAAGTATTAATTTCTTTTTTCACAAACCGTAAATACACTAGCAAGTACACTTTTGCAGTTTCACAATTTGCAGTTCAGCATGTGCATCACATATTGATTGTAAGTTCATTCATTGAAGGATTCGTCAGACTTGGGGTGCTTTCACACTAGCACTTTTGATGCGCACACAGGTTTGATCGACATCAGAGTTTGGTTTTGTTTGGCTGATGTAAATGCTATTTTCTGAACTCCAGAACCGCATAAAAAGAGTAGTCTGCAATCTGGTTTGGATCATGCAATCGAACTCTGGTTCGGATCATTCAATCGAACCAAGTGTGAAAGCACCCTTAGTCAGACCATTAACTTAAGCTTGCAACTTTTTGTATGATTCATTAAAAGAACTAGTTCCTAAGGCCGTGTGTCCACCAAAGCATATTTTTCCAATTGTTTTCAATGGGAGCGTCACATTTTTTAAAACAGCAGCGTGACGAGGCACTGAGCGTCTTTTTCATTCGGAGCACTCTGCATTTTTTTCCAGTTGCAGAGAGTTGAACAATGTTCAACTCTGGGTAAAACACAGCGCTCATCACTTTCAGTTTTTACCCAGCCGTCCAAACACAGTGGAGGAGGGACGGGACAAATACCACACCAACCAACCAGAGTAAATACTTTACATTTGGATAACAGAAAATGGGCAAAAAGGTGAGTTCATTTCTAGTCCATCTCTGCAAAAAGGGATAGGAGATGGACTAAAAATTAACTCCCAAAGCTTACTGCCAGATTCTGGAAGATGAATTCTTCAAACAGTGGTACAAGAGGATGTGGTGCTGGTCCTTCAAAAGTCACTCTCAACCTATCTGTCTATAAAGTCTATACAAAACCAGTCTTCATGTATTTTACAACACTTCAGCTTTTGATTCTTATTAAGTGGGGGTCATTTTTTAGGATTCTTTGCCTAACTTAAGTCTCTGAGATCCTGACACCTTGCACTTCTGGAGACTCCAGGTATCCTACAGTTCTGGAAAATGGTGGAGCTGGAGACTAAAGGGTTCCAGATAGGTTCACACTTAATTTTTCACCTTAATTCTTAATTCCTTTTCAGTTAACATGTGTCTTTTCTTCGCCACCTGTTTTTGTCTGACCCTACTGACCCACTGAGCATTTAACTGTCTAATGGTCATTCCTTAACTGCAATGTCTAGAATTGCATTAGTATTGTATCCTCATGGGCATTTAATAATTTTTGACTTTTCAGTCTGAGTTAAATCTCCCTTTTGGCTCATTTTATCAGTAAAAGAAAACATGCCTAATAATTCTGCACACCTGAATATAAGGGTTTTTTCATTTCCAGCCTTCATGAACAATTATATATCACTTATAAATGATTAAATACAATTGAATACAATGAATAGTAGTTATTAAGATTAATGTAGTTTGGAATTGGCAAAATGTGCCTGGAAAAAAATATGATCAGAAAATCTCTGCACGCAGTGTAGACCAAAACCAATTTGTTTACTGTTAACATATTTTTTTTTATGCTGTAAAGATGGGCATTTTAACATGGGAGATATATGGATTTGACTCCCTTTTGGAGCCTGTCTCTAGCGGCCAGTCGATGAATTGCAGTTTAAGTCCCTTCCGTGTTGGATTCAAGAGAGCGACCTTAATGTGCAAAAAACGCTGCGCAACTGAAGTGCTCTCAAGCGCCTGCAGAAAGGCGTTTTCGGCTAATAACGTTTTGCTGAACACACGGCCTAAGAGGCATTTGCTTGTGAATTGGACTACACCACTCATGCTGTATGTTGGTTTTTGTGTGTAGCTCGCAATACTCAAGTGTGTATTCTCATATTTTTTTTCTCATAGTCTTTTTATCTCATCACATTCAATTCAGACTGTAAACTCCGATTCATAACCATATAGTGGATATATGGTAACTATATGAATTTATTTTTCCATATAGTGCTAGTGAGTCAGGTCCCTCTTTCAGAGCAATTCTGTAGGACTTTTCTCCCATTTTACTGCCTGCCAGGCAAAAGATGTCCATTGTATATGGCTGTATGGCTGTGTCTCAAAGTCTAGTGAGCTACCTATCTAGACATTATGTTTGGGCATTGTAGATGCATTTCTGATGTAAAAGATGGTCTCAGATTTATTCAGTAGACACGAGTCATCTTGCTAGATTTTGAGACACAGCCTGTATTTCATCTTCCAACCTGATATTAAAAAGACAGGACAATGTTCCGGCGCTATTCGGAGTGACATTATGTGTGTGTGTGCGTTTGCATGCTGTGTCTTTGTTGGCTCTGATTCCCGTAAGACATGTAAAGGGAAAAGAAGGTGCAGGAGTGGAGGTGGGTCTGGTATTAGCCAGCTGGGAGCACTGAGGCACTGCGGGCGTGCAGGGCAATCATTTAAAATGCATGGGCTCGGAGGTCGGCGGCCCTCAGAAATGTCACTCGCTGTAATGGGAGGGGAAAGTGCCAGAAGCCAGAGTCCCTACAGAGTCAGATGCGTGTGTGTGTTTAATGCATGTGTTGGATGGTGTGTGTATATGTGCAGTATGGAGACTTGCATCACGGCAGGTGCAGCTGGTTCTCTGTCAACAAAGAGCTTTAGAAAAATATACTGCTGATGTACGCACAATATTAGGGAAAAGTGGGTCCAAAGTACAGTGAGAAAACACAGACTAAGTTTACAGACCTATGAAACAAATCGATGTTCCAAAATGTGATTGTGACAGGAGCCAACATGCAAAACATTTCCTCTAGGAATCTATTCAGGCATAATGTTTTTTCGTTGCTTGTCAGCTATAATAAAGCATTTAGACTCAGTGATGGAAAAATCAACAGTAAATGAGCAGGAAAGAATGTATTCTAACATTTTCCCCATGAAAAATTATTGATTAGTCCATTATATTGACAAGGTAGATTAATTGGACAATATTTTGACATTATTAAAATTTAATTAGGGTTGAAAGAATTGCCAAAAGGTTTGTTCATTCTGTTAGTAGTTGCAATTACCAACTATATTTACTAACAGATGCGACTCTCAAATTGTCTTGTGGATGGAATAGCGGATGGGAACATACACAACGGATTCAGTCTCCTCCTCTCACTCCTGATAGATTTCAGTAATACCATTTGACCATTGTGAAGGATAATTATTGTATTTTTGATCAAATATATGCAGCCTAGGTCTTTCAAAAGCATAAAAAAAATCTTACCAACCCCTTACTAAACTTTTGGACCACGATTGTATTCATAAAGCACACATCAACCAAACTCCTGCAAATGTAAAGTAGGGACTTTTGTTAAAGAATGTGCCTGCTACTGTCTTTCATAACTAGTTGTGTATTTAACATTTTTCATATTTAGCAGTCCAAACAGGATTCTGCTGCTGTTTAAATATAGTAGCCCTTGTGTTAGTTCTGCAATCTGTCAACTGCCTTGTCTTGATATGTTGTTGTTTTTGAATACATGTTGAGGGAATATTGCGTAAAATGTTCTGCTTTTTAAAATATCTCATTGTACAGTGGCTTTATTCCATGGCTGCCCATGTAGAACAGTCAAAATTAACAAGCTATTAAAAAACAATATGATTTTTTTCATCTTCATATAACACTTGACATCAGAGATGGGTGTTTTAATAAGCATTGAAAATTTGTGGCAAAGTGGGACTGAAAACACCTCATTTGGGGACACAAGTGCTAAGTGCTAATAGAGTAAATACACCCCTCATACCAATCAAGCTCTTTTAATCCCCACCCTAAAACACACACACACTTTAACACTTACAACACATTCTGTCACATCAGTGGAGCTGTTAGCTCTGCACACACATATGCGTGCTGACACACATGTCTAATGGAGTGACAGTTGAGTGCCTCTCCCTGACAGCCTCTGTTGCTATCCATCACCTACAAACATCCCCAAGAGCACAAATGTGTCCCATTTCTGTGCGCAATGACATACTTTAATGAAATTTATTCAGAATTGTTTATTATTCAGATTTTTTTCTTTTGAACAAAACTATGATAGGGCTCATTGCACCTTACAGTTGTATGTATGTATTCTGGTTCACAATAATTGGAAAACAATAGCTAGATAAATTGAAGGTTTCTCTCTGGTACAATAGAGCTCTATTATATAACACACATTAACTGGACACGTCTGAAAAAAAAAAGAAGTTTTTTTTGTAGTTTGTTTTGAGATGGAGAGACCAAATTTATGATACCATTTAATGTCAGATTGTACTGTTGATGTAAAATGTTATTGAAATGGAGATTCAAGTCAATAGGAGCTTTCTGATATTTTATGTAAAAATCTGATCAGAAACCAGCTCAAAAGTTTGTTGTGTCCTATAAAGCTTGGGTCTGGTAGAAGACATCTATAGTGTGCTTTCAGATCAGATTCATGGTGCCGTTTCTAATAGTGAGATGCTGAAATATTGAAAGGTCCATTTTGGACCTTTTGTGAGGCTACAGTCTAAATTTAAAGACCCTTTGAAATCTAAATAGGAGTGTTTTGCTTATTGTGAGGTTTTATCTCTTAAAGGTGCAGTAAGCGATTTCCAAGAAACACTGTTTGAAATCAACCCAAATAAACACACCCCTCTCTTCATTGCTCCTCCCCCAAAATGCATGAACACGCAATGCAAAATAAAACGAAGATGATGAACGAACAATAAGGAAGAACAAAAAATGAACCGAGTACACAAGAGTACTAGCAAGAGTTCATTGTTAGTCACCAGCTCCAGACAAACAGTGACACTCAAAACTGTCTTGTAACTATGGCTAACATTACAACAACAACATATCAGCATAACCAATGTGACTCATGTATGGAGCAGAAACAATGCAGCCTCTGCGTCACTTTTTAAGTCTTCCTGCTTAGGTCTCTCCAGCGCTAATTTATGTAAAGTAGGCCTGTTCATAATACTTTAAATGTTAATGTATTAGTTTATGTAGATGTTAACATTAACCAAGATGAATAAATTCTGTTAAGTTTTAATCATTTTTATTTCATGATAGTTCATTTATGCCATTATCCTTTTGTAATATCTTTTATACCATGTTTATTAGGAATGCTGCATTGGGCAATCACAGTTTGCTCAAATGTCTTTGGATCAGAATTAGTTTATGTATAATTTCAGTGCTCATGAATGCTTGCAGTGTAAGTCTGTTTATCATCTAATGTCTCTCTAATTAATTTTAATTTAAGCCCACTTCTTTTTTTTTTTTTTTTTTTCATTCTCTGGTGGTACGCAGAGAAAAATCCCGCTGATCACTTTTCCTTTTCTACAGTATGTGTTATCTGCAGCCTTGCCTGCTCGTGTCCATGTACAGTAATGGAATTTTGTTGGGAAATTTACCAGACCTCTAGATGGGCTTCAGCACTTTACATAGAAAGGCAGCCAAGATTTTTTTTCTTTTTTTAGTGTGGCTCTTAACTGTCCATTCTCAAATCAATGCGCACTTCCCCCTTGTCTGGCCAAAGGCAGACACTCATAAATACACTGAAGTACATACCAAACTTCACTTGAAGGGATAGTTCACCCAAAAATGAAAATTGTGTCATCAGTTACTCACCGTCATGTCTTGTTTGCACTTAATAAGACTAAGATTTTTTTTCAATTTTTTTTTATAGTTTATACTATTTTTATTTCTATGTTCAATTTGTGGAAAGTATTTCATTTAGGATGTCACACACAACCTCAATCAGAAGTTCTGAAAGCTCATTTCATGTACACTAAGGTCTGAAGAGACTCAAGTGAAATCATACAGGAGAGAAGCCAGTCAGTTGAGTTTGTTTGTTACAGTGCTTTTATATTGTTGTCTTTCAATGCATATAATAATTCTTACTCGGAAAGTAGAACTGAAATGACATTCATTACAAGATGATTGGTTAAAACATTTCAAAATGTACCTGCAGACCATTTTTCCAGTCATGAATTCTGTCATTGAGGATTTCGTCTCGTTCTCGTGAACCCAATCTCGTGTCTCGTCTCGTCTCGTGAGCTAAGTGTATCGTCACACCCCTAGTGAATAGTCTTTCAATGGAGGGACAGAAATTGCTAAGATTTCATAAATGTGTTCCAAAATGAACAAAGGTCTTATGGGTTTGTAACGACGTGTAAATGATGGCAGAATTTTTGAACTTTGGGGTGAACTTTCCCTTTAAACAGTGATATTCATGTAACTGCTGCTCAGCAGGACCTGTTTTGCCTTGAAGCTGGACGTTCTGCCCATCAGACCCTGACTAAGAAGTTTTTGCTTCAATTAGCATGTGTCCTACTCAGAGATGTGCATCGCTGCAGCCTATCCTGTGAATAGTAGGCTAGCTGCTTCCGTTTCCCCCAAAGCAGGTAAGAGGCAATACGTCCCACTGTCTCTCGCAGCTATCTGCCCCATATGTGCAGGGAAATGTCACTGCCTCTGCGGAACGCTCACTGGATCACTTGCCCCGCCAGGAAGTGTGTGTCACCTGACACCACTGCTGCGACTTCAAACTTCCCTCAGGGAGCAAATGTCTTTTGCACAGACCTACACTTTAAGGACATGCAAAACTCCTCAAAGCTTCTCCTTCCCTTAGTCCGAGGGTTTGGAATGAAACATTCCTTGTAATTGGTCCTTAATTTAACAAGCTAACTTCAGAGTTTTTTTAAATGTATTTAGTTTTATTTTATTTTATTTTATTGCATTTAATTGCATCTTATATATTATGCTGATTAATGATTTTTAACTTGCATGTCTTTGATTTAGATTTTATTTTATTATTTTATTTTATTTTACAATCACACTTCTCTTGCATGTCTTTGGATCAGAATCAAATAATGTATAATTTCAGTGCTGATGGATGCTTGTGGTTTTGCTCATAATTTGCTCATTATTGATATTTATTTTTATTTTATTTCATTTTATTTTATTGTCGTTTGTCACATTTATGACTGGTTAGAACAAAACCTCAAATTTATTTTATTTAGAAAATAGTTCATATATATTACAAAATATATAATAAATTCCTACAATTTAAAGGTGACATTTTACCCTGTTTGCGCATTATTTTGCAGTTCTGTTTGGTAATGCTATAGTGGCGCAGAAATGACTTTAAGTACTCACAAATAGTTTTTATTAATTTCAGAATAGTTTACGGTAGGAAAACTTACGCCCAAAGTATACTTTTTTTTTTTTTTTTCAGGTGAACGCTAGCATATGCATACAGGCGAATGCATAGCCTTTCAAAGTATACAACATTTGAGAGCGTGCAGGCGGGTGACGCATGCTCTAGAAACTTTCATCTTTGTTCGACGTCTGCGTTGTTTTTCTCCAAAAGTTATGACCAGTTAAACTGTCTTTCATTGCATCCGAAATTGAATACTTCCTTCCCTTCTACATAGTATGTTAAAAACAGTACGCCAAAAGAGTAGTATGTCTGAATATATTGTATTCAAAAAACAGTAGACGAAAAGTCCCTGAATAGCCTACTACTTCCGCCGAGATTCTGAAGTGTGCCTTCGATGGACCACGGGAGGGGATTTAATGGAAGTGAAGTTATAGTAAGTCGTCCGCCATATTGGAACGGTCAAGTGAACATTCATGAACAACTTGACTGAACGTCTGCGCAACTGTAGGTAGACGCGTATATGAATATCTATATCTGCAATAGACTTCAGCAGATGATTTTGCTAAACTAACACCTTACAACAAGACTAAGGCGTCAGCTAACACAATAGTAAAACCATAGTAAATGTAAAAAAAATATTGTGGCATCATTGATTCTTACTGTGGGTGACAACATGCCGACCGTTCCAAGATGGCGGGTGCGTCGACATGACTGGAACTGTCGAATGTGGCATCTACGTATACATATCTACTGACGCTGGTAGGTCATGTGACCGTAACAATAGGGCATCTGTAGTATGCACAAATTTCATTCATACTACCCATATTCATACTATAT
The DNA here is from genome assembly GCA_039654625.1 of Rhinogobio ventralis. NCBI lineage: Eukaryota > Metazoa > Chordata > Actinopteri > Cypriniformes > Gobionidae > Rhinogobio > Rhinogobio ventralis. The sequence continues at coordinate 10,562,461 of CM077213.1, forward strand.
AACGATAATGAACTACATTCAAATTCAAATGTATGTACTCAGTACTTGATTTCGGACACAGCGTTTCTTAACTAAAGTTACGGAATTCTCATAAACCCCTTACACAAGCGCTTGTCTAATCGGCCGTCTGTTGTTGGCGCAGTCTACAGTAAATTGTTGTTGTTCCGTCTCTTTAGTTTTGTTTTCTACTGTGAAACATCGCCCTGGTCCAGTGTTGCCACTTTGTGGATCAACTGATTATTGCAAAACAAATTCAATGTGCATGTGCCACCTGTACATACAAAGTAAAGTTTGGGTTTTACCGTGAGGGTATCAGATGATAATAATGTATGTTTTACATTTACATACCCTGGGTTTTACCTTAAAGAATACTGTGATAATGAAATCATGATCGATTCCAAAATGTTCCACTTTGTACTGTTTTGTAAGTAAATGCACTAAGTGACTTTTCATCTTGTAAATGCGATCATTGGTGCCTGCACCCAGCTTGAGCTGTTCAGTTTAATGGTGAATTACGCAAGTTAAAATATTTATCCCTGCCCCTTTATGTGGGAGTAAAAGGAGTGTGTTGCTAGTGTCAGTGGGAGAGAACAAGGAAAAAACGTTAAAAAACTTTTAATGAGCCTGCAGCTTCCATCATTAAGCAAGCAGTCACAACAAAGTGACTTTGTTCTCTTCCGCTCTCTCCTCCATCTCTCATAATCTGTCTCTCCCTCTCTCTTCCTTCTTGTCTCGCTCTCCACTCACACACATAGAGCAGAGCCAGAGATCAAGGTTAGCTCAGATGGAGTCGGGCCAGAAGCCCCCACACAAGCATTATGTGTGATTGCCTTCTCGTGTCACCCATCAGCTGAGATCACATCACTTCCAATAAGTTAGCTGAATTTCAGATATTCAGTCTCTGCCTATTACTTTGTCTTTGCCCTGTTTGTTTTTCCATCTCCTCCTTTTTCTTTTACAACAACATATAAATGTCTCTGAAGGTAAAAGTCCCCTTGCTCAGTACCTCTTTGCTTTCAAATGAGCTGAGCTAAAATAACAACTGAACATTACAGGTTTGAGAGAGAAAGGAAGTTTAGATGAGGGGTGTGAATCTCTCCATCAGCATGCAGTTGGGGGGGGGGGGGGGATGCTTTCTGAATGCTAAAGAGTGCTCAGTGCTGTATAGGCACTATATACATAAGCGCCTGACCCTCCTCTATCGTCTTATGCATGATTAAACAAGCATCCAATGCTTTGTAGATTTCATGAGGAACTGGTATACATTTTTATGTAGAACTGCCTTATTAGAGGTGTTTTCTGATGTGCTACTGTTGCTTCTGCAAATTCCATATACTTAATTAATTAATTAATTAATTAATTTATATGTTTCATTCTTTTCTCTGAATTTTTAGTCATTTTCACTGAAGAATATAATTTAAATTAGCATTTTATTCTTTTATTTTGATCATTCTTATTATATTATACAATATTGTATTCATTATATTATATTATATTCATATATTATATAAATTCCTACAATTTAAAGGCGATGTGTAATTTTTAAAAAGATAGATAGATCTCATTATTTTTTGAAGAATATAATTTAAATTTGCATTATTTTTATTGTATTTATTATTTAAATATGCATTTTATTATTTTATTTTCATTCATATTTATTATATTAATTATATTATATTATATAAATTATATTTATTATATTATATAAATTCCTACAATTTAAAGGTGATGTGTAATTTTAACCTGTTTTTAAAAAACAACTGTCATTATTTTTATTATTTTCACTGAAGAATATAATTTTATATAATTTTATCTATAATTTAAATGTGCATTTTATTATTTTATTTTTATTTTGCTGATAGTTCATATTATATTATTATATTAATTATATTATATTAAATTAAATTATTATATTATATTATATATTCCTACATATGATATGTGTAATTTTACCTGTTAAAAAAAAACAAAAAACAAAACAAAAAAAAACTTCTGGCCACCAGAAGTTGTTATTTTTGCAATTTTGGTGATGCTATGGGCAGAAATTACTTGATCAAAGTTTGCAGTTATAGTAAAACTTACTGTGATGGTATCAGATGCCATGGTACTTTTATATATACCATGTTATTGTATGTTTTTACGTTACTCAAAGGAATACCATGGTAATGAAATCATGGTAGATTCCAAAATGTTGTACAAATTTTGCACAACTCATTTTCATCAGCATGAATGAATTAGCTGAATAACGAGAATTTCTCTCATGTTTACACGTTCACCTTGTCCCCATCTCTCTGTGTTTTCCCTCGACAGGCGAGGACTTCGCAGTGGTTCAGCAGGAAATAATCATGATGAAAGACTGCAAGCACTCTAACATTGTGGCCTATTTTGGTAGTTACTTAAGGTATAGTAATGACCACTTTCCTGACCACACTTTTACTGTTCTCCTCTCTCCTTTACTTACCCCTTCTTTCACTCGCTCCCCTCCTTCTCTGTCAGTTCTTATTCCTGTCTAAGGCTGTTGAGTTGACACTGTGCTCTGTTGGCTGGGTCTCTCAGCTGCACTGCAGGAACAGCCACTGTGGCTGCAGCACCTCTGTTTCTGCTAATTGTACAACCTGTGCTTCACTGCCAGGCTTAAACCTAACTAGATATTGTAAGAGTAGGGTTTCAAGCAAGGATGTAGATCTCATCTGATCTTGGTGGCAACAAGCAGGACTTTGTCATTGACAGTATGATTTTTTTATTTTTTGACGTTTGATGTTACATAACACCATCATCGCCCACCAGGGATCTACAATCTATATTTTCGTTTTCGAGACTAGTAATTCTGAATGAATCACTTTGGTCAGTAATATCTTACTGACCCCAAACTTTTGAACCTTATTAATTATGAAGTTTGGACAAATTGGACAAAGTTAAAGTTCAGTGAAATATCTGAAAATGCCACTTGAATTACCCATTATCAAAGAATTTTATTCTTCATAGCTGTAGACAACTTGAGTGGTTTGTCTTTGGTAGGCAGTATATCTCTTTAAAGGTGCACTATGTAACTTTTCCGTCCGCTAGAGGTCACATATTCAAAACAAAGGCGTAGTTTGATGACGCCTGGTTTGAGCGCAGAAACTTGGGACATGTGGTCTTCACCTGGATGCGATTATTAACGTTACTGTAGTATGAAGCAGAGCAGACCCAAGTGGTGTGGGAGCTGAGCAAGGCCGCTGGAGCAATTGTTAATAAGACGAATGCAACACACGCCTCGCGAGCAGCGGGTCTTTTATTATGCCACTGTCGCCCGCGCCATTTCCGCTTTTCCGGTTTTGAGTACGAGGTAACGCATCTCTGTTTATCATATTAGATACATTTGAGTGTGTTGAAAATGATGTTATGACGTTACTCTGTGCGTTCGTTCGGCGGCTGCTATGACACTTGTTGCACACTGCAGTAAGAGTAAAGCGTTTCTGCTAAATAATACCGGAAACCGAGGGTAACGCAGATATGACGCAATTGACAGGCGACTCCCTCACACGTCCCGGTTCCTTGGTTAAAATAGCAATTTTTTCACGATTTACAAATAGTTTGAAACATTTGGGATATTGTAAGTACTCAGCTGAACAAAATGTATAACACTGGTTTTTGGATATTTTACTGAAAAAAATTTAGTTAACCTTTAATATAATAAAATATTAGTCTAGACATTAGGCGCCTAGAGAAGTAAAGAAGGGTGTTTTTGATAAAAGCAGGTTGCTTGTGAGTTATGACTCTGTCTCCTGCTTGCTGTGTCATGACCCAGAAAAGTGTGCATCCTTTCACTCTCCCTATGGGGCTTGCCAGGGGACTATTTCGAGACGCATCGATTGAAATATAATTTGTTGGTGTTTTTCTTTCTCTGGTTTTTCAGGAGGGATAAATTATGGATATGTATGGAATACTGTGGGGGAGGCTCATTGCAAGACATATATCACGGTAAGATACACCGTATAAAGGTAAACAATCAACTCAGACTCACTCAGTGGTCAGTATTTCAATGCTGTGCAATATCTCCTTTCCATTCATTATTTAAAGGAATAGTTCGCCCAGAAATGAAAATTCTGTCATCATTTATTCATCCTCATTTAGTTCCAAACCCATCCGAGTTTATAAAACACATGATTCATGTTGAAGTATTTTCTTGGTCAATTTTCTTTTCCATCAGGCTTTCAAGCGTAAGTGATCCATATGACTTTTGAAGTCAAAGAGAGACCTGTACGTTGTTCAGAATGTCTCTTTTTGAATTCCACGTGAGAAATTAAGTTTAAATGACATGACACATCATTTTCATTTTTGTGTGAACTGTTATTCTAAAAGGCCCAGCATAAACAATAGGGACTTTAAACAGCAGCTGCTGATGGAACGGCAACTTCCACCAGAAGTAAACTATTAACCGCCGTAGCCAAAGAAACAAAAATCACTAAGCACAATAAGGAGGACAGCGTAATTGATCATTTAATCATTTAACAAAATTAAAAAAGCAAGAGAAGGGTTAAATTATATATAGATACAATTAAAATGCCACATAACAATAAAATGTAACATGTACTTATCTAATCTCTCATGTATTAATGACTATGGCAAATCAGCTGTTCTCTCATAGTAGACGGTTACAGTAGAACGTCACGAAGTAGCTGTTGAAGTTGCGCATGTGCAATAGAACGCCAGAACGCCATTGTCATTCCATCCACAGCTATTGCAAGTCCTTATTGTTGATACGATGGCTGCAATGGTTTGAAATTTCTTCTTGTTTCGATGCTAGGTTTTACATTAAATAGACTTTCCTCTCCTCCAATTAACAATTAGATTCTTGACAGATGGCCTAAATATGCAAATCTTTTCTTACGTTGTTGGAAAGTGTCCCTCTGTATGTTCCCAGGAGATAAATTTAGCAGAGCTCAGTAGAGTGGCCTGTCAGATCATTAGAGCTCATTTTCACGGCAGCTGTCAGCAGTTCTGTGTTTCTCTCTCAGCCTCTGTGTTGAGGGGGAGGGAGGAGTAGATGGTGTTATGCCACTAACGTGTTAGCTTAGTGCCCAGCCCCACCTCCCACATTATCTACCCCCTGCTGCTGCGGCTGCACTCGGCTCCAGGGTCGCAGACCTGATTAGAGCCCAGGCCGACCGGCTCCAGTCTTCCCACACGCAATAGATAAAGACATATATAACACATGAATCAAGTTCTGCTTGGACAAACATGTTTTTAAATAACTCTCTAAACTAGTACATGATCAAGTAAAGATTATTTGAGGTAAAAAAAGTAGTTATACTGGAAATTTCTGCTGAATGCATAAAAGCGGTGTAGAGGACAAACCTTGTAAGCACGATATTGGATTTTTGCCGATATCCGATATGCCGATATTTTTCAACTAATTTTGGCCGATACGGAAATACATTTTTATTTTTTCCCTTTGTTTGTTTCAGATTTCTGCGGTATTCTTAATAAAGGATACTTGTTAAAGATAAATAAATGTTAATAAAGTTATTTTTATAATAAGAGTATATTAAAAGCTCTGAAAATAATTATAAAGTCAGTCATTTTTCACCCCAGACAGATGCAGTTGTAACCTAAATATTTTATTTTTAGATTTAACGTTTGTGCACATGAAGTGGGGGTGGCATGACATCAGTTGATACTCTCTTTAGCTTCAAATAAAATTTTTACAATTATTTTAGAGCTCCTTGGAATACTTTTCATCATCCATTTCATAAAATTTTATTACAGATTAATAAACTATGTATAAAAGTATTTAATTTACAAGTGTCATGCTTGTGATTTATGACATCATTACTGCTTTATTTATTCAGCAAAAGAAGCAACTTTAAGTTATTTGTGTATTCTAATTTTCATTGTATTACTATAACAACAGTACCCCCACTAAATGTATATAACATTCTACCGGGCGGGCACTAGGACCTGGAGGAGGCTTCTGCTGCTGTGGAGGCTGCTGTACACGTTAGCGAGAGGGAAGTCACTGTTGACGGTCACGTCCTTCTGTATGCGCATTCACAAATTCAAGGCAGCATTTAAAAACTGTCAATCTAAAACACCATACATGCAATGTGTTTGCTTGTTTTCACATCAAGAATGACCACACTGCTGACATGATCTTATCGCTATAGCACTCATTGCACACGTGAGTTATTGCAGGCGTATATCAACACGTTATCATATCGGCATAATTTTGTCTTCTCAGCCGATGGCGATTTTTATATTTTAAGCATTTATTGGCTGATTCCGATGTCATACCGATAATATTGTACATCACTACTTGTAAGACTTTGTCTTTAAAGGGTACATAGCACACACAGTTTCTGCCAATCTCATGTTAATCTTGAATACCTATAGAGTAGTATTGCATGCTTTATATCTTCGAAGAGTCTTTAGTTTTATCTGATTTATAAAAGACCGATACGCTGTACCGATTCTTTCCGAAAACAGCCAAGCTCGTGGAGGCGCACAGTGGGCGGAGCTAAAGAGTCACAAGCACACACACTTCCATAACCCAAATGAAGCTCGTGGATGGGCACACTCTTGCTCTTGCTCTGGTGGATGTGCGCACATGCTCATCCGGGAGAAGTGCCCATACAAGCAATTCCGCCCTTTATGGTGTCATATAGGGCCATACTCGGGGGGAAAAAAAAACCTTACGAAACTTATACGAATCCTAAAAGGAGTGTATTTGGCACAGAAATACTCTGTCATACATCCAACTCATTTTTTTAAACTCTTGCCATGTTTAGCATGAGAATCCAACTCTTTAACAGTGTAATCAGCATATTAGAATGATGATATTAGAAGGATCATGTGACACTGAAGACTGGAGAAATGATGCTGAAAATTCAGCTTTCAGTAAATTACATTTGAAATCATTTTCCCTTTTTCTAGCTTGTTTCGTCACACCACGATTAAACGATTATTCTCGGCGTGGTATTCTGGCCATAAAACATAAGGTAATAATAAAATTAAAATAAATATCTGATCATCCTCCATAATGCAGTTGCTATTTACATCTGTAAGCTCTTGCTCTACCAAGACAACAACTGACGCATTTGTATTACATTCCAAAGAGCTCCATTTATCAGCCCCACAGTTCCACAGTAAATGAAACCATATCCGTACAGGCTGAGCCAGATTGAAATGGAACGGTTAAGCAACAAGTTTGGCCCAAAAGTGGAGAATCGACTTTTGTAATCTCAAATCATCACTAATTTAACTTGTACTAAAACAAATTTCCTTTTCTGACGACATCACCAATGTCCTTTTATTTTTCAACCGATCACATTTTACCTGTCATACAGAGACCACTTTTTACAGCCCAGTCGAGTCCTGGCATTTTTTTTTCTCACTGAATAGAAAGCATCACATTACAGAATTAAAATGGGTGCAGACACCATTTCATAAATTTTAAGACCCTTCTGCTGTCTCTTTCTCTCTCGTCTTTCATTCCATTTAGTATTCACTCCTTCCCATTAGCACATTTCCTGATATTGCGACATTTTAATCAGCAATAAAAGTCTCTATGGACTACTTGCAAGGAACTACTTCCGCGTTCTGCTTATTACAACTAGAGAGTTTCGGGGAACAGCGTTCAGCACACCCACGTACATGAGATTGCAGATTATTACTACATTTTATGGTTGTCAATTGATTAAAACAATGAATCATGTTCTCTGCGTTAACATGAATTATCTTGAACCTGCTGAAATGTTCCTTATGAATAATAGATAAATATATTTCCCCACTAACCTGCAGAAGTCCAGTGCTCTTCTCATTAATGGTGTTTTTCTTTTACTGATCATGTTTCATACCTGTCGAGTTAATATTTAAAAAAAAATGTTTTTTTAAATAAACTGATAAAAAGGATTTCTTGTGTGTGCTGGTGCTCTTATTTCTTTTAAAATATTTGAAAGAATGAATGAATGCACGGTACATGCCTTAAATAAATGTAATGATGTAGTTTTAAATAGTAACGCACACAGCGCAGAGGAGAATGACAACTACTTTGAAAAATTGCGAATTTTGGGCGTAAACATGTAAATTACATACATTAAAATGATTAATACAATTAAATAAAGGTTCGAATTCATCAGGTCTCACACTTCAGCAACGCAGTCCCTAGTTTAGACAAGCACTGACACCCTGTGGTGAAATAATCATGTATATTTAACAGCCACTGCTTTCTCAGATCGGCTTGGGTTGGATTAAAATTTCATGTTTTGTTGAGTTTGGAAAATTCTTTACACAGTAATCATCTGAATCTCTTCTCGTCTCTGAAAATATCCAGATTTTTTCATTTTTGTGCAGACACTCATTTTAGGTGGCGTTTAGTCAACTAGGTGAGAAATAAATAAGTTTCAAAACGGAAGTGCGTCACAAAACTCAGTGCAAATAGTCCATTGACATTGAAGATTAACTGCTCTGCTGAAGTGGCTGAGGCTTCAAACCGTCAAACATCCTACATCACTTTGGGGAACAGACAGATGAGATTCTCAGACCCTCTCAGACGCCTTTTGAATTTTCTTTGCTACGGTTTCAACATCTGTTATTTTCATCAGTAGTCCATTTAGAGTTGTAGAGTAATTCAACTCTATATTTTGTCAGGTTGGAAACGTGTAATCAGTCATATTGCGTTCTTGATAATCAAGTCCTTGGTCTGCTGGATGAAACCTATTAGTGGTGCTTTTGTTAAACTTTCATTCCAGTGTGGTATGGGAAGGATCAGTGTTTTCTTGGTTTAAATGGGTTCAAGCTTAAGATAACTACTTTGCACGCCTCATTTTTCAACTGATGTGTTTGCACTTTTGTACACACTTATATTGTTCAGATCATTACATTCAATCTATTTTAGCAAATATTCTGGGATGGGATTTTTCACATATTTGTAGGTTACATTAGTGCTGATGTACACTAAATATGTCTCCACAGTTACTGGGCCACTAACAGAATCACAGATAGCATATGTAACAAGAGAAACCCTTCAGGTAAGCCATTTTACCGGACTCTGTTTTGACAACCAAAGCAATCTGCTGTGACCATGAAAGCTACTTTTGAATTTTTAATGGTAGATATGTTGACCGATATTTCATACACCTTGTTCTGTCTCTAAAAAAGGCAGTTTGTAAATGTGTTTTTGAGATGATTTTGAATTAAAACAGGTTTTAATCATGGCTTTCCTTTCAGGGTTTATATTACCTACACAACAAAGGAAAGATGCACCGAGACATAAAGGTACTGTTATTTATTTCTGATTGATTCTAGCTTTTGTGTGTCTAAATGAAAGGCTCTTTTCAGTGGCAAAGAATTGATTGATTTAATCGTACTCAAATGCTAAGAAAGAGTTCAGTGTACATAAATCTACCTCCTGGTACATCTATCTATCAGAGTTTTTACCAAAAATGGATGCTTTACCTTTCAACAAAAAAACTGCTGTTTTTCACAAGATTTTCACAATCTGTTTGGTGTCGCTGATGGCACAGAAATTACACACATCAGTGATGATTAATGATTATGATTCATTAATGATTCCATTAACGATTCGTTGTTATTTTTAGGAAATGATTCCTTTAACAATTCTGCCATTTATTTTGCAATTATGTATGGTGCTGCTAGTGATGCAGAAATTAAACACTTTACCATTAGTTAGTCGCTTCAAGGACTGTATTTCATAGTTTTAATAAAACATACACGCATTCAAAACATTCTCTCCTTCTAAATATGAAATATTTTGCAATATATTTGAAATATACTACTGTTCAAAAGTTCAGGGTTGGTATAAGGTTTTTTTTAATGTCTTTGAAAGAAGTCTCTTATGCTCACCAAGGCTACATTTTAACTAATATTATTAAATATTATTTTTATACATTTTAAAGCATAATTTATTAGTTTTTGTCTTTGATGAATATAAAGTTCAAAAGAGCAGCATTTATTTGAAATATAAATCTTTTTAACATTATACATTTATTTACTAATGCACTAAAATTTATTTACTAATCCTTGCTGAATAAAAGTATTAATTTCTTTAAAAAAATACTGACTCCAAACTTTTGCGTGGTTTGAGTGTATGTTGGCTGTTCAAATGAACACATTATTATTAATTTGCACCATAAACTATGTTATTGCTCATGTACACCAATCAGGAATAACGTTATGACCATTGACAGGTGAAGTGAATAACACTGATTATCTCTTCATCACGGCACCTGTTAGTGGGTGGGATATATTAGGCAGCAAGTGAACATTTTGTCATCTAAGTTGATGTGTTAGAAGCAGGAAAAATGGGCAAGCGTAAGGATTTGAGCGAGTTTGACAAGGGCCAAATTGTGATGGCTAGACGACTGGGTCAGAGCATCTCCAAAACTGCAGCTCTTGTGGGGTGTTCCCAGTCTGCAGTGGTCAGTATCTATCAAAAGTGGTCCAAGGAAGGAATGGTGGTGAACTGGTGACAGGGTCATGGGCGGCCAAGGCTCATTGAGGCACGTGGGGAGCGAAGCCTGGCCCGTGTGGTCCGATCAATCAGACGAGCTACTGTAGCTCAAGTTGATCAAGAAGTTGCGTATGGGGCTGCATAGCCGCAGACCAGTCAGGGTGCCCATGCTGACCCCTGTCCACCGGCAAAAGCACCAATAGTGGGCACGTGAGCATCAGAACTGGACCACTGAGCAATGGAAGAAGGTGGCCTGGTCTGATGTATCACGTTTTCTTTTACATCACGTGGATGGCCGGGTGCGTGTGTGTCGCTGGGGAATACATGGCACTAGGATGCTCTATTGGAATAAGGCAAGCCAGCGGAAGGCAGTCTGATGCTTTGTGCAATGTTCTGCTGGGAAATCTTGGGTCGTGCCATCCATGTGGATGTTACTTACCACCTATCTAATCATTGTTGCAGACCATGTACACCCTTTAATGGAAACAGTATTCCCTGGTGGCTGTGGCCTTCTTTCAGCAGGATAATGCGCCCTGCCACAAATTCCTTAGATCTCAATCCAATCGAGCATCTGTGGGATGTGCTGAGCAAACAAGTCCAATCCATGGAGGCCCCACCTCGCAACTTACAGGACTTAAAGGATCTGCTGCTAACATCTTGGTGCCAGATACCACGGCACACCTTCAGGGGTCTAATGGAGTCCATGGGTCGATGGGTCAGTTCTGTTTTGGCATCAAAAGGGGGACCAACACAATATTAGGTGATCATAATGTTATGCCTGATCGGTGTACATTGTCACTGTAAAGCAGTGAATAAATCTAAGCGCTTATTACATCTAAAATTTGTGCATTTCATCTGTGCCATGGCTATTTACAAAAATGCCCTTAAAGTAAAGCCCTTAGTACCTTTTAATGGTGATGTGGTGAAGCCAGGTGTGCAATCACTGGTACAGAAAGAGAAAATGTGTTACCTGGCCAGAGGGAGGTGTAATTAGTAGGACTCAGATGGTGCTTGCACATCTCTGATCATAGATGAAAGCAGGTGTTGAAAGAGCGATTTTATAGGGGGGAAAAAGATGAGATTCTGAAGTCAGAATTTCATCTCACAAATATACCAGTTCATCTCACAAATATACCAGTAAAACATTCAATAATGTCTTATATTAGCAGATGTGTAATGCTCTCATATTACAGTGTCATTTCATGAAGTGTTTTTCCATTTGATATAGGGTGCCAATATTTTGTTGACGGACAATGGTTATATCAAGCTAGGTAAGAAAACAAAATCCTTTTTTCATTGTTACCAGCTGAAGTCATTAAAAAAGTGTAAATAGCTTTGTGTTGGTGACTGTGAGCATCACCTCATGTTGTCACGTTTGTTCTGCTGTGGTATTACACAGCTCTCAAATTTCATAATTCATAAGACAGAATTAGACGCATGGTAGTGTGAGCTGCACACAACTCACATGAGAGTTGTTTGTGGGATTGTAGTAAAGATGGTCTTTTGTTTCTTTTCCTCTGCAGCTGATTTTGGTGTATCTGCACAGATCACAGCCACACTAGCTAAAAGGAAATCATTCATTGGGACTCCTTATTGGTATGCAGCAGTTTTTTTCTAGCTTTGTTGTGCTGCACACACACAATAGTAGTTTTTTACAATTTCTATGACCTAAAATCTGTGAGAAATTGAGTATTTTCATATTACACACAAAAAAGATTATACCATAATTTTAACCTCATATCCTTATGTTGAATAATAAGAAATCCCATGTTATTTGTGAACTACCCAAAATGTAAAAAAGCAGATTTTTCACTGTTGAGTTTTAAAATACCTCATAATTAATATTTTATAATTCTACAGGGCCACAGAGGCCTTTTCCACAGCTTATGTAACCATCAGGTTGGAAATGTTCATGAATATACTGAGAGTGATGATGTGGTCTGTAACCCATGCTAACAGGATGGCCCCAGAGGTGGCCGCCGTGGAGAGGAAAGGAGGCTACAATCATCTGTGTGACATCTGGGCTGTGGGTATCACCGCCATTGAACTAGCCGAACTGCAACCTCCCATGTTTGACCTTCATCCAATGAGGTGAGGGTTTAAACAGCAGTATGGATCTGTTCCAATTCAAAAAGTGCTGAATTTTTAGCTGTACCCTTCAGAAAGTATCATGATGGTATGTATGCTACAATACTGTAAGAGTGCCATATTATTTCACAGATTTGTGAAACATTTTTTTCAGTGTTAAAATACGTTCTCATTTGGCTCAACCAATGAACGAGACTATGTTTGTTCTACCAATAGGAAGAGTGTTTAGGAAAACAGTTTGAAGACAGTCATTTTCAACATAATTTTTAAAAGCTATTTTCTGCTAGTGACATCAACCCATTTTTTCTCTCCAGAGCTCTGTTTTTGATGACGAAAAGCAACTTTCAACCCCCCAAATTAAAAGACAAAGTTAAATGGTAAGTGCTAATTACATTTTCAGGCAATGATTGTTACCTTGGTGTGTAAAATACTTTATACCAAGAGATTTCAGTTAGTTTCAGTCTGTGTTTTTTATGCCCTATTCTTTAATATCATTAATCACCTATGAAATTTGGGCCAAGCACTCTCATTTGCCCTAAACATTTACTTTTATGATTTTTGATAAGGTTGGACTTGACATTCTCTTATCTTGGCTATTTATGAATCTGGTCAGGTCATCTGCCAAATAGTTTCTTCTCCATTACCTTGCAGCTCTGTTAAATCAAATTAGCTTAATTACATTTAGAGCTAACAAACTGCACGGCCTCGCAGTCCAAATGCTTGTTACTTGTAAGATTTATGGAGACTCTTCTTTATGTTCTGGAGGACCAATAATTTCCACAATTTTGTGAAATTGGCTTTGACGAAAAATCCAAAGAAACGGCCACCAGCTGACAAGTTATTACAGGTAAGGAGGGGCTTTTATGCATCTTGTATTTCTCATTTTCAAAATGTTTGCGCTCATAATTTGATGTTTTATATATATATATATATATATATTTTTTTTTTTTTTTTAAATTACATTTGTCACATTTATTTTATTAATGAATTATATTTTTTCTTATTTGATTTTGATTTTTTTCTTTTATTTATTTTTTATTTATATATATATAGCCAAATCTATATTTTCCATAAATTCACACACACATGCATACATACATAATGTATATGTAGACATTTTTTTATTAATTCTTTTTTTATGGAAAAAAATTTTACTAACAAAAAAAACAAATGACATATCTAACATTCCAATTTCAACTGTCTCTACTCAGCATCCCTTTGTGTCCCAACCGTTGAGTCGTATTTTGGCGATTGAGCTGCTGGATAAAGTGAACAACCCCGACCACACGTCCTACACAGACCTGGATGATGACGACCCAGAGCCGGAGGTACAGTATATCTCTCCCTGTGTGATTCTCAATGTTATCACAACTATCACTTCAAGAATGACTGCCCCATCGGGACTATTATTCACAAAACAGAGCTCAGAAAATGCCAGCTGATCGAACTGACTACAGTAGCCTCTCAATCCCAAGAGCAGGGATGTCAGTTTGATAAGCCCCATGAGTTTATATCTTCAATACGTCAACCGTTTTGCTGCGGTGATATTTTTCAATGGCTTCCTTTCTTTATTATTAGCCTGTAATGGTTGTTTTGATGGCAGTCATTCATTTCGATTGTCTCTAAATTCAGGTTTATATGCCGGCGTCTCTTCCGGTTTTGCTACAGTGTTACTTCTGCTGATAAAGATTTGTGAAATCATTTGGCCTCTTCTACAGCCCCCCAGTGAGAATGAAGACTTTTTTAAGGACATAGTTTTCCTTCATTTCATCTCTCCCTTTTTGACCCATTTCCCCAGGCATCCATTCATGCTCACTTCCTCTCTTATTAATTTTTTCCCCTCTCCTGCTCTTGAAGTTTAAATACAGAGGGTTGTTTTTACCAGTCTCTCCTCTCTCCCGGCGAGTCCTTCGCTTTGCAGCTCGCAGAAAGGTATACGTGTGGTGTGTGTGTGTGAGAATGAACATCTGGAAATGTTTTTTATTAATAAGTGTTAATTTAGTGTTGAGGACTACAGTGGCTTTCTGCGTGTTGTTTTATCAAAAGTGTTTTTAACCCAGACCAACATTTGTGCATGATGTGTGTTGTCTTGTTTGCTCAAATAGCTGTGTGTTAAAATTTCTGTGTGTGTGTATAAGTGCGTGAGTTACGCAGGTATGCCCAAGGATGTTTTAGGGAGTTTTGCACGCTTTTGATTGGAGTGTTGATCCCTCAAGGGGTCGATTTCGGAAACGGAAGCTCAGTTCAGTTCAAAAGCTGGATTTGGATCCGTTGACAACAGATTTTTGTCTGACCTCTTTGTGCTGAAGTTTGCTTCAAGGGTTTAACGGAACATTAACACAAGAGCTTTTAGAGAAAATTCTTGCGTCATGGAATGCAAATAATGTTCAATATTGGGTTGAATTTTGTGAAAAATGTCAAGAGCATGTCAAGGTAATAATAAATTAAAAGTTTCATGACAATTATTTTTTGGACCATTACGATTATTTTATTTTTGAGATTGGTTGTAATTTTCATTTGTAAAATATTAATGAGAATCATTTAAAAAAAATCGGATAAAAGACAATACAACAAAAATAAATATAATATAAATACTTTCATATATTGAAATATTAGGCTTATAGATCATATTAGTTCACTTTAGCTGATTTTTTTTATTTTAATTTATTTTATTTATAAAACTTTTTCTTTCTTTTTTCCCCCTCATGAAACCTGTCAAGAGCATGTCAAGGTCATACTTAACCCCTAAATATAAAGAAAATAATAAAAGTTTATTTTTTAGCAGCATTTTTAGAACCACTTTTGAATTTATAATTTTCATTATTTTCATAGATGATTCTCATTTTGTAATATATGAATGAAAATCATGTCCAGGCACAATATATATATATATTTTTTTTAAATCAAAGAAAATATATAAATATTTCAGAAATGAAAATGTAGGCCTATACATCATATAAATAATATTCTTTACAAATTGTTTTATTTTAATTTTTGAAAATATTATGTTCTTGCATGTTCTTGAATGGCCTTTTTTTTTACGCATTGGTTACATTTTATCTCAATAAAATTAACAGTCTGGATTTATTTGAAATGCATATAGTGTATAGATTTTTGAAAAGCAAAGATAATATCTTTCTTAGTCACTGTACCATGTGGCTCAAGTGCTAAGAGGTGTGATAGAATATTCACAGGCATCCGCCGAGGGAAGGGCGCAGTGTTTGGCATGCTGTCTATTTCTATTTCAGAGCCCTGCTGTGTCCTTGTTGTCTGAAGGTCGTGCGTCTGTTCCTCTGTCTTATCTCTCCTCATCACATCTACTTCAGCCCTGCTGGTGTGAAACTAAAGTGAAGGATGTCCTTCAGTGACCATTTCGTTTCCTGGACCCGTGCAGGACTGTGTTTTTATGTGTGGTGCTTATGCATGTGTCTCCATATCCATAGGCATGTGTGCTTCTGTGTTTGTGTGTGCTGCTGATGGAAGGTGTTCTCTGATTCATGAATGACAGCAAACTTTCTAGATAGTCATCAGGGACTCAGCTGTCGGACGCCCAGTAGGCCGTAATGATTTTCTCTTGGGCTGCAGTGAGACAGGACAGCAGCGTCAGACAGATAGGGATTCAGAGGGTCAGCATCATGACCCCTACTGTTATCAGAGAGTGATGCCTGGCATGTATTTTTAGCTTGTGGAGTTTGCCCTCCACTGAGTCTCTGGTGATGGCACTAAGTGATATCTGAAGTGTAAGCATTTAAGCCGCTCTTGTCTTAAATGTATTGATGTGTGCAGATTTTGCTGACGGGGTGTTTTTATCTTAACCGGCCTTCTGATCTGCTAAGAATGGCGCACTAATATGCAAGCTATCGATTGAGAGCAGCTACAATCTCGACTTTTTTGGTTTAATGTTGTTTATGTATAAAAGCCATGTCAAATCAGATTGCTTTAATAGTGATCGATCGATATGGGTTTTCTTTGGATGCTGATTAAATGATGGCAGCATAATGCTGATATATACATAATGCAATGAAATGATGGCAATTGCTGAAATTAAAACACTTTTATACAATACATGTTATATAAAATTCAATCAAAATTCACAAACACAAGGGTAAACTGACTGAAAACCATCAAGTAATGTCTGGGCCATGTTGTAATTCAAAATCAAAAGAGAGAAATAATAAATTATATTTTGCATATTTTAGGTAGCATTAAAACATTTTCGCATTGTCACGTTTTGTCATTTTCATGACAGTTACACACTGTATAATTATCTCTTTTTTTTTGCATGAACAGGATGATTATTGTTTATTGTTGTAAAATAATGGAAATAAATGTGATGGCCCTTTAAATAAAACAGGCTTAGTATAATCTATTTAATTTTTTTTTTTTTTTTTTTTTTTTTTTTTTCTGTATTTTTGCTGTTTGCTATATATTATATTTCATAATATTTAATATTATATTTCATTGTCATTAGTGCTCTAAATGACCTTTAGAGATAAATTCTTCTTTTTAGGCTACTTGTACATCAATCCGGATACATTTGAAAACAACATTTTCGTTAAAAAACGCTCTCCATCCACACTAGTGTTTTCAAGCATTTTCCAAAAGTTTCTCATCCACACTGACATGTCGGAAAACACAAAATTCACCTTACTGCGCTTTCAAAAAGCGTAGTTTTTGATAATAAAAACGCCGTCTCAGTTTGGACGGAAGGCCAAAACGGAGAGGAAAAACATGCGTTTTCAAACGAAAACGTATTTGTGTGTACTGGTGTGCATTTTTTTTGTTCTTTTGTTTGTGTGTGTTTATGTGCGTTTCTATTTCTCCCTAGCCTCCAGTGTCTGTTCCACATCGGATTCGCTCAACAAGCCGTACCAGTCGGGAAGGGAAGACTCTGTCAGAGATTAACTGTGAGTATTTGTTGGATTTCTCCCCTGGGCAGACCTGACAGGTGCTTCTGCTCTCCTGAGCGTGGCTGAGTGAATTTCTCAGCCTCAGTTCTCTGTCTGCAGGAGTATAGCAGAAATTCTCTCTCATGAGCTGTCTGTCAGTATCTGCTGGGGGATTTCTTTGGATTCTGTAACATACCTACCAGACATCTATAAGAAATGTGTGGTTTTGAGTGTTCATGATATAATTATTTACGTTCAGACTTCAACCAGTTATATCAAGGAACTGAGTGATTTGTCAGTATTTACTCACCCTCATGTCATTCCATACCCATATGCTGATTTATTTCTGTACAATACAGAGAAAGTAGGACTGTTGCTTTAATAATGATTTGTTTTCTTACAGTCGGTCAGGTGAAGTTTGACCCTCCTTTAACAACAGAGACGAAACCGCATCATGAACCGGTGAGTACCACATCATGAACTGCTCTTTGCTTTGGGATTTCCTGTAAAGGTAAACAATTCAACCAATCAGAACACACTTTATGCTTCTTAATTGCATCTTATTAGCTCTGTTCCAAAACCTAGTGAGCTACCTACTGCTTACATAGGCAACTTCCTTGTAAGGAATCTCATTAATTAGAAAGTTCTACATGGGCAGCTCAACTCACAATTGATTTCAGTAGAGTTTGGCATTAGCATGTTGCTAAGCTAACAACATAGGCTCTGTTAAGCATAAAATACACATACTCATTATTAAATAATGAAAAAATGTGATGGTTCTTTAGGCTGTGTTAACTGTCAGTAGCAGGTCCCAGTAGCAGGACACTTGGCATGCTTTTAACCTTTCTGAATGATACCTAATTTATGATGATTACTAAAATATAATTATTTTTGTAATCATCATACATTAGGTATTATTCAAAAGCTTAAACACTCAAAATCCATTGGAAATTGGACATTGCGTTACAATGGAAACACTACTTTAAAACCTGTTAGAGGGCTCCATTTTTGTGATATCAACTTTGGTTAGACATGCCTTTGTTTTTCAAGTAATTTCCTGATTTCAATCATCAAATTATTCATATGTATTTTGTATGAAATGTTTGGATCAGTACATTTGCATTATTTTTCAGTACATTTGATTTTAAGTAAAACTTCTATAACATTTTTACACATTTTTTTTTTTTTTTTTGGAGTGCTTTAATTTCTGCAATAATCTTCTGATCTTCTGACCGTAGGTCTGTTTAAGGCTTTAATGAATTGCAACCATTTAAAAACAATAATAAAAAGGAAATAATACAGGCATAATATATTATTATAATAATAAGTGATATAATTATAATAATAAGTGATAATAATAATACAAATAAAAATATTTAAATATTAAAAAAGCATAAAAACACAACACTCATGAATCATGTAAATGTATGATTTTTTAATTAAACGGAATTTTTAAATGATTCACTTTAGTACTTGAGGAAAAACATGTTTATGTATAAACTATATTTTTTGCCAGTGCGTTCTGGGATTGCCTTCTCAATGAAGAATATATGCAATGTCAGTGTTGGGAGCGTGCCCATGATCCCTCCATAGGGAGCTAACTAAGTTTTGGAACAGAGCAACTGTGAAACCACCCAGTCACCTTAAGCTTAATTTGAAATCACACTGCCTGTCTAGCTGTTCACAAAGCTCATAACTGAGTATAGCAGACACTTCCCAGTGATTTTTCCTATAAGCTGGCACTTACTATTATGTAATATTTTCCTCACGTACACCTCAATCCCAGGTCGTCTACTGACAGTGGCTTGTTTTCTCTTGCACCGTGTTTGACTGTTGTGCATTTGAGACGTCTGTCTCGCACTCTCACCACCGCGATAATTGAAAGGTTAGATGCAGCTTTCCGTGGCATCTAATCAATAAGACTTCCTTTAAGCGCTGCAGAAAAATGCAGTGTTGACTCATCTTTGTCTCATTTGA
The DNA here is from genome assembly GCA_039654625.1 of Rhinogobio ventralis. Classification (NCBI taxonomy): domain Eukaryota; kingdom Metazoa; phylum Chordata; class Actinopteri; order Cypriniformes; family Gobionidae; genus Rhinogobio; species Rhinogobio ventralis. The sequence goes on from CM077213.1 coordinate 10,581,868, forward strand.
GCACTCACTGTTTCTCATGTTGTTAACTGGATTTGTCATCCTTTCATAAACCAGATCATTTTTAACAGCAGGACATCAAATTAATGTCGATTCCTATTGTAGCTTCATGCTTATGATGTCATCTGAATAAAACCTCACATCTGAAGAACCTCACTTCCCCCCATGCTTTGATTTTTTTCTTTTTATTTCCTGGAGTCACATCAAGTTGCTCTACTGTTTCTAAAGAAGCAGTACATAATTGCTGAAAACGGTGGGTTGTTAAGGCTTTTAAAATTTAAAACACCAATTCAAGTGATAACATTGTCGATAACATTTCTATAATGTCACTAGCTATATGCAAAGCTGAATTTTCAGCAGACATTACTTCAGTCTTCAGTCACATGATCCTTCAGAAATCATTTGGTGCTCAACAAGTATCTCTTATTATTATCAGTGCTGAAAAAAACTGTTGTGCTGCTTAATATTTTTATGGAAATCGTGTTGATTTTGTTGTTGTTGTGACAATTCTCAAAAGAACAGCATTTTGTAACAATAAACAGTAAAAGTCTTTACTGTCACTTTTGCATCCTGAAATGGCAAAAGAGCAGAATTGTAACTAAAATTGCAACCTCTGTGAACATAATGGCGCAACACCACTTTTCAGCAGTTATGGACTGTCTATTTAATCCACAGACCTGTTTAAAAGTCTATTGAATCTGGTGGACATGGTCTTTGCAAGCACATCTTCACCCATCAACCACCCTAACCGCCCATAACCCATCAATTATTGTTTCTTTGAAACCACATGGGCATCACGTGTGTGTGATTAACTGAAGTTTCTTGGTCCTTCTACTAAACAGCCTGACACTGACGATTTTTTGGACTGTGCCGAAGAAATATACTACACTGCAAGATCTAATCTGGTATTTTTTGTATTTTACTCTTTATCTTCGCGTCCCCTATCTTTTTTTATTGTCTTTTTCAGAGCATCTTGTCCACTTTGCAGCGCTTGTGTAGTGTACTCATCCTCCCATATGTGACTTTCATATCTTTTGTTCATTTCATCGCCATTCACTCTGCTGCCTTATCGTATTTAGATCATGGCAGTCTGTGTCTTTTCAGCTTGCCTGTGTATAATTGCCTCTGTCTGTCATGTCAAATCTCTGTGCTGAATCCATTTTATTTAGGTATTTCAGCCTCTAGTTTCATTTAAAGATACATCCCTCAAAGTCGATACATTGCTGCACTTTTCAGTAATCAAAAGCACTTTGAAATTGCAAAGCAAAGCATTTTATGTAGTCGGGGCCTCTGAGGGGCTTTATTTTTAGGGGCTTGTCACAATCAGACACATCTTGAAAGCGAGCAAGAGTGAAGGAAAGGGAACGGAGAGAGAGATTAGGGTTAGACAGATGGAATGGATGTTGAGTGGGGAGAAGGCGAACAAATGGGAAAAAAACAAGAAAAGAGAGAGAGGAGGGGAAGGAAAATAAAGAGTCTGAAGTGCCTGTGCGTGTCCCACAGGGACGGTTAAACCAAAGTGCTCTGCAGGTCTGTGAGTGAGGGGGGAAAACATTGCCTCAGCAAGCAACGCTTTGCGCAACAACCCCAGCTCACACGGTCTGTTTGAGGTATCAGCTAATTCTGTAGCAGGGACACAACCTCACCTCTCCCTTTCAACACCAAGTTATTGTGAACACCTACCGTGCTGAACAATATTTGCATACTGAATTCCAGTTGGCCATTTATTTTTCCTCTGTTTGCATACTGAATTGTGATTCGTCTTTGTATGCCCCTATTTAGCTGCCTTTAAACTGCAAAGATGGTGTTGCATTGTTTGTTGGTTCTTATACACAGCTTTCATAAGTGCCATGACATTGGCTCTAATGCATAATTTCACTATCATCAAAGTCGAAAACGTCTGATATTAATGATCTCTAAGTTATTAACAATTAATTTGGATCATGAATGTTGTGGAATAAAGCCACTTAATTCAGTTACATTCACAAATTGATTTGACATTTACAAGTAGTTAAATTATATTTTGTTTGTTTGTGTGATTATTGTGTAATATTGAGGTATATTATTTTATATATATATATTTCTTATTTATGTACTGGTATATTATTTTTTTTATATTATATATAACTTTTTTTGTAAATTCCAAATCAATTTTGTGAATGTAACATTGTAAATTGAGTAAATTTAATATATATAAAATAGCACAGTTTTATATATAAATATATAAATACGTGGTTATGCCTGTGCAAAGAAACGTTTTCCCCTTTTTGAAGTTTTTGAGGCTTTCTTGAGTGACACCTCATCCATTTGGTCTGAAGCCCACACACTGAGCTGGCACAGCAAATCACATGCTTGGAATTGGTGTCTTTGGCTGCGTATGAAGAAACTAAAGGGAGAGAGATGAAAGAAGGCAGTGAAAGAAGGCAGTGACAGAAGCAGTGAAGCAGATAGTCTGGGATGTTCTGTTAGCTTTTACTCTTCCATCCTTTCTCTCTGCATCACTCTTACTGAAAAGCCTCCCATCAGCAGAAAGACAGCCAGCGAATAAGTATATGACAGTTTGCTGCGTAAAGGAAATTTGGTTTGGTAATCTGCAGGGCAAAATCAATGAGGTTTTGCATGGCTGAAAGCTGTATTCCGGAGAGACAGTAAGAGGGGGAAAATGAGAGAAGGGTATGGAAGTGGCAAAGGGAGAGAAAAATTAAAGAAATAGTTTGAGGGAGAGAAGGTTCTCAGGTTTAATCAGTGACCTGATTGTTATAGCAAAATCTTCTGCCAGAATGTCTCCTCTAATGCATGAAGAACTGTAGCCAACTTCCCTCAAACAATGAGACATAGCTTTTCCCTTAAAGGAATATTCCGGATTTTTTAAAAACCTAATGTCTATTATACCACATCTGTGACATTGGCTGCATCCGAAAGCTGACTTGCATGCAGCGTTTACGCACAAAGATACCTAACGAAACAGTTAAATGATCTACAACAAAATAGAGCTAGCTTTATTGGTAACTATGCGAATATATAATTACTACAATACTAATTTCTTACTAGAAATGACATCAAAAGTTGAAAACGTTGATCAAAGACGTACATTTACACAAACACTACCAACTGCAACTTTAAGACGCCTTCTTTATTTTTTATCTTAACCGTCACATAATGAAATGCACAGGATTGTGGGATATCAAAGGCAGTGTAGCAAATTATCTCAAAAGGGAAATGTATATAATTAATTAAAAATAAAGAAATATTTAAAGAAATAGATTACTCTTTCTGGCCAAGAAAGAATAACTTTTTCCTATTGTATACAGTACTAACAGGGTACTACCATTTAGCAAAATCAAAACATTTCATCAATCAGGGGCACAACGCATCTAAAGGCTGCAGGTGATTACTTGCAATGACTTCAGTTGCTGAACAATTCCAGATGCGGTGGAGTCCGGAGATTCTTGATGATTTTGCTAGGAGTGCACACACACACACACACACACACACACACACACACACACACACACACACACACACACAGTTTCAGCCAATCTCATGTTAATCTTGAGTACCTAATTGCATCCTTCAAATCTCAGAAGAGTCTTTAGTTTTATCATATTTATAAAAGACAGATACGCTGTGTTTTTTCCAAAAACAGCCGAACTCGTGGAGGAGTGCAGTGGGCAGAGCTAAAGAGAGCGCACACACACACAAAAGACACACACGCACAATACATTCTTGGCATTATCCCTCCCTAGATAACTTTCTGTTCAATATACTTTCATGTTGTTTACATTATATGCACTTACGCACTGATTGCCAACTAAACGCAGACATTTAATGCAGTTTCACTCACTGGTTTTTCGACTCATGACCAGGAACAAACAAACACACTTGCAGAACTGCAGAAATACTCAGTGTTAATAAGTCAGAATGCATGAAATAGCATTTGTTTTCCTTTAAGTTAAAGGGGGGTCTAGTGTCTAGATTGGCAACTCTTTAAAGGCCCCATCAGTCACATCCATTTCTGGCCAATCAGAGATGACCGGGAGAAAGTGTTTGTTCCATCTTCACCCTATTTGCATGTTTATGGTGGTCTGGAGAATTTGCGTAGTTTTACACAAAAGTATGGTCAAAAATATTATGATGCATTTTTATCAAACCTACTATACACCATTAATTATTAAATGAAAAGATGATTATTTTGATACCAGGCAAGATGGGGATTTGAAGACATTAAAGCAGTGATACATACTTACACTTGGACATTAAACATTTGGAGTTTCACTATCACAACTACAGAGTTATAGCTTAGCTAATATGAGGGACATTCATAACACAAGAGAAAATACTAAATACAGTCTTGACAGTTTGATTGTGGGTAAATATTGGAGTCAATGTCCGTTCCTATACAAGTTTGTCTCTCTAGTCTCTATTGCTGGCGCTCTCTGGTGATGGGGGACACAGAGAGCTCCAGACACCGTCTCCGTTAGGGTCATTCAGGTCAGCAAGGTTGATAACAGCCTTTGAAGAGAACTTGTTTTGCTCTATGGGGCCGGTGATTTAGTTTGGACAAAAGGGAAAGGAGGAAGGTTTTTTTATGATGAGCGTTTGTTACAGCAGTGATGGACACATATATGCTGCCTTCAAAAATCGATCAGATGAAGGTATCTCAGGAGAGAGGAAGTGAAACTAATGTTGGATTCAGACGTGTCTTGATGCTTTCCTACTTTGGAATGCATCTGCTGCATTTTTCAGCTTTCGGACGCAGCCATTATGACTACTTCAGTGCATATATTGGGGTACAAAAGTCTGAGACCACTTAGTCGGAGCCATAACTTAGTTATATCTTTTTTAATAAATTATATTATCAGAATATCAATTGAATCGGCATCGAAATTTAATAATAAATACAATATTATACATTTATTTTAATGTATTCATAATAACAATAATAGTAATAATAATTATTTTTATTCTTAAATATTATATAAAAAGAATTTCTTAAAATTGTCTATTTTAGGTGGAAAGATTCCTTTCTGGTATTCTCATGTGGATAGAAAGCTAAATTAACCTTGTTTACTTTTTCAACTGCTCATGACGTGTTAAAATTACATTAGTTTCCTGGCTAGGTTCCATTATAAGATTACATTATTTACTGTAAGCAGATTTCCTCCACGGATGGGAGAGTTGAAATTGTTGTGGTAATCGACAACATTCCACAGATAGACATTAAATTAAAAACAACTTGTTCCTGAAATATTCCTCACGTTGCACTTTTTCAATCCATAAGGTGCTGTATTTAATAGATACTCCCTCTGTTTTATGATTCTATTAATTCATGAACACTAAGTTATTTCAAGTCATTGCCTGCTTGAATGATCATATTGGCGAGTGGGAGGAGAGATAGCACATGGCCCAGTCCACCCACAATGCTCTAATTAGAAGTACATTGTGAGCAGTATGAATTTAATTCCTTTCCAGCAATCTTGTGCAATCGACATTTCTAATTGTATTTCATCAGAAAAAGCGAGAACTAAAGTTTTTCAGTATTAAAGTTGTATATCCAACCTGTTAATCTCCCACATCTTTGCACTGTAAAAATGTGATTGTTTGTTAATTTGTACTAAAATAATTTTAAACCTGAAAAGGATAGTTCACCCAAAAATTTAAATTCTGCCACCATTTACTCATCGTTGTGTCATTTAAAACCTGCATGACTCTCTACACCCCCCCCCCCTTCTCTGTGGAACACAAAAGGTGGCATTTTGGGGAAAAAAATTGTTCATACAATGAAAGTCAATGTTGTTTGGACCCTGTTGACTCTCACTGAATTATAAAAAAACATTCTTCAAATGATCTTTTGTGATGTTAGAGCCCAAAAAGGAAAACATCTAATGAAAGCTGATGAAATAAAGATAATCGTGGCAAGATGTGTGCTTGCTTGCTGATGTAGAGCTAATACACTGTAGATGAATGCTCATCTCATCATCTCTTCCATCGTTTTCACTCACTAATATACCTTGAAAGTGCAAAACCATTGTGAAACTGCATGTGTAGATTAATAAAAGTAAACAACACTAATTACGAACAAAGAGTTACCTAGAGTTCATCATTTCTGAATCTGATGTCAGTGGCATTTCATGCAGGTCTTCTCTTTTCATGCATCTTTTGAAGCTCTGTGTAAACATACCTGCATTCCGCATGTTTTGAAGCGTAAGATGAAGATATACTCTATATGACTTCTTTTTTCCCCCAGGATTTACAGATGGATTATGAGCAAGGATCCCCTAAAGGCTCCATCATGGGAGGAAATAAGTAAGTTTCGACACATCACACTGTTTCACATTAATAAAAACAAAGCTTTACTACTACTGCTGCTGCTGCTGCAAAAAAAAAAAAAACAGGATCCAGACAATAAAAATTAAATGTACCAATTATAGATAACTGTATATCTCACTGTATTTATAAGAGAGTTTATTCACAGTTCAAAGACACATGCAGGGTGTGTTCATGATGCATGTGTGTTTGTCTGTACATCCATTTATCTCACACCTGACATTGCTGTCTCACTAGTGTGACACTTTGTTTCAGGTTGCTTGTGTATGATCTGTATGACTGTCGTTCTTTTAAAACACACACACCCTGTGCATTGTTGACTATCTTTGCCATATAGTGAACAGAAGGTTGAGTACACCAGATGGAGTAGCAGTGAAACCATTCCCTCTGTGTTTGTGTGAGCGCCTTTGCATGTGCTCAGAGGTGTTGCTCTCAGCTCTTGTCAACAGATGGGTCCCGAGCACTTTGAGAGACACCCCCTCAGCATCACAATTCACCGTATATGAGCTCTCATCCGCTCCCGTTTAGTCAGCTCCTTGCACGGCTGCAGTAATCAGCCTCTGTTTGGTTAATGATAACTAGAAACTACAGTTTGGAAACTGTAACTAGAATAGTGGAATAGTATTGTCAGGATGAATGGCCCAGGGGCCTGTGCTCTCTTGGTTATTGAATACAAATAAATGATAAGGCCACTCTTGGCTCCGAGGTCGAAAGACATGACATAATGACATAAATAATACATGTTGCCATATTAATGAATTTATTTATTTAAAATGTTCTTAACATTTTTGAGATACAAGTAATTGTGCTGTATTGTATTGTAAAAGTGTACGGTACTTCAAAATCATAAATATAAAGCACACAAATTTTATAAAAATTATTTTAGGGATATTATGCCTTATTCTGCAGCATTCAATAGAGGGTATGCACATGGCGTCACTGTCGGCCGGAGTAACTACAGTTACGCCCACTGAGCGGCAAAAAGACTGAGTGGCAACATTGGTTTCCAGCGTGAATGCCACGAAAAATACAGAAGACATATCTAAAACGGGGCTTTAGGATTGACTACAAATAGATTTGACAAGAAATTGTAAAAAAAATGTACAGACTGCCGAAAGCTAGAGAAGAGAAACAAATGGATCGCTGCAATTCACAGAAACAATTGGTTGATTTACAGTTATCATTTTGTGTCAATGTGTTGAATACCTTATATGTATGTCATCATGATGTATGTTTTGTTATCCAATATATAGTTGTATATTGTATAGACTCATAAATTAAATATTTGCGAGTCCAGTTGTTTCTGTGAATTGCAGCGATCCATTTGCTTCTCTTTTCTGTAGCTTTCGGCAGTCTGTAAATTTCCTGTCAAATCTATTTGTACAGTCAATCTCAAAGCTCTTTCCCGTTTTAGATGTGTTTTGTGAGTTTTCCGCGGCATTCAAGCTGAAAACCAATACTGCCGCTCAGTCTTTTTGCCACTCAGTGGGCGTAACCGTAGTGGAGTGTATTTTTGGGTAACTGGTACTGTTGTAGAACTCCTGCATTCACGGATATATTTTTTAACCAAATAGAAAAAATATTATTAAAAAAGTGCCTGAAAATAGGGGAGTACTGAGATTAAAGTGAGTAGTATACAGTAATTTAATTTCAAAATGGCAACCATCGTGAGGTAGGGCCCACCTTATGTACGGTTGAACATATTTTTAGAATTTCTATTATACATTTTTTGAAACTTAAAGTGGAAAAAAACATGGTGTACCTTAAATGTTATGAATGATTAATGGCTAGGAATCAAGAAGAATTTCCTTGGCTTTATGATGGAGCAATCCACCATAGTATTTTCTCTCTTGCACATGGTGTACAAAAAATTTATTTTAGCATTTAGGGTGGCTTAGGTCTAATAATAATATCTATCATTGTCATGCATGTCTGTCAAATTTTGTAGTTGAAAGGTATATTATTGATGTAGGACTTGTTTTAGTTTTTGTAAATGTTATAGTTTTTAAGACATTTATAATTAACATATGATTTGAAAATTTTTCCATCGACTTGCGTTGATAGAATGTTGATCCTTAAAAATGTACTTAAGTAATGACGTCATCATTATATTTGCATACTGAATTGCAATTGGATCATCTTTCTTAGTAAGACATGCAGTGTGTTTTCTCTGATGCATAAACAAAACCTCAAATTTATTTTGCCACCTTGCAGGAACTGGTATTTTTCTTGAGGAAATGTGAAGCTAGTTTTTATCTGCTGATTTTTGCTGTTATTTTAAATCCCTTTTAGTCCAGAAAACCTTACTGTTCAATAACTGAAGTGCAGTTTAGATAAACAACTTTTGAACAGAGGTTCTAGACAGCCGGAAGCAGACATTCTCTTAAAATTTAACAACCAAGCATTGGACAGTTTCCCAGTGTCATCAGAGACAAATTAGCAGTAAATGCCTGTTTATTTAGCCTTAAATCAATGAAAGCTAATGGATCCCTTGATGTGTTATAAAACTGTTCATCATGTGTTCCCACATGCTCTTTGCACTGAAAGAATCACCTGTTACTTACCATCTTTCATTTGCTAAATTCTTTCTTTACAGGAGCCTCTTGAAATCTGTTGAAGAAGAGCTGCACCAGAGGTATGATGCCGGTGATTTGTTTGTGTCCTTCACTCCTGTGCTCTCTCGTAGCTCTCTTTTCTTTGACTTCCTCTCGCTCTCTCTATCTTTCTATCTTTTTGCTGCTCTGTCAATCTCTACCCGTACCTCTCTCTCTCTCTTTCTCTTTCTCTCTTTTTCTCTTTCTCTTTCTCTCTCTCTCTCTGCATAGCTGGTTTTTCATCTGATCAATATTTGATGTGACCTAACCTTGCCCTTTTGTGCTTGTCCAAGTGGAACCAAAGGCTGATTTGCTTGGCAATGCTGTGTTGGAGATCTGTTATTTTTGCCACAGTATTAGTTTTCCATTCCTCAGGGGGAAATTAACCAGTTAGTCCCTCTAAATGAAATTTTCTCCAGATGCATGTATAGATTGATCTTTGGGATTTTCCTGTTATTCATTTGTCACACTTTGGTTTTAGACTCCATCTTTAAAGGGAATATCACTGAATCATAAGACTGATTATTTATGTAGTTATGCAATAACGATTTATTTAGATGTATAAGGGTTCATTCACACAGGATGCATTCTTGTGTTCAAAAACAATGGAAACAAGGAAGTGTCTTAAAAATATGGCGCTCATAGCATGAGATGAAAAACAGCAAGATTGATCACAAAGGTCATATAAAGAGTCTGTTTAGTGCATATTTATGTAGGCTAACAATTAAAAACTACACAGGATGCCCTATGTGAATGGCCCATTAACGTTCAATCTCACCCATGGGAAGTCGAATAGTGTTGCTTCAAATTGATAATCTTCAATGAATGAGCGCCACAACCTTCTCAATCCTCATTAGGGGGCATGAGGCTCATTTGGAGGATGATGATGTGGGTGAAGATGATGGTGATGATCATGATGATGAATTGCAACAGTAAGTTCCTCTGATTCTATAGCCAATTTCTCCCTGCTGCTTTAGAGGATAAAACACTATACGATCATGATGCATTTGCAACTTTGACAAGTGCCTTTGACATTTTTTGTAATCCTTTGTGAATCATATAAATATTTTTAAATTTTGAATTCTAATATATTGTTTTTCAATGTCCCCTGAAAATGTTGCCAGTATATCATGGTCTTTTAATTCCATGGGAATCATTCTTTCATCTGTTTACTTTTCTTACTGGACAGATCATCTCTTTTTCCCTCTATTTAGCAATGCCATGGCTAGCAGGAGTTTTAGAATATTGTGGTTACTTTAGCCATATTTTCCCAAGTTCAAATGCAAGTGAACTACTAGCATGACACTCATAGCATGCTCTCTTTGTTATGCTGGCAATCTTTCTTGTACATTTAAAGGAATATATCTTGCAAAAATACAAATGTTATCATTATTTATTTATCATCATGTTCCAAATCTAATTGCTGTTATTAGTGACCACCAAAAATATAAAAAAAATGCACCATGTAAGTAGTCAATGTCACTTTTGTGCTGTATTTAATTCTTCAAAAAAAAATTCATAGAAAAAAATAACAGCATACAGGTTTGAAATGACACGAGGCTGAGTAAATAATAAATTTTCATTATAGGGTGAATCATTCGTAATGCATTTGGTTGCATGCTTATTTGTTGTTTGTTTCCTGTCCTTTATTGTACCCCTGTTAGTCCGGTGTCAGATGAAACCAAGCGCAGAGGTCCATTAACATCCTGTTAATGCCCTTGAATTATGTTCTTCAGTTGTTATATAAGTAAAATAAATAAGTAGCGTTGTGACTAATTGGATATCTGATTTGTATCAGCACGAAAAACTCTACCATGAGGCCTAAGGTCCCCCCACCACTTCCTCCCAAGGTAAATATCCAAACAAGTTACATGGTATAAAATGTTTTTAGTAAGCATTTTTAGTGTTGAAAAGTTTTGGGAATTTGGTTACACTTTATTTGAAGGTGTTATTGTTACAGTGTAATTATATATTTAAGTACTGAGTAATATTAATTAATAACATGTACTTACTATAGGGTTAGGGTTTGGTTGAGGGTTAGTTGCATGTAATTATGCATAATTTACATGTAATATATGTAACAAGGACACTGTCAAATAAAGTGTTACCCTTTATTTAAGGTGTCCGTGTTACAGTGTAATTATACATTTAAGTACTGAGTAATAATAATTAACTACATGTATACTTACTATAGGGTTAAGGTTATGAATAGGGGTTGTTTAGGGTTAATTTAGTTACATGTAGTAATGCATAATTTATAGTTACTACTAGAGTAACTTCATGTAACGTGTAACGTGTAACAAGGACACTGTAAAATAAAGTGTTACCGTGTGTGTGTATATGTGTGTATATATATATATATATATATATATATATATATAATTATTATTATTATTATTTTTTTTTTTAATTATTATTACTTTTATATTAAATCGATCGAAAGTGACAAATTACTTACTAAAATATTTATATTTCAAATCAAAGAATTCTGAAAAAATGTATCACAGTTTCTACAAAAAATATGAAGCTGCACAACAGTTTACAACATTGATAGTAATTAGAAATTGTTCTTGAGCACCAAATCATCATATTAGAATAATTTCTGAAGGATCATGTGACACTAAAGACTGGAGTAATGGCTACTGAAAATTCAGTTTTTCCATCACATCTTTTTAAAACATAAAAAAAATCTTACCCACCCCAAACCTTTGAAAGGTAGTGTATGTTCAGGTGTTGTTTTGATTTAGCAGTTTTATTTTGAGCAACCAAGTCCTTCTTTTGCCTTGAAGCAAGCTTATCGGAAATCAGTGAACAGCTTCTACAGTTTTTTTTACATCCACTTTTTTTAGTAATCACACTATTGATCTTACAGAAGCCGGTAGCATGCTGCTAATTTTGTTCTGTCGTTTCCAGCCAAAGGCCAGTCCCGGACCTCATCAAAGCTCCTCTGGTGATCATGACGGTAACCAGGGCACTATAAAGCGCTGGCCGGAGCCCGAAAGCCCGGCTCGATCATCCACCAACGTACCCCCTCGACCTCCGCCTCCTCGACTGCCCGCAAACAAGCTCAGCAGTTTAGGTAATGAGGCCAGTCTGGAAGAACATGATCCGTGGGAAGCCCAGGGGAATGCTGGGATATGTAGTCAGTTCGACAAGAGGCTGCAGGTCTCGTTTGACGATGAGGAAGATCATGATGAGGAAGGAGACAGTAAGACAGGCCCCTCCCATACTGAATTCAACTCTCCCCTATAAACGTAGTTCAACCCCAGTCACTAAACCTGTCTCCAAACTGTCCCATTATTAGTCCCTTTATTCAGCCAGTAGTGAGATTACATGTCATACTTTCCTCTTGCCCTCTCTGAAAGAAATGGTGTCAATGGTGTTGGCATGTGAAAATGTCACACACCCACTTGAAGACATCATGAATCACCCACTCCACCCTTGTAATCTTTTCCTTGTCAAATTATTGTTCTCCTGTCAGTCATTGTTGCAGTCATCCTTTTCGATTCATTACACTTGTTTAGTTTGCATTGTGTCATAGTATGGTAGCTGCAAATCGCAACAGTAGCTTAACAAATACGAAACATTAGATCGTAATACTAAACTTCTTATGTGTATATACATTCAAAGCACACTTTCTTTACAAATGTGCTCTGTTTTAAGAAACATAGCTTTTATGAAATCATAAATAGAAACTAAACTGTGTACTATATCTTTTCTTGCCCACAGGCAATGGAATTAGCCCATCTGAGCACTCACTCTCAACGGAGAGACAGTCCACAATGCCCCCTGCTGTTCCTATACCAAAGGACAAGAAAGATTTGCTAGTATGGCTCAGTTCCATTGCATTTAAATAGTGATTCTTGTAACACTTATGGTTTCTGGATAATGAATCTTTGACATGTTTGCATACGTTATGTGTATATATAGGTATTGAGATATAATGATATTTAAGATATTTAATGATCAAATATTTAAAAATATTAAATTATTTATTTAATAATAACAATTATACTTGTTTTAATACATATGTGTGTGTCTCTCTATATATATATACATTACCTGTCAAAAGTTTCAATTGTTTATGTTTTTAAAGAAGTCTCATATGCTCACCTATTATTTAATCAAATATTATTTAATTATTATTTAATAAAACAGTAATATTAAAATTATTAATTTATCTCTCTTTTTTAATTTTACCACAAATGTTTGAATGGTATCATTGTTTCCACAAATTGTTAAGCAGCAACATTTTTCAACATTGATGATGAGAAATGTTTCTTGAGCAGCAAATCAGCATATGATATAGAATGCTATCTGAAGGATCATGTGACCCTGAGAGTGGCATAATAATGCTGAAAATTCAGCTTGTCATCGCAGAACTAAATTACATTTTTAAAATGTAACTTATTAAAATAGAAAACAATTATTTTAAATTGCAATAATGTTTCACATTACTCAATGAAATAAATGCAGCCTTGGTGAGCATAAGAGATGTCTTGTAAAGGTCCAGTGTGTAGTATTTATGAGGATCTATTGACAGAAATGCAATATAATATACATAACTATATTTTCAGTGATGTATAAAGACCTTACATAATGTACCGTTATGTTTTTATTACCTTAGAATGAGCCATTTCTATCTACATACACCGCTGGTCCCCTTACAGTGAAATCGCCATTTTGCGTCGTAATGTTTCTACAGTAGCCCTAAACGGACAAACTTCTCTATAGAGCGCTAGTCACTCGCTGCTCTCTCCGACGACAACATTTTTGTCCTGTGTCGGCCCCCGTAGCTTCTCTATGTGCTTTCGAAAGGGAGAGGTGAACGTTGGGTGATTGCAATTCACAACCTCACCACTAGATGCCGCTAAAACTCACACACTGCACCTTTAAAAACATAAAATTGTAATGTTTCCAAACTCCTGACAGATACTATATATATATATATATATATATATATATATATATATATATATATATATTAGTATAGTATAGTATAAAATCTACTTACATTCTTTTATTTTGCTTTAATTGTATTTTTATACATTTGTTTTTCCCACAGAAACCCATCAGCAATGGTCTCCCTCCAACTCCAAAGGTTCATGTAGGTGGACATCATAGATTTACAGATTTATTTGTATTGGGACTTAAGCACTTGCCATGTAGTTTTATTCAAATGAATGCGTGCTACCTTTTTGATGGTGGTGTTTGTTTTCTTAGATATAAACCTTTTGAACGGCGATTAATTTGGCCGCTTCTGAGTTTTCCGTTGTGTTGTATTTTCATGTCCAGATGGGAGCATGTTTCTCTAAAGTCTTTAATGGCTGTCCATTAAAAATACACTGCGCTACCTCATGGATCAATCCAGACACACGAGGTAAGCTCAGTTAATATGTCTCATGGTAATTTTTAATATTAATTTAAAATGTATTTGTTAATTTTAAATATTTCATGGTACTATGTTCTTATATCTATTAATATTGCCTACATAAGCATATTCTAATATCTTCTCTGAAAAAGTTTTTTTTTCTTCCTCCATGTTCAGACCAGTATCTGATATTTGGAGCAGAGGAAGGCATCTACACCTTAAACCTTAATGAGCTGCATGAGACGTCCATGGAGCAGGTATGATGCTGCTTTTCTGACATTTTCAAACAAATGTTTGTTTTTCTACAAAACAAAGTTGTTTTTCATTTAAAAATAAAAATGATTTAAAAAAATGTTTTGTGTCATTCTCAGCTTTTCCCCAGGAGATGTACTTGGCTGTATGTCATGAGCAACAGCCTGCTATCAATATCCGGTAAGCTGTGCTTTAAAAAATATCAGGTTTAGCTTTTCAGATTACAAATTAGTCAGAATGAGTTTTTTTTACGATTGCAACAATTTTAGAATATTTTTATTTTTGGGTCACACTTTACATTATAGATTGGGACTCCTTGTAATGTGATAATACTAGAATAGTTAACTGTAGTAACATGTCATATATAAGTCTTTACATCATATATAATGTAATTGTGTTTTCACAGGAAAAGCATGTCATCTGTACTCTCACAGTCTGACTGGCCTGTTTGAGCATGCTCGACAAATGCAGAAACTCCCTGTTGCCATACCAACATATAGATTTCCTGACAAAATGATCCCCAGGTAAATGTTTAGATCTCTGTGTGTGTGTAAGGATGTGACCAAAATGTACATTTTCCTTTCTATGTTTTTATTTGAATTTCAGAAAATTCTCAGTGTCCAATAAGATCCCTGAAACGAAAGGGTGTCAAAAGTGCTGTGTAGGTGAGCAGATCCTGTACTTTTCTTCCTTTCTTTATTTCTGATTTTAGTAAAATATACTATATACTTTTGGATGATGTCAAGCATATAATTCAGATGTCTTTAAAGTGCCCCTATTATGCTATTTCGGATATTATCATTCATGCAGTGTGTAATCTAGCTGTTTGTGAGTGTAAAAGGTCTGCAAAGTTTCAAAGATCAAAGTGCATAACATATAAAGTTACTGTCTCCCATAAGAAAGAAGTGATTCTGAAATGAGTTGTCAGTAATTCCAGTCTTTCTGCATAAAACTACGTAGGTTTGTAACAAATTTGCATAATGCCCACCTGAGGTCTTCATTAGCTGCTTGTGAATGTCTACTTTTACCTGCCCTCAAATACTGTAGTTGTAGATGAGGCCTGGAAAAGTTTGGTTTGTGTTGTCAACATGTCGGGAAGATGTTGTTTTCGGCGCTGTGAAAGCAAATCCACTTTGCATGCACTTCTAAAGATTGAGGACTCGCGCTCGAATTGATGCGGTAAAACTGATGCCATCGTTACCGTTCATATCACTGTGTGTACAAGTGCTGAGGAAGCCTCTGGAGCTGAAATTCAGATATGGTAATGGCGCTGCGTTTTCCGACACATGCGGTAAGCGGTAGACCAATCACAATAGACAGGGCCATCTGACTGAGCAGAGCAGGATCTCAGAAAGGAAGGGTTTTGAGAGACTGAATCCTTGATCGAACCGTTTCAGACACTGTGAGTAAATAGGTGATGCTGCAATGTATATTAAAAGAAAATTAAACTGTTTTTTGACCTTGGATGTATGTAAACCTATTCTAGGAGGCTTTCAAAACAAAATAGCATAATAGGGGCACTTTAAGGATAATATAATCAAACAGACTTTATTTAAGATATTATACTGTATTTTGTTTCCATATGTTGTCTTGTTTATTCTTTAGTGAGGAATCCTTATACTGGTCACAAGTACCTGTGCGGTGCCTTTCAGTCCAGTGTTGTCCTTTTTGAGTGGGTGGAGTCCATGCAGAAATTCATGTTGGTCAAGGTGAGCCCAGTGTCACTGGTTTCCATCACCAAAACAATGTTACAGGGTGATCTGCAGATTAGAATCACACTAAAATCCATTGGAAAGGGTTGACAATTCAAGGTGGTGGAAACATTATTAGCTATTCATGTTTCCTTTAAGCTTTTAAATTTGCTGATCATCTACTTAAGACTTGCAGGTTAAAATTGCTTTACTTGGCATTTTCACATGCAGGCTGTTCCAAATTAAGCACTGACTCATTCCCTGCAGAGCATAGACTTCCCCCTGCCGTGCCCGCTGGAGGTGTTTGAGATGTTGGTGGTTCCAGAGCATCAGTATCCTCTCATCTGCATAGCTGTGAGCAAAGGGACAGAGCTTAACCAGGTGGTGCGGTTTGAGACCCTCAATCCCAACTCTACATCCAACTGGTTCGACTCTGGTGAGTACTTTTAAATCATCACACTGATTAAGATAAGTCTTTACATTTATAAGTAATTACATTTTTTAAAATCATATTTTAAACATCATATTTTAAATAATAAAAAAAAATATCATTTAAATATATGAAATGTTTTAAATATTTTTAATTAAATAATTGTATTATTTTTATTTATGTAAAGTAATTTAATGAATTTTATATATATATTATTAGTGCTGGGCAATTGATTAATCGCATCCAAAATAAAAGTTTGTGTTTACATAATATATATGTGTGTGTACTGAGTACAATTATTATATATAAATACACACACATGCATGTATACATTTCATTCCGGTTTGCCAAAATTTTAGAAATGCATAATTCTAGAAAATTGTTGTTGTTTCAGATACCCCACAGAGTTGTGTGATGCATGTGACCCAGCTGGAGAGAGATACAATTTTAGTCTGCTTAGATCGTAAGTACAGAACATGTCATTAATAGATTAATAACAGATGCATGCATATCAAAAAACAGATATAGTGATTAATTGCCTCTCTTCTTCATCTCCAGGGTGCATTAAGATTGTGAATTTGCAAGGTCGGTTAAAGTCCAGTCGAAAACTCTCAGCAGAACTGACTTTTAACTTCCAGATTGAATCAATAGGTATGGGACCTTGGTACATTAACAGTGTTCCTCCATTTTAACATAACTCCTCTCTAAGCTCACTGAATTTAACAGTTACCCTTATTTAAACACACTATTCTATGGGAAAAATATATTTTTTATTGTAGTATTTTGTTAAAGTATTATGTTTTAATAAGTCTCTCTCTGCATCTATCTATCCCTCTTAGTTTGCCTTCAAGACAGTGTGTTGGCCTTCTGGAGGCATGGCATGCAGGGACGCAGCTTCAAGTCCAATGAGGCAAGTTCAGTTTTATATATGTGAGAGATGATGTACAGACGGCCTGTCAATGATATCAAGAAAAAAAAACCTGATGGAGTGATTAGGACCCTGTTGTGAAGCAGAGAAGACAAATATATTACAATATAAATTATATATTATATTAAATATTTATATAATATAAATATATCATTAATATTTATATATAAATTAATATATAAATTGTAAACATTTAACTACATGTTAATAGGTGTGTGTGTGTGTGTGTGTGTGTCTGTGTGTGTCTGTGTGTGTCTGTGTGTGTCTGTGTGTGTGTTAAAAAGTAATCTGTATTGCAAATTAATCATAGTCAAAAATTAAATATGATTTATTTGCAGTACAGGTTACTTTTTAATATGGTCTAGTTAGCTGATATATTTAACTACATGACAACGCATTTTTTTTCATTCTTTCTCATTTGGCTCTTTATATATATATATATATATATATATATATATATATATATATACACTCACCTAAAGGATTATTAGGAACACCATACTAATACTGTGTTTGACCCCCTTTCGCCTTCAGAACTGCCTTAATTCTACGTGGCATTGATTCAACAAGGTGCTGAAAGCATTCTTTAGAAATGTTGGCCCATATTGATAGGATAGCATCTTGCAGTTGATGGAGATTTGTGGGATGCACATCCAGGGCACGAAGCTCCCGTTCCACCACATCCCAAAGATGCTCTATTGGGTTGAGATCTGGTGACTGTGGGGGCCATTTTAGTATAGTGAACTCATTGTCATGTTCAAGAAACCAATTTGAAATGATTCGAGCTTTGTGACATGGTGCATTATCCTGCTGCAAGTAGCCATCAGAGGATGGGTACATGGTGGTCATAAAGGGAGGGACATGGTCAGAAACAATGCTCAGGTAGGCCGTGGCATTTAAACGATGCCCAATTGGCACTAAGGGACCTAAAGTGTGCCAAGAAAACATCCCCCACACCATTACACCACCACCACCAGCCTGCACAGTGGTAACAAGGCATGATGGATCCATGTTCTCATTCTGTTTACGCCAAATTCTGACTCTACCATCTGAATGTCTCAACAGAAATTGAGACTCATCAGACCAGGCAACATTTTTCCAGTCTTCAACTGTCCAATTTTGGTGAGCTCGTGCAAATTGTAGCCTCTTTTTCCTATTTGTAGTGGAGATGAGTGGTACCCGGTGGGGTCTTCTGCTGTTGTAGCCCATCCGCCTCAAGGTTGTGCGTGTTGTGGCTTCACAAATGCTTTGCTGCATACCTCGGTTGTAACGAGTGGTTATTTCAGTCAAAGTTGCTCTTCTATCAGCTTGAATCAGTCGGCCCATTCTTCTCTGACCTCTAGCATCAACAAGGCATTTTCGCCCACAGGACTGCCGCATACTGGATGTTTTTCCCTTTTCACACCATTCTTTGTAAACTCTAGAAATGGTTGTGCTTGAAAATCCCAGTAACTGAGCAGATTGTGAAATACTCAGACCGGCCCAGCTGGCACCAACAACCATGCCACGCTCAAAATTGCTTAAATCACCTTTCTTTCCCATTCTGACATTCAGTTTGGAGTTCAGGAGATTGTCTTGACCAGGACCACACCCCTAAATGCATTGAAGCAACTGCCATGTGATTGGTTGATTAGATAATTGCATTAATGAGAAATTGAACAGGTGTTCCTAATAATCCTTTAGGTGAGTGTGTGTGTGTGTGTGTGTGTATATATATATATATATATATATATATATATATATATACACTCACCTAAAGGATTATTAGGAACACCTGCCTTGTTGATGCTAGAGGTCAGAGGAGAATGGGCCGACTGATTCAAGCTGATAGAAGAGCAACTTTTGCTGAAATAACCACTCGTTACAACCGAGGTATGCAGCAAAGCATTTCTGAAGCCACAACACGCACAACCTTGAGGCGGATGGGCTACAACAGCAGAAGACCCCACCGGGTACCACTCATCTCCACTACAAATAGGAAAAAGAGGCTATAATTTGCACGAGCTCACCAAAATTGGACAGTTGAAGACTGGAAAAATGTTGCCTGGTCTGATGAGTCTCGATTTCTGTTGAGACATTCAGATGGTAGAGTCAGAATTTGGCGTAAACAGAATGAGAACATGGATCCATCATGCCTTGTTACCACTGTGCAGGCTGGTGGTGGTGGTGTAATGGTGTGGGGGATGTTTTCTTGGCACACTTTAGGCCCCTTAGTGCCAATTGGGCATCGTTTAAATGCCACGGCCTACCTGAGCATTGTTTCTGACCATGTCCATCCCTTTATGACCACCATGTACCCATCCTCTGATGGCTACTTCCAGCAGGATAATGCACCATGTCACAAAGCTTGAATCATTTCAAATTGGTTTCTTGAACATGACAATGAGTTCACTGTACTAAAATGGCCCCCACAGTCACCAGATCTCAACCCAATAGAGCATCTTTGGGATGTGGTGGAACGGGAGCTTCGTGCCCTGGATGTGCATCCCACAAATCTCCATCAACTGCAAGATGCTATCCTATCAATATGGGCCAACATTTCTAAAGAATGCTTTCAGCACCTTGTTGAATCAATGCCACGTAGAATTAAGGCAGTTCTGAAGGCGAAAGGGGGTCAAACACAGTATTAGTATGGTGTTCCTAATAATCCTTTAGGTGAGTGTATGTATATGTATATGTATGTATGTATATGGTCTCTTTCTTTCCAGCAATTTTTTTCCTACAATCAGCAGCCAAAGTAACCATTTTTACTGACAAAATGGTTAATATGGTAAAATATATGTAGTTATTATGCAAACATTTGCATATTTATTGCAATGAATGACCAATCAGGATCAGTACATATTTCAGAGAGTAGTGTAAGAAAAAAATTACAGTTGTGGTCAGAATTATTGGCACCCCTGGTAAATATGATCAAAGATGGCTGTAAAAAGAAATCTGCATTGTTTATCATTTTTCAAATTAGCAAAAATCTAACCTTTCATTGAAGTGTAAAGTTTTTGGGAGAAAAAACCCCCCGCCCCAAAATTCAATTCTTTTACTTCAATGAAAAGTTAGATTTTTATGAATTTTTGAAATGAAAGATCAAAAGGATAAACGATGCAGATTTATTTGTATAGCCATCTTTGATCATATCTATCAAGGGTGCCAATAATTCTGACCACAAGTGTGTTTGTTAAACTATGACATGCATATTTTGTAATCACATGATTCTGTATATATTTTAGATTACACAGGAGATTTCTGACAACTCAAGGATATTTAGACTGCTGGGTTCAGACAGGTGAGAAGAAGCATTATTAAGTCATTATTTAATTAATATTATACACTTCATTACTGGTGTGCAAATCTATGTTTTATAATGTAGGGCATATGTTTGCAGAAAAGGGTCAAAGGTATTTGTTTTGATGTTGTTCTTTATAGAGTGGTGGTTTTGGAGAGCCGGCCAACAGACAATCCAACAGCACACAGCAATCTTTACATCCTTGCAGGACATGAAAACAGCTACTGACCGCAATGCATCTTGGGGCAAAAACACTACATGCCGGAATGCAGTGTTACAAGAGCCTTTATTCTCATGTGGCCCAAAGACAACTGGCCACATTTCAGAAGAACCACAGATATGCTGCTGAGGAAGGAAGAGGAAGACTTGAATGGATATAAAGATCTCAGAACAGATAGGCCGTAACCGCATGATGTACTACAGTATGCACTTTCACTCTTAACTGTTTTAGAGACCTTGCTTTGGTTTGGCTTCTAGCAGTTTTAATTTATTTTTTTAACTGAAACACACACACACACTTATTGTTTTTTTTTTTTTTTCTAATATAAGTAAGCAATTTTTTTAGTTTTAAGCCACTACTCTCACTTGACGCTAACCACACAAGTGCTTAAAGACACGTATTTAATTCATGTACATACAGACATAGTATTGTTGAGTTGTACTCTTTGCATTGGTTATGTAGATATCAGTACATTTATGTTGTACAGGTTTGTGGCAGCGTTGGCTGTTGTAAAGGACTGTGAGATGTTGGGTACTACTTAAAATGACCTCTAGGGCCAGATAATTTTTGTTATATGCAATGGTTTAAGAATCACAAAGCTGAAGTGCCACTCTTTCCAAGACTTGCCTTCTTAACGTCTTTGTTTTTATTGTAAAACCTAATCTTTTTTTATATAAAGCCAAATTGTGTTTTTATTGAGCAACTTTTAATTCAATGGCCCTCGTAATTGTTTTTAACTCTGTGGTATGCACTCACTTCAAATTTGCACAATGTTATTAAAATGTTGATGTGTATATGTAAGTGTATGTTTAAAACCATGCAGATAATAACATATATAGATATATACACGTTTTTTTTTTTTTTTGTAAATGTGTATACATGTATAATCCTAATAAGCAATAAAACATTAGGATGTTTTTACATTTATTTTGAAAAGTTCTCAAGCTTATGTGGATGACATCACTGTCTGCATCCGGTTGTGTTTGTATGTAATTTGAGTGCTGTATACACTATTTACAAGATGTCGGAATTTGTGACTTGCTGTAAACTTTCTACAACATCAGAACTGTCATTGAAAGTAAAGGAATTTCCACCATAAGAAAAGAAAGACATATTCCTTGAGTTCACTTGTTTATCTGTAATGGACAAGTTAATACGATAATGGAATTAATTTTCTTTTCGTTTTATGTCAATGTACATAGTGTAAAATAAAATCACATGGTTTTACATACTGATATGTCTTTCGTGTTTTAATAATAAAAGTAATTTGATTACTTTTATACATTTAACTTTTTTTTTTTTTTTTTTTGTCGAATTTACTAAATCTAATGATAATTATCATTTTTATTAAAAGTTCAAAGCGCAAACGGTCGTGCACAGAACCCAGGAAGTTATGTCAACACCCGGAAGGGGACTTTTATTTTAAAAAAAAAAGTTTAAGTCTTGCTTCACAGTCCGTCTGTCTCAGAAATCATGGCAGCGTCCAGTGTTTTTAAAGCAGGTCTTTTCAATCACAAAGTTGCAATCGTGACGGGAGGCGGCACTGGGATTGGAAAAGCTATTACTTCTGAGCTCTTACAGTTAGGTACGCTTTTACTGGTTTTACAGATGGATATGTCGATCTTTAGATCAGGATGCGGACAATAACTTTGAATAACCGTGAACTTTAGTCCAGATATTGAGCAACACAGCAATCAAGTGAATAATTTACAAAACATTATTTTTTCCTCTTCATCAATCACCAATTTAACTATTACCAATGCAACGTATTTGATGTTTTTAGATAATAATTTCCATTTAAGAAATTAATAGTGTAACATATTTTGGAATAGAAAATGTTTTAGCAATATAATGTTAAATTATATAGGAACAAACCCTCTAAAGTTAATAAAACAATGGGTTTGCTTGTATTGTCTTGCCTTAACTATTAAATAGATTTGCACTTATACTCCATATACTACGGGGCTGTTGAATGCTTTAATCTGATTGGCTGACGAACGTTCTAAGGCGTGCAATTATTTTCAGGGAAACGCACGGCTCCAGTTCCAGGCAGGTTTTGACCGCATAACAGTTCCATATCACTTCGCCAAATGATTTCAGTTATTTAAGAGTTCAGACTACAACACCAAAAGAACCAAAACCCACAATGACACTGACCTAAACAATAGGAGAAAAAAAAAACCCACTAATCACATTTCCTATGTATTCTAATACTACCGCATAGAACCTAATACTAGTTTTATTATGTTTATCTAGCTATCTATCATATATATATATATATATATATATATATATATATATAATATATATATTAAATATAAATATAAATTATACAGTCTCAAATGCCACCCATGTTGTAGGATGCAATGTGGTCATATCATCCAGAAAGCTTGAGCGTCTGGAGTCAGCAGCTGAAGAACTGACACAGAAAATCCCCCCAACCAGTCCAGCTAAAGTGACCCCTATACAGTGCAACATCCGGAATGAAGAAGAGGTGACAGTCTCATGAACATGTATTTATACTTTGCATTCATGCCTGAGAAGCATGCATGTGTAAAATGTCTTTTTCAGTATAGGACAAATTCTGGTTACTGGCAATTCCTGTTTATAGATAATAGCAGTATAGGGGCATTTTGTTTTCCAAATTTCGGAAAATGCCCTGGCTCATTTTTTATTTTGTTCATATTTTTTCTGAAAACAAGCATAAATGGTTTTGAAAGCCAAAATATTAAATGTCATGGATGTATATTTACTAAGTAATCCACTATTTTGTAGAGGGGGTCAAAATGACAATTTCCCCCTGAGATTTGGAGCTAATTTACTGGGGGAGAAAAAGAACGTTTATGTTACACAGACAGGAATGTTCTATGCATTTGTTTTAATAAAGAGAAACAAGATACATTTCTAGTTTCAACATAATTTGTTATTCAGACATTCCTCTTTAAAATGAAAACCTATATCAGCTATGTGTAAAGTGGCATAAGTTTGTTTTTGACCCATGTACAATTTAACAGTTTACTCATGGAGCCACATTGAAGTCCCTTTATCTCTGTAAATTATACAGGGCCTTAAAAATATTGATACCAAAAGAAATGATTGTTAAGAACCAACATCTAAAAGGATATTAAGAGATCTTTGATTCTTCTTGAGTTACAGAAATACAAACTTGAGGCAAAAAACACAAGAAGTGCTTTTTCCGAATTTTAGAACAGTCACCGTTGGCATATAATGCAACACAGATGTCTAAAGTTAACCGATTTAACTAACAGACCTAGCAATCTCTGTGTACAAATAAAATAATGATGCTGCTCAATAATGTCATTTTTACCCCCCTGTAATTTGGCTCAAAATCACAGGTGAAAATGGTCATTTTGATCCCCCTCTATAAAATAGTGGATTACTCAGTAAATATTTACCCATGACATTTAATATTTTTGCTTTCTTCTCCATGTATGTGTATTTCACCAGAAAAGAAATCAAAATATTTTTTTTTAGCTGGGGACATCTGGTTGAGTTTAGAATTAGAGCTGCACGATTAAATTGAGAATCACAATTGTTTTGTTTCAAATAGAGTCACAATTCTCCCATGATTATGAACAGACTAAACAAAATAACATGTAATTAACTAGACAAAATATGAATTGCTGCAGTTTATTTAAAATTGTTTAATTAAGTTTTAAAAAATTACTTTAAAAAAATCAATTTGAATGAATGATTCAATGACTTGCCCAGAAATACTTGTTTCATTACTGGATGAATCAGCATTTTTGAACAAGTTTCTTGAATTAATGATTCAGTGACAAATAATAGTTTTGAACAGTCACTTGTCGTCTAGTGTAGAAACAATGTAATTGATACATTTGTAATTTGAGGTGCCAAGTTATTTTCAATAGGTTCAAAAAGACTGTGATTGAAGCTGTTTCATACCTATACAGGACAACTGCTCTCTCTGGCTCAGCGCCAGGGCCAACACAGATCTGAATGTGATTTTGTCAAAGGTTTAATAGGCACAGGTGAATCGTTGTCATTTAGATTAGTGTTTGAATCGGATTATAAAGTGGTGTGACTCTACAGAGAAAATGCATTATTTAGCTCTCATTTTTGACAGGTGAAGAACCTGATGGCTTCCACGCTGAAGCTCCATGGGAGGATCGACTTTTTAGTGAATAATGGAGGTGGGCAGTTTTCCAGCCCAGTGAACATGATGAGTGCAAAAGGCTGGAATGCTGTGATTGACACCAACCTCAACGGAACGTTCTTATGCTGCAAAGAAGGTTCGACATAAATGTGAAACTAGAGACATACAGTTTAGCCATCGGCTTCACTCTTAAAGGGATAGTTAACCCAAAAATAAAAATAAAATGTATATATTTTTTAAATAAAATTTAAATCTCACTCTCAAGTTGTTCCAAACCTTTATTCATTTCTTTGTTCTGCTGTACACAAGGGAAGATATTTGGAAAAAAAATTGTAACCAAGCAGATCTCGGTACCCATTGACTACCATAGTATTTTTTCCCTTCTATGGTAGTCAGTGGGGGTTACAAACATTCTTCCAAATATCTTCCTTTGTGTACAGCAGAACAAAGAAAACAAAGAAATGTATACAGGTTTGGAACAACTTGAGGGTGAGTAAATTATTTGGAGTAACTATCCCTTTAAAAATAAGAGTTCCAAAAGGGTGTTTTCCCAGCGATGCCATAGAAGATCTGTTTTAGGTTCCCCAAAGAACCGTTCTGAAAAGAACCATGGCAACACTTTAGTAGGAGAGCACATATTCACTATTAACTGCGACTTTTGCCTCAATACACTCCTAATTTACTGCTTGTTGATATTTAGTAATTTAGGGATGAAGGGATGTAGAATAAGGTCTTGCCGAAGACGGCTTTAATATGTGTTTTATAAGTACTAATTATCAGCCAATATCCTAGTAATATGCATGCTAAAAAGCAACTAGTTAATAGCGAGAACTGAACCCTAAAATAGAAAGGTTCCAGGGATGTTGAAGGTTCTTTGTGGAACCATACAGCAGATTCCAATAAATTTGTTTTTAAGAATGTATTTGTTGTGATTGGATGTGTAAATTGTAAGCCTTGTTTCTAACTAAATAATGAATTGACATGTTGACAATTCTGCATACTACTTCAAGAGCTACTCTCAGACAACATTTGCTCTTGATTCGTAGCATACAATGCATGGATGAAAGATAATGGAGGTGTGGTTGTAAACATCATTGCAGACATGTGGAAGGGTTTCCCTGGAATGGCGTGAGTTGGTAAAAATATTGGTTAATAGAAAATATTGTGTATTACTTTACATTTAATGGCTGGTTAAATATTTATCCTCTCATGGTAATGCATTTTGTCTCCTTTCAAAGCTATATTTAAACTGCCAGACTTTTTATGACAGGCACACAGGAGCGGCCAGAGCTGCCGTGGACAACCTGACCAAGAGCCTGGCCATTGAGTGGGCTGATAGTGGGGTCCGGGTCAACTCTGTGGCGCCGGTTAGTGCCAGTTTTGGAAACAATTTGAAAGCATCTACTGTATTTGTGTAGTCTTGTCTAAAATGAGGTTGAATTGTTTGAATGATATTCCTCCTTATTGATTAATCGTCTAATCATGGTTAATCAATGTAAATATAAGCTAAATAAATGTGCAAAAATAGCTTTGTCTTACCAGAAAAAGTGTCCATAGTATTATGGCCTCTTAAGTTTTAACAAAATGACTTTTTTATTATATCTAAATAATGCAATTCTAGTTTATTAGGGGAACGTTAGAGGAGACCCTTAGAGTATAACATTAGGGGAACCTTAGAATATAACATTAGAGGAGTCTGTTAGAATATGATGTTAGAGGAACGTTACAATATAACGTTAGGGGAATGTTAGAGGAGACTGTTAGAGTATAACATTAGGGGAACGTTACAGGAGAACATTAGAGGATAACGTTAGGGGAATTTTAGAGGAGAACATTAGAGGTATGCTACAGTAACGTTCTACATTCTATTTTCGTTCTGAATACTCACCTTGCTAACCAAAAACAAACCTTTAAAAAAGCATTCTGGGAACCAACAGTTGTTCGCTGGGTTACAAGCTGTAATTACGAGCTCTAGGAAGACATGAGTGCTTTTTACAAGTTGAAAATACGTATTTCCGGTAATTACGGCATTACGTGAATCAGCCACATAAACTAAAAAAAATAATGAAAAGAAGATTAGAAAAGTGGAGTTCTGAGGGTCAGACATAGCATTTTATCTACTATGCTATGATTTTAAATTTTTATTCTTATTTTACATGTATACACAGACGTTTCATTGAACGTTAGGTCAATATTTGCCTCAAAAGTCATGAAAAAGTAATGGAAATTTATTGATAGAAATGTGTATGAACCCTGTTTAATTTTTTCACAGAAACCATGTGTGTGCATTTGTTTTGTTTTTGTGTTTCTTGACTGTAGGGAACTATCATATCCAAAACTGCTATGGAAAACTACAAAGAATATGGTCCTACTTTGTTTAAGATGTCAGTGCCATTTAGTCCGGCGAAAAGACTTGGCGTTCCTGAGGAGGTATCTTATAACTTATCATGATGTTTAAATAGCAGAAACTAATCCAACAATCAAAGATCAGAATACAGTTACTGCAGCAATATACTATATATCTATATCTGTGACATTTATTTCAGATTATTTAAACACTAACACACACACCCACATATATGCATATATGTATGTATGTGTGTGTATGTATATATGTATATATATGTATATATATATATATATATATATATATATATATATATATATATATATATATATATATATATATATATATATATATATATATATATATATATATATATATATATATATATATATATATATATATATATATATATATATATATATATACACTCTCACCTAAAGGATTATTAGGAACACCTGTTCAATTTCTCATTAATGCAATTATCTAATCAACCAATCACATGGCAGTTGCTTCAATGCATTTAGGGGTGTGGTCCTGGTCAAGACAATCTCCTGAACTCCAAACTGAATGTCAGAATGGGAAAGAAAGGTGATTTAAGCAATTTTGAGCGTGGCATGGTTGTTGGTGCCAGACGGGCCGGTCTGAGTATTTCACAATCTGCTCAGTTACTTTGATTTTCACGCACAACCATTTCTAGAGTTTACAAAGAATGGTGTGAAAAGGGAAAAACATCCAGTATGCGGCAGTCCTGTGGGCGAAAATGCCTTGTTGATGCTAGAGGTCAGAGGAGAATGGGCCAACTGATTCAAGCTGATAGAAGAGCAACTTTGACTGAAATAACCACTCGTTACAACCGAGGTATGCAGCAAAGCATTTGTGAAGCCACAACACGCACAACCTTGAGGCGGATGGGCTACAACAGTAGAAGACCCCACCGGGTACCACTCATCTCCACTACAAATAGGAAAAAGAGGCTACAATTTGCACGAGCTCACCAAAATTGGACAGTTGAAGACTGGAAAAATGTTGCCTGGTCTGATGAGTCTCGATTTCTGTTGAGACATTCAGATGGTAGAGTCAGAATTTGGCGTAAACAGAATGAGAACATGGATCCATCATGCCTTGTTACCACTGTGCAGGCTGGTGGTGGTGGTGTAATGGTGTGGGGGATGTTTTCTTGGCACACTTTAGGCCCCTTAGTGCCAATTAGGCATCGTTTAAATGCCACGGCCTACCTGAGCATTGTTTCTGACTATGTCCATCCCTTTATGACCACCATGTACCCATCCTCTGAGCAGGATAATGCACCATGTCACAAAGCTCGAATCATTTCAAATTGGTTTCTTGAACATGACAATGAGTTCACTGTACTAAAATGGCCCCCACAGTCACCAGATCTCAACCCAATAGAGCATCTTTGGGATGTGGTGGAACGGGAGCTTCGTGCCCTGGATGTGCATCCCACAAATCTCCATCAACTGCAAGATGCTATCCTATCAATATGGGCCAACATTTCTAAAGAATGCTTTCAGCACCTTGTTGAATCAATGCCACGTAGAATTAAGGCAGTTCTGAAGGCGAAAAGGGGTCAAACACAGTATTAGTATGGTGTTCCTAATAATCCTTTAGGTGAGTGTGAATATATGTGTGTGTGTTAGTGTTTAAATAATCTGAGATTGAAATAAATGTCTGTTCTGCTCAAGTCCTTAATATTTAATATAGATAATAATATATAAAATGTTGATATTTATTTCTATCAGATATCACCAGCTGTATGTTTCTTGCTGTCTCCGGCTGCCAGCTACATTAGTGGAGCAACCCTGAAGGTCGATGCAGGACAGAGCCTCTATCATTCTGTGTGGGAAATCCCAGGTACCCATGTTTGAGCCGGATGAGAGCATAACTCATACTGTATTTGTTTCGAAATCAGTAACGGATGTTGACTCTTTCTATTTGAGTATGCGAATGCTTTCTGTTTCTGTTTGTGTCTCTCTGATCAGACCACAGTGCCTGGCCTCCAGCCCCAGAGGGAGAAAATACAGACACACTGAGAGAAATCATGAACATGACCAAATCCAAGCTGTGAATCATAACACAACAAGCCTAGACTGTCAAACAACTGCTATTCATCACAGCGTGGGTGGAGCAAATGTTTTTTTTCTTTTGCTTGGAATTGCAACATGTCTCGACTGTGGCCTTTGAGTAATGCTCACTTAATTTTTTGCATTATCATTGCATAATTAAACTCTAATAGTTCTCAAAGAACTGTTTAATCAATGTAAATATGTGTAATGGTATGATATTAAAGTGAATATAACATTTGTAATCTTCTAAAAAGAACATGTCAACTGTCACTTTGAGATTACAAATATGTAACATATTGTTTTTAAAATTAAGCAATTGGGTAGTTGCCAAATAAGCTGTAAAAAAAAAAGCTTTTTTTGTAAAACACCACTTTTGAAGAAAAAATGCATGTTATGTAGTGTGAAGTCTGATGTTTGATAAAATATAAGGGGTCACTAACTTTGTCAATTCTTTCCCTGTTTTTTTTTTAAACATTTTTACTGAAATGTGTCCTATGGTGTGACAGAAAGAATTAAGAATATAGGGGTGTCACACCAAAGGACAATAGAAATTAACACTTTTATAGTGGTTCTAAAAAAGTTAACAATTCTGAGACAAAATCTTACCATGTGCACATATCATGGGCTTCACAGTAACATGACCTTCAATGGGTTCCTTCAACTAATTCAACTTGACAGTGGAATTGCCCGATTTAAAATCAGGATATGATGTCACACCAGAGGACATGGTATTTAGTGACAAAATGTATCAAGTTCATACGCTTTTAGAAATATATGGAAGAAAAAAATGATTGTCATTTTATAAAATAGACTGAGGTTTCTGAGCAGATTGACTGAAATTATGCCTGAGGTGTTTATTAACATTTGTATGCTTTTATGTTTAATTTATAAAAGTTGCTCTATATTGAACCATGCTTGAGACAGTCACACCATAGGACAATTTTGAGTTTTGGCTAAAAAAATAAAAATCTAAAGACAAAGCAGTTTTTATATCAACGGGTCCATGTAAGACAAAGAAATGTTTAACCATTTACTGCATTTTAAATGATGACAATACTAATTATATTCATTTTTACCTTGTGTGACAGTGAAAATGCCATGTCACTTCAACCACCCAATTGCATTGGTTTTGCTGGGTCATTTTTCTGTTTTGAAGTAGCTTTTTATCTCATAACATAACTGAAATACCAGACTTTCAGAAATATGACACTAATTGAAATGTTAAACACAATAGTTTGATTAAAATTAACAGGACGCTTTAACCGTTTTGTTTCACAGAAATAGCCACCAAATATGTCACCATCCTTGAGGATGATTTTTTTTCTAATTAAAGTGATATTACAAAATACAAAAATAAAAATTTAATTTAAAGAAAACTTAAGAACAACAAATACATTACCAATTGAAGCAATGTCCCCAAGAAAACATATTTAGGTTGAAATATTTGTATTAGTACAAGTAAAAAATAAGTAAAATTAAATATTTCTTAATAAATGGCCAAGTTAGCAGCTAGTGCATAGTGCTCAATGACATGACAAAATTTGATTATCTAAAACCAAAGTGGTGAAATTATGAATGAGTGCTATCCAAACATGGTAAGTGTGGTACGTGCTTGTGTTTCAACAGAAAATCATGCTTTCATTAAAAGGATGGTCATAATCTTTTTTAAGATCATTGTCAGGGGGAATGAATGATTAATCGGTTTTGCTGGCATCTTCCTCGGAACATATTTAAAAATTGAGGCTCCCTGCGGAGTGCTGGTTGCTAGGCAGAGCGCCGCATATCGCGAGCATGCGCACTGAGCGCTGCGCGCGCCGCTGATTGGCTCAACAATGGCATTATCGGCGTGAGGGGGGATCCGTTGTCCTCGGTGTGGCACTGTCCGAAAAAAAATAAACCAAGCGCTACAAAGTAACACGTGGTGAGCACTTGCGAATGATAAACTGAATACATTAAGCAAGCGACCTCTGCATGCATTGCTTGGGAATTTATTCAAGGTAAGAACCGTGTATTATCACATCAGTATTGTGTGAATCATAAACAGATAGTAAGCGTGGGGTGTGACTAGATATGAACAGTGCCAGGTCCTAAAATGCGATGTAATGTAACGCAAAGTAACATTATATATAACAGCAGGCTGTTGTGATTTTTCCTTTCATACTAGAAGACAACATCTTAAAAGGGTGATTGACACACCAAGCAGGTGTGTCCAGCTGCAAACTGACATCATATAGGAATCTTGCTGAGTATATAGTCATGATGAGTGAAGGGGCATCTGGAGACATCAGTGGTTTGGAGCTGGAGGGAGTGATTGGGACAGAGGAGACCCCAGTGAACACTCTCCAGAGATCAGCAGAGGAGGAGGGAACCACCACTCGGAGGAAGAAGAAGAAGAAAAAGAAAGAGATCATCTATCGCTCTGATCTGGAGGATGATGATGCTGGGGAGGGGACCTCTGCGAATGTGGATGGAACCTTTAGTCCTCCACCTGATGAAGGTGAAAATATGATACCTGGGGGCGAACTGTATTGCGGTGTTTGTGCAAGTGCAGTGAAATTCGACATTGGTTTGTTTACTGTTATTGGGTTAAAATAGATGATGGCACCAGCTCTATATCAAATGTGCTTTCTATCCAGAATACACCAGATTGAGATCATGAGTAATTGTCCTCATATTAAATATTACACGATTTTATCCTCACTGATCATTTTATGTCAATTATCTACATATTGTTTTACAATCTTCGGGTTAATAGTTTTTTTCCAGACAGATAGGACAACTTTGCAATATCAGGAAATTATATATTTGCGATTTCCATCTTGAAAAAGGTAGAAACATTTGTACTTTTTTTTTAATATACTACCATTTAAAAGTTTTGGGTCAGTGAGACCATTCATCCACCCGCGCGTCCATCCATCTGTCCATCCATCCACCCATCCATCTATCCATCCATCATTTCTGTTCATCATATAATTGTACAAAATTGTATTACAGTGCCCAAAGAATAATTTCTGAAGGATCCTGTGGCACTGAAGACTGGAGTAATGATGCTGAACATTCAGCTTTGATATCACAGGAATAAATGAAAATATATTAAAATAGAAAAGTTATTTTAAATTGTAGTAATATTTCACAGTATTACTGTTTTGTTCTATTTTGTATGTATTTAATGTATCCTTAATGAGCATGAAACTTTTTTTTTTTTGAAGAAGTTTAAAAAAAACATCTTATTGATCCCAAACTTTTCAACAGTAGTGTATAATTATTCATTGGTCAAAAATTATAAGTTATAAAATTATAAATTATTAAATTATTATTTGCAGTTTTTGGCAGTAAATTTTAAGTACATTTTGATTTAAATACAAATATAAATGTAATATATTATCAGTTATGAAATAAATGATTGATTTCTGTATTTAGTAATTAGTGAGTGTAATTTAATTCAAGGCACGCATGGCATGGACTGTACACATCCCAATGTTTTTCTTGTAATGCATTTCCTCTTTCTTTCCCACACAATTGACAGATTTATTTATAATAATGTGTTGTTAATGCAATATTCTCCTCAATATTTATCTCTCATTCACAGAAGAAGAGGATATCCCTCCTGACAGCCGTTTCGTGACCCTGACTGGCACCATCACCCGAGGAAAGCGGAAAGGCCAAATGGTGGACATCTATATGACCCTTACTGACAAAGAGCTGAGAGACATGGCACGCTCCAAAGAGCGTCTAGATGCAGAATGTGACGGGCTCGCGGAAGCCAAGCAAAAACCCTGCACGCTGGGGGTCAGCCAGGGCCCTCATGTTCTTCTCTGGAGCCTTTCCTGCTCCCCGTTCATCTTCCTTCTCTCTTTCATCACGTCGTTTTACTATGGAACGCTCACCTGGTACAACGTCTTCCTGGTTTACAATGAGGAACGCAGCTTTCTGCACAAGATCACGGTGTGTCCCTTGCTCATTCTGTTATATCCGGTTCTGATCATGGCATTGTGTGTTTGTATGGGGGTGTACGCTGCTGTGACCCAGCTCTCCTGGGTGTTTGGAGAATGGTGGCTGGCAGTGAGGGACCTGGAGAAGGGCTTCTGTGGGTGGATGTGTGGTAAGCTGGGGTTGGAGGACTGTGCCCCTTACAATGTTGTTGAGCTGCTGGACTCTGACACTCTCTCCGGGACCCTCCAGGGGAAGAGGATGGATGATGTTGAACACACTTCTACTTTGTGAACACAAAAACATGGAATAACATTCCTGGTTTAATACAAGTTAAGCTCTGTCAACAGCATCTGTAGCATGCTGTCGATTTCCACAAAGATTATTTTGACTTGTCAGAATCAGAAAAAGCAAACTGAAGAACGAGTCAAAATGATTTTCGATAGCAGTTAGCCTTTTTTCGGTCCTGGGCATTAATTTAAAGGGATCCTAAAAATGAAAAAATTCTGTCATTATTTTCTCACCCTTATGTTGTTATAAAAGAGTATATTTTGTAAGAACCAAACCATTTTCTTATAAACATACAGAAAACTTACATTGAGACATTTCTCAAAAAGTGTATTTAATGTTTATTTTATAAATTTTATTTTATGTTAATCAAAAGAAGAAAGAAAGTCATATAGTTTGGAACAACATGAGGATGAGTACATGACAGAATTTTCATTTTGGGATGAGCTTTTTCAGACAAGTCTTTATTTTGCACAGTTTTATTGATTTTTACATGTTGCTAGGGAATCATCTATGATTTTGTCATATATTGTAAAAATTTACAGAATCAATGAAATACAGAGCCAAGTTACTCTAAGAATTCAGCACATCTTTCCATATCAAATGTAAAATAAGGAATAATGGATTTTGAGGTTTTAATGGTGCAGTTCATAATGATATCCAAAAGCTAATAATTTGTTTCAGAACATAAATCAAACTATTTTAAATCATTAAATGTGCACTAAGGAGGTTTTCTCATTTAAGTTGTCATAGTACAGTACATTAAAAAAATCGGTCTCCATGGTAAGCTTGTAACAATGATTTATATTCAGAGCTCTCAAGTTTGATTTGGCTAAAAATTCCAGGCTTCCAGATTGTATCCCTGCATTTTTACAAAGAAAAGAATGTTTGGCAGATATGCTTTTCAACATGCTAGACTACCTATTTTCCAGATATAAGCCTTGTAGGACATTCTTACTGACAGTGATCTTAATCAGTCATATCTGCTCTATGATGGTCAAGGGCAACTATAGCTATATATTAAACCTTAAGATTCATCTGAGCAGAAGAATGGAGGACAGCTGACGGAAAATAAATAAAATTGCATGTTACTTGCGGAGGAACATTGTTTTGTTTATTCAACCCCAGATAGAACCAATAGAGAGGCATTGTGAACCTTATATGTACAGCAGTTATAAAGAATCTGAGACTGAAACATTCTTAACATCCTTAAAAAGAAATGAGTCCTTCTCCTAGCCTTTCGTCACAACAGTATATCATGTTACCAATGTTGTGTAATTGGAAGTATGCTACATATTTACCTTTGTCATGCATTATACACATTACACACATTTTCTCTCTTACGGTGTTCTCAAGCTATCTGATCGATACTTGCACTTGAGCCAGACACTAAACAGCAACACTCTAAGCAGACAAATGAACTTTCACACTTTGTGATTTTACACTTTTATTACACTTTTATTACACTTTTTTTTAAAATATTATATTCTGTTCGTATGTCCCAAATCACTGCACTGTTGTGTTAGTGCTAGTGTGGTGCTTTGTATTTTCACAGGTGTAACAACAATGGTGCTATAATAGTGTTCACCAAGAATATCAGCCATTAAAAACCACATAATGTTTTACACACATTAAGGATAATGGTTCTGTTGTCCCGGAAGATCATATTACATTTTCAAATTAATAGATTATTGGACACGTCTGCTTCAGATGGGGCAGTGTCTGCTCAAAAACTCCATAGATAGTTCAGCACTGACAAGGATGTATGAATTATAGGACTCATTTACAACTATGGAGGCATACTGTTGTATTGTAAAATAATTAAATGCAGGGTTCCCACGGTCATTGGAAAATGGGAACATATTAAAATTGTTAGAAAATTCATGAGAATGAATAAAATTTTCTGTTGTGGATATATACTTTTATAGCTTTGAAGATTTTGTTTACTAGAAAATGCTCTTGTCTGATTTGTGAGTGAATTTATTCTTTTGAGTCACAAATCTGGATTGGTCTGGATCAAAATTATTTAAAAAAAAAAGAAGAAAAAAAACTCTTGTCCCATAAAAAGTGTGGGAACCCTGTAAATTACCAAATACCTTACCAGAGATCTATGCATCTGATCTGCATAATTTGTCAGTATGTTAAAAAAGAAATGTAAAACATGTAAAGACAAAATTGTTAAAAACTTGAACATTTATATCTGAAGTATTAAATCTGATTGATATATGCAAGTATTAGAAACTTTTCAATTATACTGTATTACATCTGCAAATAAGCAGGTTTGATGTAAACCACCTTTTAAATAAGTAATTGTAATCATCAATAGGTTCAATCTGTTGCACAAGAGATTCTTTGCACTTTTTGTTTATCTATGGGAACTTTTCCAACTGCTATGCTGTAGGCTACAATAGACTCATAATGCCGCTCATAATACAAGACCTTGACCTGTTTTAGTTTGTTTTGCAGTTAGGCCAGCCTTAAACTGTTCTACAAAGAACACTTGAATGACATTATTAAATATTGTCTAGCCTGTTTTTCTGTAAACATGGTTTCAAAGCACAAACTTTGTTTTCTATAGCATGAACTTCTGTAAGTTCTGTTTTCACACTTATGCACTGGGTGTGTAACAGTTATTTAATTTTTAACAATTTATAATAAATCATTTTATCTCATTTGTTTCAATAGTTTTCCTTTCAGACTTAAAGTTTTTGCAGCTCTCACCCACTGTTAAAGGTGTGCTATATAATTGGGTTGTTGACGTGACATTGCATTTTCACTGTCACACAAGATAAACATTTATATAATTAGTATTGTCATCATTTAAAATGCAGTAAATGGTTCAACATTTATTTGTCTTACATGGACCTGTTGATATAAAAAATATCTTTGGCTTTGTCTTTAGAATTTTTTTTTTTTAGCCAAATCTCAAAATTGTCCTATGGTGTGACTGTCTCAAGCATGGTTCAATAAAGAACAACTTTTAAAAATTAAAAAGAAAAGCATACAAATGTTAATAAACACCTCGGGCATAAAATCATTTTAAATCGGGCAATTCCACTGACAAGTTTAAGGAACCCATTGAAGGTCAAGTTACTGTGAAGCCCATGATATGTGCACATGGTAAGATTTTGTCTCAGAATTGTTAACTTTTTTAGAACCACTATAAAAGTGTTAATTTCTGTTGTCCTTTGGTGTGACACCCCTATATTCTTAATTCTTTCTGTCACACCATAGGACACATTTCAGTAAAAATGTAAAAAAAAACAGGGAAAGAATTGACAAAGTTAGTGACCCCTTATATTTTATCAAACAACAGACTTCATACTACATGCATTTCAAAAGTGGTGTTTTACAAAGAAAAAAAAAACCATTTTTACTGCTTATTTGTCAACCACCCAATTGCCAAACCTTTTCTTTTTTTAAATATCGCTGTTGCCTGTCAACAAGCATCCCTTCCCTTATAATAACCCTCCCAGATCCAATTCAACCAGTCACTAATGAAGTGTAATGAGAAGAAAGAATTCAGAACTGCGTAAGAGCAAAGAGTGAATGATGAATGATATGAAACGAAACTAGAGATCCCATTTGAGGGAGTGACTTGTAGGTTTATCTCTTTCAGTAAACGCTTCAGTTAAGATACTTTCGCTGTAGACGGAGACGACGAG
The DNA here is from genome assembly GCA_039654625.1 of Rhinogobio ventralis. Taxonomy (NCBI): domain Eukaryota; kingdom Metazoa; phylum Chordata; class Actinopteri; order Cypriniformes; family Gobionidae; genus Rhinogobio; species Rhinogobio ventralis. Next base: position 10,619,413 of record CM077213.1, read on the forward strand.
ATGAAGCCACCCAACGACAACGGTAATATATCTTTCTTTCTGTTCGTTGTAATTCAATAATGGTTTATAATTTTAACTTTATTTATAGTACCATCAAATACGTAGTTGCTCACGTCTCAGTCAAATGCGAATTGAATCGCTTGTTTTAAGAATCGCCTATTTGTTTGACGCAGTGAACAAAATAACGCTAGTTTATGGCTACATAGTGGCGTAGTTTGTGTTTTTCGAACATTAGCTACATCTTATTTTAAAGGTGGTTATAGATGTGGGCATTTAAATATTAGCTCCTCCCTATAATGCTAAGGGCCACGTAGAGCTTTTGCTTTATCTCAAGACGTCATTGTTCATATATTAAACCGGTCTTTTGATTCGGATCTTTCCAACGAATCGGTTGAACCTTTTTAGTGATGACGTAAGATCTGTTTTTAAACTGATACTGTGAAACGACGTTCCAAAGAACCGATTTTCAAAAGAAGTCGCAACGTTACGCCTCATGATAACTATTTTAAACTCGACAGATATTTTTGTGTGGGTGAGTAAGAGTTTCATAGGTAATGTGAGAAGCAACCAAACATCTCGTTGTTTCACGGTAATCCCCTTACAATTATTTAGTGAGGCACGTTTTTGCTTTTGAAATGGATATTTGTGCACAATATTCTGTCCAGAAATTCGTCCAAAATGCTGGGGGAAATCCGAAGTGGTCAATCCAAACACACAATATACCACTGTTTTTGTAGGTTTTTAAATGCAATGTATTTTTTAGGTATATCCAGGTACTTTATCTCAAAGGCATGGTTTCATTTGTAGCTAAAAATCACCTCTCTTTATTCCACCTTTCTACTCTTACTTTTTTCTTTTAGTGTCTCCTGGAGATGAGCCTCTTTTCAGGCATCCGCACCAAAGCTTTTGGCCTTCAAAACTGTAAGTGCTTTGTCACTTACAAGTTTAAATCCAAAAGTGGCTGTTGATTTCTATAAGAATGTGATGAATGAGGCTGCAGTGGATCCCCCCCCCCCCCCCCCTGTCAAAATAAATGCAATTTTTATTCAATAATTTCTTTGAAAAAAAACCCCCCACCAAATATCTCCTCCCTTTTTTTCCGGACTACACAAATATATGCTTAAAATGCCTAAAATTGCCTACTCCCAGCTTTTAAAATGACCCAAATTATAATCTACAGCATCTATACAGGCTTATACAGTGAAATGGCGGATGGATTTTCTATCATGGTTAACAAAGTGACCGCATCTCTTAACAACGAGGAGTGTAGGATCCTTCTGTACCTTTGTACGGATTTGTTCACCAACAGCTGTGTGGAAGATTTGAGAGGAGCTTTGCTGGCCTTTGCCAAACAGAGACAGAATCAAGCGGGTCAGTCTCAGGCTGGTGATGCCCTGCTGATGGAGCTCATGTTCCGAATGAAGCGCTTTGATATCCTAAAGAAACATTTTGGCACCAACAAACAACAGGTAGAAAGAATTCTGCAGGAGGGAAGGGCCCTCTCAGATTACAGGTAATTTGTCCCATTAATTCTTACATGTCTGAGAGAGAAAAAAAACCTGTGTGGTGAAAATAACAAGTATGGTAATGAAAAGTCTTATTTTAGTGCCTGACATTTGTTTTTGGGGTTATTAGAGCACTCTCTTGTAGAAAACCCCATGCAGAAATACCCAAGAGTGTTATTTTCACTCACCTGAAAGATGATCTCCTTTACACAGGGTTCTAATGGCAGATGTGAATGAAAACCTGGAGAAGAAGGAGTTACAGTCTCTTATCTTTCTTCTGAACAGTATTCTGCCCAAAGAAAGAATGGCTAGAGCTACTGTAAGGCTGGAGAAATTACATGTTTAACCTTCAGAATCTTTGTTCAAAAAATTATAATAAACTGAACATAAATATTCATATATTCATATTACATGATAAAGTCTGGGATTTATGTTATGTTTATGTTTATCTCATGTTTGTTTCATTGCATTGGTTTCTAATAGAGCTTTCTAGATGTGGTGGTGGAGTTGGAGAAGTTAGATGAAGTATCTTGTGATAAGCTAGACCTGCTTGAACAATGTTTGAGGAACATTCAAAGAATGGACCTTGTCAAAAGGATTCAGGCCTACCAGAATAGAGGTCAGTCATTTCTGAGGTCACTATTCTTTTGGTTGTTTGGCCAGAAAAATGCACTGCAAGCTTCATACAACATCGGTTACAGCTTTTTATTTGATTATGCAAAACTTAAAGGGTTAGTTTACCTCAAAATGAAAACTGTCATTTAATTGCTCACCCTCATGTCGTTCCAAACCCACAAAACGTTCGTTCATCTTCGGAACACAAATGAATATCTTTTTGATGAAATCTGAGTCCTTTCTGTCCCTCCATAGACAGCTATGCAACTGATACTTTGACGCTTCGAAAGTTCGTAAAGAGGTTGTGAAACTAATACCATATGAATCGAGCGGTTTAGTCCAAATTTTCTAAAGAAACATGAATGTTTTATATGATGAACAGATTTAATTTGGGCTTTTATTCACATATAAACATTCATCAACTCGCACATCAGTTGTGGTAACTGGAAGCTCAAGCATGTTCGCTTGACATGTGAGAACCAATTAGGTCCATTCTCGTGTCACGCAGCACGTTTGAGCTTCCGCAAGAACCAATGAGTTTCATTCTCGTGTCATGCAGCACGTTTGAGCTTCCGCAAGAACCAATGAGGTTCATTCTCGTCACGCAACACGTTTGCGCTTCCGCAAGAGGTTTGTTCTCGCGCTTCAAGCAAGTACGGTTGAGCATCTGTTCATGTTCGCTGATCATTGTTTATATGTGAATAAAAGCCTAAATTCAATCTGTTCATCATATAAAGTGATTGAGTCTTTTCAGAACATTTGGACTAAACCACTCGATTCAGATGTATTAGTTTTATGATCTCTTTATTAACGTTATGGAGCGTCAAAGTGGTAGTTGTGTAGCTGTCTATGGAGGGACAGAAAGCTCTCAGATTTTATCAAAAAGATCTTAATTTGTGTTGAAGATGAACAAAAGTCTTACGGGTTTGGAATGTCATGATGGTGAGAAATTAATGACATAATTTTTGGGTGTACTGTCCCTTTAATTCTGCTATGTAGTAAGTACCTAGAACATTTTGTACATTTATAGCCATATTATGATGCTTCATTTTACCTGCAAAAGCCTCTCACTGTCTCAATTCATTTTCAAAGCTAAAGTTTATTTACAAAAAAAAAACATGGCGGACATTTAGTAGATGTTTTTTTTTTTGCATGGCTCCGGTTACCAAGCTTGAGTGGCACCCAACTCAAAATGCATTTAAAGTATGTAATAATAATAAAAAAAAATAATACATAATTAAATGTACAAAATTATTTTATCATTTATTCAGATCAGAACGTACCCTGTGCAGTCACTAAAGTTCAGAATTCCTTTAAGGTAAGACATTTTCAGAAAATAGATAGATGCAGTATGTTAAATAATTATATAAATTTGACTTACAGTTTCTCCATATTTCTTCATTTCAGTTCACACCTGGGAAGTGTCAGTCTTCAGTTAAACCAGTGAGACGACCACAATGCTGTTCTCAACGTGAGTTTTTATTCATTTTTTGCTTTAACTTGGATCCTATGGATAACATAACAAAATTACCTATGGTCTTTTTCTAGAGTTAAAAAGTTTGAAGCTTTCGGTGCCTGAAACAGGGACGCAACAACAACAGGTAAGAAATTGCTTCTCACTGATTAATAAATAGTCATTGTGGCAAAGCCTGGCCATTTTTCTGATGGTTGTTTTATTTATGAGTAGGTTATAAGCTATTCCTCCCACTGTCTGTATGTCTGCTAGGCTTTTGTGGAGGAGTATCAAATAAATCCTGAGCACAGAGGCCTGTGTGTGATTATTGACTGTGTTGGCTTTGATGGACGTAAGTGTGTGATACAGGTTTTGACCCTTTACCATTTTTGAATGTTATAGTCATTATCATTATAGTGTCATTTTACTGCTTCTGAAAACCTCATCTGTTTTTGGCCCATTGGTTTGTTAGGTAAACTTGTTTGCCGAAAAACCACAAAATGTCATGTTTGCCTACAGGGGAAGGCTGATTAAAAATTTTCCACCCACGGCGTTCTAAAGAAATTGACATTTTTCAATGGGTTTTTGTTTTCCCCTTTGATTACAAATTAGGAACTGTGAGAAAAGAACCTGCATCTGCATATAAACATCTACATTTGTCTGTGTCCTTTCAGAGATGTTGAATCAGACATTTGAGCGTCTGGGTTTCAGGGTCATTTTCCACTCTCTCCTGGGTCTGAAAGAAACCCAGAAGGTCTTGGAGGACCTGACCCGGAACCGGAGCCTTCAGAGGGTCAACCACTTTGTCTGCTGCCTCATTAGCAGAGGAACGGACACTCATCTGTTGGCTACAGACTCTAACAGCCTTGGCATGAGGCTGGAGGATCTCAGGCAGCTTTTCAGCCCGAACCAGTGTCCCTCTCTGGGTGGTAAACCCAAACTCTTCTTCACCCAGATCTACAGGGCCACAGAAGACCCTCTAACACCCTCAATAGATGATGAATACATTGAGACAGATGGACCAAAATGCCATTATTCTGGACAGAGGACCATCCCAGTGTCAGCGGATGTCCTTTGGAGCGTGTGCACCACAGAGGCAAAACTGCTGGAAGGTTCTGGCCATAAGTCGGTTTACCTGCATGCATTAAACTCTGCCTTATTGAGGGGGCATGAGAGGTACTTTATGAACTTTTTACCAGCTGTCTTAAAGAGCCAATGTTCTCCATGAGTCAGTCTATTATTGCTTGTGACCAGACATTTTAACGCTGCAGTAACTGTAAAAAAAACACTGCATGCTAAATCGTTTTCAGTTTTGCTTTTGTAGTTGGGAGTTTCACTCAGAAGAAACAATTATATAATTATTCTGTTTTTTTCCTCTTAAATTTGCAGAAAGGTGCCTCTATTGGACATCATGACGGAGGTCAACAGAAACGTGTTTAGTCACAATCAGCAGAATCCTGAGAAGTATCAACTACAACTCTCTCATACACTACGGAAAAATCTTTACTTGTAACACGTGTGCAACACAACACAAATTGTTTTCTTTCCTTCCCTTTCTCACACACACACTACTTGTTTTAGAATAGAATTGTTAGTGCACCAAACTGTCCATATAGTGGATAAGTACGCATAGCTGCATACTGCCATAATAATCTATTGTTCTCATTATTGTATGTTTTTATATATTTGTATATTAATATTATTATTTATTTGTGAATCTTTATCCCATCCACTGTGGCAGCTAATATAGTGTTCTCTGTTGCAATCCTAGTGCTAGTGTCTCATTAATCAACATAAGAAGAATACCTTCAGTCATTAGTCAAGTGAAGTAAATAAAGGAAATTTATTTCTATAGCACTTCTCAAAATACTTATTTTGTTAGAGCAGCTTTAAAGAAAATAATGTCTAGATGCTCCAATGAAAGCAATGTTTAGCTAGAGGGAGAAAAGCTAGAACTTTTACATCTAGGAACTAGACCTGGCATGACAATGAATGTACATGTACATGTGATAAATAGTTATAACATATGTTGTAGTAATAGTCATGTGTTCATTGAATACATATTTAATATGTATGATGTGAGGAGAAGTTTAGAGTATTTTACATTGTATCCTCTTAATGTCCTCCTTTTTCACAAGTGTGTGTATACGTGTATAATACACATGCAGATTATATATTTATTCCTTATTCTAGGTATCAGTGGGCTGGCATTTTGTGACCTTAATGAGTGTGACAGATTGTAGCAGAATGGGTAACTCAAATACTAGCTGATAAATTGATTTTCTGTATCTGTTAAGAATTCAAGCTACTGCTAGATACTAGCTTCTGAACTAGTCTCTAGGAATAATTCAGAGTAGCTGCTGTTATATTTTATCCAAGAATTTACTTCATTTTTATCCAAAGTTGTTAGTGTATCATTTGTAACTTTATAATACAGCCAGAAATTATTTAAACGCATAGCCTGTCTATTTGTCATTTAATCACGTCATATTCATGTAGCCTAATTCATAGCCCTTTTTCATCACTTCAGTGATTTTATATGTAGCCTAATTGGTCATGTAGAATTTCAGTGGAGGAACTGGATGATTTGTATTTGCAAATTATGAATGTATAGAATGTGAAAAAGTGGCCAGTGTTAAATTGTCAGTAAAGTGCGTTACTCTTAGCAGGAAAAAAATTAGAGTAGGCCAAGGTGAGCATTATGATTTAAAACGATTAGTCCCACGTGAGAATACACTGACTTTGTGTTCTGCTTGAGATACTACAATTAAAAGACCATTTGATTACATATACTTCGAAGAGGTTTGATTTCTTGCCTTTTCTTTCTTCAATCATTTCATCGCGCGAGCTTAACGAGTTACTTGTCGCCACCTACTGGCATAATAAAATAACCTGCAAAGAGAATCAGTCAACTTATCTTTTCAACGAGTGACAAGATTTTGAACCAGCTAATCGATTTATAAAATTCCCCACCATTTCCAGAAGGATGTTGTATCGAAACCAAATGTAATTGCATATTGGAATCAATTGTTGATTGGAGAAAAGTCTGGCTTCTACCTAATCAGTAGGCTATCTATTAACAAGCAAGGTTAAACAAGGTTAACAAGGTCTTTTAAGCTTCTCCACAAAATCTACCCTGCTAAACATTATTTAATAAAATTTAGAAAAGATATAGATGTAAGCTGTAGCTTTTGCAAGCAGAAGCCGGAGACAGCTGTTTATTTATTTTGGCACTGCCCTTTATGTTTTCTTGTTTTTTTTTTGTTTTTTTGTTTTTTTTTTGGGCAAAATGTACTTTATTGTTGAAAATGTTGATGGAAATTTTATTTTACATTGGAAAGATGTTCTTTTAGGCATTATTGTAAACTCCAAAGATAAACAGACGTGCAGTTATTTTATGAATTTTACTTTGCTTTTACAGTGTTTTAGAACCTACATTTAAAACACAGCAACTAATATGTTTTCAAACGAGACTTTGTTCAACCGTTTAAAAAGATCTTGAGTTCTCACCTCTTGCACCACCCAAGCTTTTCAGCAGAAATGAAACTTATGAAGGAAATCTTGTGAAATAAAATATTGTGCTTCAGCCACTAAATGTAACAACCCTTGTGACACAACCAGTTTTCAACTAATGCTATACACTCACCTAAAGGATTATTAGGAACACCATACTAATACTGTGTTTGACCCCCTTTCGCCTTCAGAACTGCCTTAATTCTACGTGGCATTGATTCAACAAGGTGCTGAAAGCATTCTTTAGAAATGTTGGCCCATATTGATAGGATAGCATCTTGCAGTTGATGGAGATTTGTGGGATGCACATCCAGGGTACGAAGCTCCCGTTCCACCACATCCCAAAGATGCTCTATTGGGTTGAGATCTGGTGACTGTGGGGGCCATTTTAGTACAGTGAACTCATTGTCATGTTCAAGAAACCAATTTGAAATGATTCGAGCTTTGTGACATGGTGCATTATCCTGCTGGAAGTAGCCATCAGAGGATGGGTACATGGTGGTCATAAAGGGATGGACATGGTCAGAAACAATGCTCAGGTAGGCCGTGGCATTTAAACGATGCCCAATTGGCACTAAGGGACCTAAAGTGTGCCAAAAAAAATCCCCCACACCATTACACCACCACCACCAGCCTGCACAGTGGTAACAAGGCATGATGGATCTATGTTCTCATTCTGTTAACGCCAAATTCTGACTCTACCATCTGAATGTCTCAACAGAAATCGAGACTCATCAGACCAGGCAACATTTTTCCAGTCTTCAACTGTCCAATTTTGGTGAGCTTGTGCAAATTGTAGCCTCTTTTTCCTATTTGTAGTGGAGATGAGTGGTACCCGGTGGGGTCTTCTGCTGTTGTAGCCCATCCGCCTCCAGGTTGTGCGTGTTGTGGCTTCACAAATGCTTTGCTGCATACCTCGGTTGTAACGAGTGGTTATTTCAGTCAAAGTTGCTCTTCTATCAGCTTGAATCAGTCGGCCCATTCTCCTCTGACCTCTAGCATCAACAAGGCATTTTCGCCCACAGGACTGCCGCATACTGGAAGTTTTTCCCTTTTCACACAATTCTTTGTAAACTCTAGAAATGGTTGTGCGTGAAAATCCCAGTAACTGAGCAGATTGTGAAATACTCAGACCGGCCCGTCTGGCACCAACAACCATGCCACGCTCAAAATTGCTTAAATCACCTTTCTTTCCCATTCTGACATTCAGTTTGGAGTTCAGGAGATTGTCTTGACCAGGACCACACCCCTAAATGCATTGAAGCAACTGCCATGTGATTGGTTGATTAGATAATTGCATTGAGAAATTGAACAGGTGTTCCTAATAATCCTTTAGGTGAGTGTACATCATGTGAGAAAAGAGGCTGAAAAGCATTGATGCGTTCATATTTTAGGATTTATTTATTCAGAGAGTGATTTTTCACATCGTAAAAGATTACTGAAAAAAGTTTAAGCAATGCAATTCATATGAAAAATGTTAATGAATGATTTTCAATTGGAAAAAACCCAGAAAACATTTGTTAAAATCGAACAAGCTTATACTTTTTGTTTCACAGCCTATAATTTGTGCCATATTCAACACAGAATCTATCCTTCCTGATTAATGTACATTAAGAGATTATCCAGAATTCTTGTTGATACAGAGAGTTTTTGCAGTATGTATAGCCTACTGTAGGTTGCCCTGAATAACAAAAAAAATATGACAGTGAGTTGTGACTACAATTACAGGTAGAGGCCAGTGATATCCAAATGACAGCATGTGAAACTAATATCTTAAGAAACAAAATCTTTACAGAAGAACTGCTTCAAAACATTGATGCGTGAATCTGGTTTACAAAACTGCAGCTTTTAAAAAAACTTTGGCTCAATTGTCAGCTGATGGAAGTCAGGCTTCTCATGATTTTAGCATTGTGACGGTAGATGTAGAAATATAAGCAATATCACTTTTTAATCTCAATATGATCAGTCTTCCTTCCTCTTCTGCGTTTTTCTACAGCAGCGTCTCCAGCACAGTGCACAGCATTTAAATGTTGCTAGAGTTACAATCAGTACAATAAAGAGCAGGAAGCCAATCACATCCAGACTGTGGTACTGAAGCCAGTTGAGATCATGGGCAGCAGGTCTCAGATGGTCTGCACCTTTGTGTCTCATAACAAACTCTGTCCAGTAGACTGCCAGATCCAGGGGCTGCATGGGACGGTCATTGTGTATGGCTGACAGCTTCTCCATTCTTTGCTTATAGCTACAGGAGACAGCAAGAGAGATGCATTGAGATTATGAGAGAGAAAAAAAAAAATATGAAAGAAAAAAAATTATGTTAAAACAGTCAAACTCTCACCTGCTATCATTAATAACTGTGTTGAGAGCATCAACCAGTGTTTGTACAGTGATGTCATGGATGCTGAGGATCACTCCCACCCCTCGAGTTGCCACGCGGTGCACGTTGTCACCCTGGTCACCAAAGAGGGGGAGCATCACCATGGGAACACCATGACAGATGCCCTCATAGATTCCATGTGTCCCACCATGAGTGATAAAGGCTCTTGCTTTGGGGTGACCTTTGATAAATGACAAGAATTCAAGTTTATTAAAGTACTTATTGCTATTGACAAGACTAAGTGGCTGGCACATACAGCAGATGATGATGAAGGCATTGTTAAAGGGATAGTTCACCCAAAAATGAAAATTCTGTCATCATTTACTTACCCTCCAGTTCCAAACCTGTATGAATTTCTTCTGCTGAACGCAAAAAGATGATATTTTGAAGAAAGTCGGTAACCAACTCAGTGGGGCCCATCAACTGTTTGGTTAACGACATTCTTCCCTTTTGTGATGACAGAATTTTCAGACTATCCCTTTAATATGTGGTCCAAAAGTCTGACCGAGACCGAGACTTTTTTTACCTTATACCCTTATAATAAACTTTAAGGAATGAAAAATGTAAAATACGGAAAAGTTCAAATAAAAGAAATATTCTTAAATCACATAAACAAGCTGTAAACAAGTTGCCATATAAAGAAAATTCTAAGTTAACCTTTGTAACTTTTCACTCTTTTCAACAACAACAAAAAAATGTATATATGTATATATATAAAAAATGATATGAAAATTACCCCATTATTTACTCACCCTCAAGCCATCCTAGGTATATATGACATTCTTCTTTCAGATGAATACAATCTGAGTTATATTAAAAAATGTCTTGGCTTTTTCAAGCATTATAATGGCAGTGAGCCCAAAAGTAAAGAGTAGCCCCCCCCCCCCAAAAAAAGTGTATCCATCCATTATAAAAGTAATCCATACGGCTCCGGGGGGTTAATAAAGGCCTTCTCAAGTGAATCGATGGGTTTGTGTAAGAAAAATATCAATTTTTAAAAACTTTATAAAGTAAAAAATCTAGCTTCCGGCAGACCGCCTTCTGTATTCAACTTAAGAAGAATGTGTAACGCCTCTCGCAGTTCAAAATGCTTATGCTACATCCAACGTCATCGTCGCGCCAGTTATGCTTTTTCCGTAAGTTGAATACGGACGGTGGTCCGCCGGAAGCTAGATATTTTACTTTATAACGTGTTAAATATGGATATTTTTCTTACACAAACCCATGGATTCACTTCAGAAGGCCTTTATTAACCCCCCAGAGCTGTGTGGATTACTTTTATAATGGATGGATACACTTTTTTTGGGCTTCACTTCACTTCTGGGCTCACTGCCATTATAATGCTTGGAAAGCCAGGACATTTTTTTTTATATAATTCCAATTGTATTTGTCTAAAAGAAGAATGTCATATATACCTAGGATGGCTTGAGGGTGAGTAAATCATGGGGTAATTTACTTTTTTGGGTGAACTATCCCTTTAAATTAGATGCAAAATGCAAATTAGAGATTCCTAGCATCCCAGACTTTTGGATCCCACTGTATAACGTTTCAATTTGAATTGTTCAGTAGTATAATGTTTTGAGATCCTCATACATCATTTATTGATCCTTGCAGGTATTGAATTTCATGAGATCTAGAGCACCCTATTCTTTTAAAATTCCCCAGTATTTATATAGCTGACAGATTTCTCATTGGTCCAGCATCAGTGCCAATATAACCACAGTTAATAGGATTATCTAACATTGTGAGTCTGAATGGGTTCTGCTCTCCAGTCATTACAATCATACCTGACATGCCACACAAATTAAAGACTTTACACAGTTTGTTTAACAAATGCTGCTTCTGTGTTCTCGGTTTAATGATCCATGTTGTAGCTTGAATCTGTGGTTGGCTGATCCTCAACTAATTACACAAGGGATAAGCCAAGGATTGGCTTGGATTTCACAATAATAAATTTACCCCCCTCACACTGGTCTTCACGCACTTCTGGAAACACAAACAGATTCAGTGCTGCAGAATGAGCGATTTCAAACAAAAACGATTGCTTAACTTTAAATAAATGGTTACACTTTATTTTGATGGTCCACTTTAGACACTCTACTAACTAGAAGTAACTACATGTCAACTAAAAATCAGAGAATTAGTAGACTGTTAGGGTTAGATGTTTGGGTTAGTAGAATAGGTTGACACGTAGTTGTAAAGTTACTTATAGTCAGTAGAATGTCTGTTGGGGAGCATCAAAATAAAGTGTTAGCAGATATTAAGACAGTCTACTAAAACTCTAATGAGAGTTAGTTGACATGTAGTTGTAAAGTTACTTACAGTTAGCAGAATGTGGACCACTAAAATAAAGTTTTACCAAATAAATAGTTCCAGCCCTGGAAAAACAGCGTCTGAGAGACAAATATATGTAAATACTTAAATTCTTTGATTCCATAGATCTGCAAATAAGTTTCTAGATCTGTACTTCTCTATTGATTATTAAAACAGAGCCATACTTTTGGCTGCAGAGGAATTTCATTACATACATGCAAACGTTACATAAGTATACAAAGCATTAAATTAGCCAATTAAATGTTGTAAGGTATGGGAAAAGTGCCTTAAAGTGTTAGTTCACCCAAAAATGAAAATTATCCTATAATTTACTCTAGCCATCCTAGGTGTGACTTTCTTCTTTCAGCAAAACACAATTAGAGTTATATTAAAAAATATCCTGGCTCTTCCAATATTTATAATGGGAATGAATAGAACCTTAGAAAGTTAGAAGTAATAGAAAGTTTTTGAAGCTCCAAAAAGCACATCCATCCACCATAAACGTAATCCATAAGACTCCAGTGGGTTAATAAAGGCCTTCTGAAGCGAAGTGATGTGTTTTTGTAAGAAAAACATCCATATTTATAACTTTATTAAAGCTTGGAAGAGCCAGGATATTTTTTTTAATATAACTCTGATTGTATTTGTCTGTAATGATTGTTCAACCACTAGATGGTGGTGTGCGCCAGTGGTGTAGGTGTGGTCACCTGTTAATAATGCATGATATTTAAACTTCCCATTGGTTGGATCAGGAAGGGACAGGTGGCAGGAACATAAGGTTTTTAACATAGAACCACTGCTTTTAAACTCTGTAAGATAGCTTATAGGGTGAATTCAGGTTGATTGGGACACTTTTTGCCATTGAGATGACTGGGAAAAAGTGTCCCATTCAACTTGAATTCACCCTACATTTAATTAAATGGACAACAAAACCGTTTGAAACGGATATCGCTGTGTGGACATTGTTTATTCCAAACTATGAGTGAAGAACATCTTACCACCTTGCCCTGACTTATAGGAAAGCCACTACATAACCCACACCCGAATGGACAATATATGTAAGCTAAGCACCTTAATAAAATTCAGAGAAATTTACCAAGTAAATCATTCTGTGGAAGCCACTTCATCAGCTTGACATTTTCAGGGACATTATCAGGGATCTCACCCGTATACCGCCACAGAACCTAGAAAAAGTGACATTTAGCAGTCAAATTTTATACAAAGCAACTTGCAGTACAATTAATGAGGCATTTAGCTTATGGACACAAGTTATACAATAGCAAAACAATCCCAATCCAGTTCACTGTTGAGCCAGGTTACCAGACTAGATCTTTAACCACTACCTTAGAAGTGCCCTTTTGTCTGTAATAATTTCAATGCAAGTATGTGGACACTTATGCTTTATAATGCAAGAAAATTCATATATTTATATCAAGCCAAATGCATCGGCAAACAATTGAGCTGACCTAGTAGAGTAAAGAAAAGTGTAGATCTAGATTGTCATATATTTTTGAAGTTTGACAAACAGAAAATATCCAAATACTCTCAAAAATATATATAATCTTTTATAATGTAAAACCTTAATTTATTTTTGTGAAATATTTTGCAGTGTTTTAGGGGTCACAAATTAGCTTAGTACAGGCTTAGGGAATACTCATGCACTTTTAGAGTTCTACATGTTACTACATGATTCATTACCAGGTAAAGGCCTTCAAAAGTGGCGGTAAGCTCTTGCTGACAGCAGATTCGTGCTTGGTCTAATAGAAATACTATCCACTCCAGTCCTGCAGAGTGCCAAACCCCCCTTTCTGCACGCATGATAACTTTAATGAGAACAAGATGTTCTCCTGGACTTCCTCCCCAGCTATAGCCAAAGCTCTGCGTGCAGCCTCCACTTAGTTTTACACTTTAACATGCTGGGAAAACAAGTGGGTAAGCAGACTCATAAAGCCTACAATCCTTAACTGAGAGATGACTGAACATCTGGGATGCTGAAGAGAATAGGCTCAGGTCACGCACCACATTGTTTGCACATGGAGGTATAGCTCTAAAAGGCTGGCATTAGTAAATGTGTGTAGTTCAAAAGATTATTTTACACCTTGTTTGAACACTTAATTTGCACCAGAATAACTACTATAAGACACTTTGCTTCCGTATGTAGTTTCTGAAATGTATGCCGTTCTAACTTAAATTCTTTCTTACTCTCTGTGGAATCATCCCGAAAGCCTTGAAGAAGATGGCAGCTTTTTCTTTTGGCATGGAAGAGATCAGAGAACCCAGACTGAACACCACAATACCATGCTCTCCAGAACCAGTGACAAATTCCTCCACCTCCTGCAAAATACAGACAACAAACCAGAGAGTAAGCCAAAATGAAATGATGACTATGACATGTAGAACTCAACATTATAAACTAGAAATATATCTAAGAAAAGCAAACATGATTGCATTATGTATTCACACAGCTTCATAAGCAAGGCCCATTTTATCTCTTAATCAACAACAAACCATGTTCCTTTTTCATCTGTCTGGCATCTTTATAGGCTATATGTGCACATACTCCACTTTAAGTCATCCACACAAACTGACACAACTTACAATTTATAGTTATTGTTTTCATACATGATGGGAGGGGGGGGGGGCATGAAAGTAAATCACAAAAGTAAAAAAAAAACACATTTTCCTTCCCACGGAAGGAAGGACAAGGAAAAATGTGGCTGACAAGGAAAAAATCACACTGAGGGAAAGCTAAGGAGATTGTGTGCCAAAGAATACAGTGAGCATATCATGTTGCCTTAGGTTACCAATGCCCTGGAGAGGGGAGTCCTATTACCATGGGTTATGTTTGTATCTGGGTAAACATATTGCATGTTAGGGCAAGCACCAATGTCAAAACTCAAAAATAGAATCCATATTTCCTGAACTGACACTGACCCCAGCCATAGAGGTGACATAACTTCTTTCCTCTTTAGAAAATTATAGCCTAGGACTAGTAGTTACTCACTGTTGAACATTTTAAGAACTTATATTAACCCTTTCCCTGCCACTGACAGTGTTTTCACTGTTATATGGTAGGGGCACTATGACACATCTTCTGAAAGAGTACTGAATCTCCTGATCAAAAGACATGCGAAGAAGAAGCAGAAACAAGCAATATCATATGTAAGCAGATACCCACGTAAAATAACATGATCATCAACATTAAACAACATATAAATAAAAACTGCCTAATGTTACTTGATAAAATGTCGACGCAGGACAAGCTATACAACTGTGAAGCTTTGGGGGTGTTGATGGACTCGATCTACTCCATCTATGTTTTGATCATTGTTCTGAATCCGATCTGGATGTAGTCTTTGACAAAAACTTTTTGCTCAAAAGTGTGCTTTATGAAACTTACCCACATTCAAGCGTTGATAAAAAAAAGAATGGATGAAGCTAGAATAAAACGGGATTGTTGTTTTGTTTAAAAGCAGAGGCTCTGTTCTTTCTTTTGCTATATTGCATGTTCAGATATTCAAACAACAAAATATTCTGGGGGCCATGAAACTTTGTAAAAAAAATATCAAAAATGCTGGCGCTGGCTGGCAACTTTTTAAAACACAGGTGGGGAAAGAGTTAAAGGATTAGTTCCCTTTAAAAAGAAAATTATCCCATGTTTTACTCACCCTCAAGCCATTCGAGGTGTATATGACTTTCTTCTTTCTGATGAACACAATCAAGTTATATTAATAAATATCCTGCCACTTCCAAGCTTTATAATGGCAGTGAACGTGGCCCACGACTTAGATCAAAAAAGAGCACCCATCCATTCTAAAAGTACTCCACACGGCTCCGGGGGTTAATAAAGGCCTTCTAAAGCAAATCGATTGGTTTTTGTAAGAAAAATATCCATATTTAAAACTTTATAAAGTAAAATATCTAGCTTCCTCCAGTCCACCTTATATATTCAACTTACGAAAAAAACGTAACTGACGCGACGTATGACATCAGAAAGCGTTTTCAACTGCAAGAGGCGTTACACTTTCTTTGTAAATTTAATACAAAAGGCAGTTTGGCGGAAGCTAGATATTTTACTTTATAAAGTTTTAAATATAGATTTTTTTTCTTACACAAACCCATCAATTCGCTTCAGAAGGCCTTTATTAACCCCCCGGAGCTGTGTGGAGTACATTTATTATGGATGGATGCACTTTGAGCTTCAAACTCGTGAGCCCCGTTCACTGCCATTATAAAAGCTTGGAAACATCAGGATATTTATTAATATAACTCCGATTGTGTTCATCAGAAAGAAGAAAGTCATATACACCTAGGATGGATTGAGGGTGAGTAAATCATGGGGTAATTTTCATTTTAAAGTGAACTAATCCTTTAACAACGAATTTATAAAAGACAAAGACCTCATTGTTTATGTATATTTGTTAGTACATTTACATATCCTGACCAAATCCAAAATGCAGCTCAAAAAGGCACCTTTGGTGACTTACTGCAGAAAGTACGGCACTCTTCCAACAGTTGATGCCCCCGATGAGGACCATATTTGGCATGAGAGGTCTGGGGTATTCAAATGTAAAATCATATCTAAGCAACCAAATAGCTCCACGGGCAATGATCTCCTGGTACGTCACATCCGCATCCAGGTATCTTGCAGCAAGTTCATCAAAACTGGCATACATAATTCGACACAGAACCAGCTCCACGCCACTCATGATGAAATTCTGAATGCGGTCTATGAAAGTCATTTTGTCTGTGCTGCCAGACTGAAACCGAGGTACGTAGGATGGAGGAGAAGGACACTGTAAAGCCAACATGTCAAGGCCGCAAGGCATGCCACGCAGGAAGTAGACAGCAGGGAGACCTAGTGCGGTAGCAATAATAGGTCCACAGGGCAGGAAGGGATCGGTGAGCAACAATTCAAAGTTCTCCTCCTTCAGCCTCTGCATCAAAGGTTCATTGTAAAGCAGCGACTCACATCCTTGCACCTGCGTCCCCGTGAAATTCAGCAGGCGCTTCAATTGGACAATGATGTCCATCATCGCAGGACTTCGCTTGAACACCCCCTGCTGAAATCCTTTCAAACTGGTGGACAGCTCTTCCTTGGAGATGCTCACCGGGAAGGTTTCGGTGCGAAAGAGCTCTGAACTCTGGATCAAGATGTTGGTCTCAGGCACCAGCACTAGGATTTTGTGGCCTCTCTGGGCCAGTTCCATCGCCAACACCTTCATACTGAGCCAGTGGCTGCCTTCAACAGGCATGACCAACACCCGGCCACCCTGTGCAGGCCTCAGCCAGGCACCCAGCCAGAGCAGCAGCAGCCCTGAACCCAGCCCCCACAGCCAGCCCTCCTTCAGCATAACTGGGTCTGCCTAGGACCAGACACAAACACTGAAAGAAAAGGAGAGGACAAAACTCCTCCTCCAGGGAAAGGGGCTGTGTTTAGACTCTCTCATGTGTGACTGAGAAACAAGAGAGTGAAAGGAACAACAAGAGGGAATGACAATTGTCTGTTTTCGGTTGCAGACTTGCAGATGTTGATCATGCAAATGATGGATGCGGCAGTCAGGATGCCATCCTGTTTCGCAAAAAAAAAAAAAAAAAAATATCCTGAAAAAATTTTTTAAAAAAAAAAGTGCTTTGGAGGGCCAGCACAGAGTTACACAACATCCCATTGAATAACATTACAAGAAGAGACATCACTATTATTAATTACAGTCATAAACTGTACATAAAAAAAACCTATAGTGTTTTACAAATCTGTGAATTTTATATCCCGTAACCAGATGGCAACATTATACATTACAGTTAAGAGACTGAAGTCTTTAAACACTTAAATACAAAATTAAAAACAGAACCCTTTGTATGCATCCAAATACATCACAGTTCTTTGGCGGGGATAACTAGGATTTAGCATTTAGCATCTGACACCATTCCTAAGTAAAGTAAGACAACTCAAACACTAATTTACAGCCAGCTGAATAAACTCAAGAGCATAAGGAGGAAGAAATGTAACTCCCACCAGCACCTCCCCCTTCCCCTCAAACCCAGCTCGCGTGAGAAGCTCGCCACTCCTTTCCTTTCCATCTCCCTTATGTTAAAGAGATAGCGTGACTAACAATACACCCCCACATGCTTTCTAAATTGCATTTCATAACATTAATATCCACATAGGATATTTTGCCAACAAAGAGAAATTAACTATATTTCCTTCAAGAAAGACATTAGGAATGAGGTATACTGCAGTATAGTTCTCTGATGGCCTCTTGTTTAAGAGACTATGTTAACCAATTGACTGATTTTATATAAAATCGGGTTATTTTTTCAAAAACAGTAGCAACAGCAAGTTCTTGGTAACAGAATACTGTTCTGTCATTTATGAACTACACAGTAGTTACTAGAGTCTAATATTGTTAGTTAATATTATACTTAATATTGTTAATATTGCTTATAGAGTTAATATTGCATTATTCATTTGTTTCTATCAACAAACAAGAAACTCTGAATAACAAATTAGTAAGTAATAGTGCTCAGTAGAATGTGGTAGTTCACTATTAGCTAATCACTAACTACTATTTTTTCATAACTCCCAGACTACTAAGAACTACTATATACAGGTTCATAAATGCAAGTAATGAATAATTAATTCTAAAGTGAAGGTAATAATGACTCAAGTATTACCAAATCCTTCAGAAGTAACTACTAACTATTTGGATCAGTATTTTAAAGTGAAAAACATCATAACTCCCTAATAGTGAAGTCTTTGTAAGCTTTTTGAAAGGTTTTGGACAGTAATTCCTTCCGATTGGTTTGGTAACACTTGAGTCATTACTAGTGGGTTACCATGATCTTCACTTTAGAATTAATTATACATTATGCATTAGTCACAATAATTATGATCCTGAATATAGTAGTTCTTCGTAGTCTTCTGGAATGTATGAAAAAAAAAAGCTAGTAGTGGACTATCACATTTGACTAAGACTATTACTTACTAATTCGTTAATCAGTTTCTTGTTAGTTAATAGTAGTTACTAGAATGTAAAGGGATAGTTCATCCAAAAATGAAAATTACCTCATGATTTACTCACCCTCAAGCCATCCTAGGTGTATATGACATTCTTCTTTCAGACGAATTGGAATTATATATAAAAAAAAATGCCCTGGCTAATCGAAGCGTTTTAATGGCAGCCTATATTTGAAGCCCAAAAAAGTGCATCAGTAATTAGTTACTGTAATTTAATTACTTTTCCCTTGAAAAAGTAAAGTAAGGGATTACTCCTATTTTTTCTGTAATTTAATTTAGTACTTCTGATGTAATTGAACGAAATATTGTGTATAGATTGTAGAACAATTATATATATATATATATATTAAAAAAAGTGGAATTAACATCAAAATATAACTTTAAAATGCATGTTTTTATGTATCCTTCTCACATTTGTAATTCTTTGGTCAGTTAATACAAATATTTTATGTAGTTTTATATGATTTATTTGAATGTATTAAAAGAACTGTTTCATGTCTATCCTTGAATCACTTAACTAGTCGAGGTTGATATAGGATTTAGAAAGTAATTAGTAATAAGTAATTAAATACTTTTTGGAGAGAGTAATTTGTACAGTAATCTAATTACACTATTGAAGATGTAATTAGTAACTAGTAATGAATTACTTTCTTAGAGTAACTTACCCAACACAAGTAATCCATACAGCTCTGGGGGGTTAATAAAGGCCTTCTGAAGTGAATCCATGGGTTTGTGTAAGAAAAATATCCATATTTAACACGTTATAAAGTAAAATATCTGGCTTCCACCAGACTGCCTTCTGTATTCAACTTATGAAAAGTGTAACGCCTCTCGCAGTTGAAAACGCTTATGCTACATCCGGCGTTATAGTTACGCCAGTTGCGCTTTTTTCGTACTTGAATACGGAAGGTGGTCTGGCGGAAGCTAGATATTTTAATTTATAACGTATTAAATATAATACGGAGCCCGGAGCTGTATGGATTACTTTTATAATGGATGGATGCACTTTTTTGGGCTTCAAATTTTGGCCATTATAATGCTTGGATTAGCCAGGACATTTTTTAATATAACTCCGATTGTATTCGTCTGAAAGAAGAATGTCATATACACCTAGGATGGCTTTAGGGTGAGTAAATAATGGGGTAATTTTCCTTTTTGGGTGAACTATCCCTTTAATAATGCGTTACTATTTGTTCCGGTGTTATTCATTAATGACAGAACAGTATTCTAAAGTGTTACTAAGTTTTTAAATGAATAAATAAATTCTCAAATACTACTACTATTATATTAGCAGCTCCCTAATTTGGGGGATTCATCTGTCAAAAAATACCACCACTTTTCTATTAGTCGCTGTAGTTTTTGGCAATAGCTTTCTTTAAATTATTTGAGAAATGGCATTAGTAAAATTTTTTGACCTCATACATGTCCTGTTGAAATATTTTGAAGACTTACTGTCTGCTCAAATTATACTAGCCGCAATCTGATTCTACCAACTATCCCACACAAATACCAAGCACATAAAGTACTGCCAAACTACAACAAAGTAACCCAGTATCCACTGACCCAGTCACAGCCACATGCAAAGTCCTACAAAAGCCATTATGGGTTACAATATGTCTCAATTGTAATCATCCCCACCCAGCTACGCTGTGGGAATACGACACTAACAACTGAACTGGTGTTTATCTCTTTAGGACTGGGACTGCAAATATGACCGAGAGAACAGTGACATCTGCAGTAATTTTATGAAACAAGAAAATTGAGTGAGGAATAATGGTAACAACAATACCACTTGGTGTGCTGTGTAGTACTGCACAGAATAATAAACAATACAGAGTATTTGTGAAGGGTACAGGCAAACAAACACTTGTTTTACCACAGGAGTGCCTGATGATCATGCAACTCTAGTCTGTATGTGCATATGCATTTGCACCTGGAAGGCCAGAGAAGAAATATAGTAACTGCTGCAAATCATTACATAGTTTTAACTTGACTTATCACCTACTCTGGCTGAAGGGCAATCTGGATTTAACCCATAGCCTACTATTAAAATATGCTTCGTCACTGAAATAATGTTTACAACACAGACATGGCCCAGTTTGCTGTCTTTACTGCTTTACATGTTTATACATTGCTGTGCATTCAGTTTAAAATGAAGGTTAAGCTGCCACAATATTACACTTTCCCCCGGTTTCACAGACATGACTTGTACTGACATATCTTAAAATATGCCAATGTCATTGTTTTGTCTCAAGATACACACCAGTACGTTTTTTCTAGGGTACGTTTATAAAAGCTACCTAAATGCTCTAATTGAACTAAGCCCTAATCCTGGTTTAGTCTTAGCCCTGTCTGTGAAACCGGGCCTTTATGTCTTATGCAATGCTCTCTTTGAGTCTCTGTCCTTCTCTGTTTCAATTCAAAGTTGTTGTTTTTTTTGTTTAGTGACTATTCTCAAATGCAAATAACAACAAGAAAGAGAAAAAAGGTATAATCTCCATCACTAATTATAATGGCAATGAAACAAGAGCCAGTACATATGTATCAAAGACACTGGCAATGAATTACTTTTGGTACAAAGTTCTATTCTTCATTTGCCTTTTAACTGGCTGAGATCCTAGGACCTTTGTCACCCTTTCCAGTCTGGGTTCACACTCATTGTCTTTGACAATGCATTAGTTTTACATTTGTTTCATCGTACAATGTGTGTCATGAATATTCTACATTTTAACACTTATCATGAAAAGTTTACCATCTCATCATATGATTTAGAGTTATCTGATCTTACCTTATTCAGAATTAATTTCACAGTTAAATCCTCCAATCAGAATCATGTTGGGCATCAGGGGTTTGGGGAACTCCAGACTAAAATCATAGCGCATCAACCAGACAGCGCCAGTGCTCAGGATCTCAGTCAGGCTCACTTCTCGCTGCAGGAAGTTGGATGTCACTTCCTCATAGGGCCAGTAAAAAACCTTACATACTAGTGGTTCCAGCATGCTCACAAAAACATTCTGCACACGCTTGCTCTCTCAGAAACTCCATAAGCTCCTGGTTCTTTAACAGACTTTCACTTGTGGTGGTCATTAAATTAACAAACTTTTTCATATTGCTCACCGTTTAAGTCACCCTCTCCAGTAGGGATCGCTCTGGGGTTGTCAAATGATGAATATATTCAGTCAATGTGTTTGTGATGTAGTGATGTCTCTGGCATCACCACAATCACTTTGTGACCTCTGCGTCCCATCTCTTCTGCCACTGCCTTCACTCCTGTCCAATGACTTCCACCCATTGGTACCACTAAGAGCTTCCCAGTCCAACTGCTCTTCCCAGACGGACTCTGGTCCAGCGCCACACAACAGACTATGCTGATCACTAGACATAAAATTGCTAGACAGTGCATCTTTCTCTCCTGATGATGTCAACCTTTACATCTGTGTGTCCAATTGTCTCACTATGTGCAAATATAGCAAGCAGTTGCTTTTGCAATATCAAATATATAGCAAGCTTTTTACCATAAAACATGCTCATGGTTTTACAAAAAAATAAACGCCCCTGGAGTCTATGGTTAACAAAAATGAGAAAGATTAACTTTCATAGAGTTTGCCAGTTGCACACTGTCCTTGCTGGGTAATAATTACAACAATGTCTGTGTAACGAGAACTTCATTATTGGCAGAGCTTAATGTTGATACTTGAACTATGTTCAAAGATAGAACCAAGCTGCAACACATTCATGTATTAGCAGTTTAGCTGATTTATGTATTTCCTAAAGAGCTTATTTTCTAGTTTGTAGTGCAAGGCATGCAGTGGCTTCTCAAACCAAAGGATATTCTTTGTAACCCCTGAAAATGATTGAGTATCACCTCAGCTTTGATCTCTAAGTTGACCAAAATATCAGTTTGCAGAGCAATGGCTTCAAGACGCTCACTAGAATGTTAGCACAAGTTGAGGAAAATACATACTGTATAAGTTTTGTGTGAAGAATATTGGGACATAAGACACATAAACTGGGCAGGCTGCAGTGGTCAAGTCTATGACCGCAGGTCATACATTAATACCAAATCCTAAAATCTGATTGGTTCTCAGAAATATTGTTCCAGGAACAACAAGGATGTTGCTACAGCAACATGTAGAACTTGACAAAACCACATTCACCTAAAATGACCCTGGCAATGAATTCGGTAGGTTCAGAGTCCTGCTCGTTTTTTCTTTCTTTCTTTTTATTGGCTGAGATCCCAGGAACTTTTGTCACCCTTTCCAGTCTAGTTTCACCTGCAGATACCTTAGTTTTGTTGTGTTGTGCACTACTGGGCCACCGTAGTAGTGACCAGGGTTTGACATTAACACCCGCCAACCAGGCCATTTGCGGGTGGATTTCAGCTGTGACGTGTAACAGTCACTCTCACTAGCCATTTTGGCGGGTCTTCTCAAAAGGCATCTGTTATAATCGCATTATAACCAATCACACGCAATTCTGTTGAGCTTATAAATGCAATGTCATAATCAGAGGCGTTCAGATTAGTCATCGCTGAAACAACAGAGTTTTGTTCAGAGCGCACTCTCACTCACTGAAATCTGCACTCTCATCAAAACGGAGATGTGCGTGCGATGTACGTAGGAGATTAATCATACAGTGATTGAATTTTGTCAATGTGGAGGGAGTGATGGGAAATGTAAAAAAAACAAAAAAAAAAAACACAAATAGACACAATTTAACCAAATAAAACAAAAAGAAATTGTGATTACTAAAGTCTGTACTGCTGGATGATGTGTTATTTTAGTCATTTTAATGACAAAAATTTCTAGATTAAATTTCCAACCCATTTTGGGATATATCAACCCAGCAGTGAAGTAATTTTTAACCCATAATTGGGTTAAAATGACAACCCAGCGCTGGGTTGCCAAAATAACCGAAATAGGGATGTTTTTAACCCAGAATTTTTTAGAGTGTGTTTTTCCTTCTATTTCAGCAGCGAAAATTGTTTTTAAAAAATGATCAAAACAGAACCATAGCGTACTTGATGTGACTGGCATAAAGCTGGCTTGACGTTGGACGTTCGATATTCGCAAATTTAGGGACCGTCTCTAAAGTTACATACAACATTGGTATACACGTTTCTAACTTCAATAGCATTTGAAGAGAATGGCTTACAGTCATAAAACCAACTGTAAAGTGTTCATCTTGGTGTCAGGTATGATGCACACCTTTTAGATGTTTTATATTTAATAAAATAAACTGTCAAATCAATTCATTTACTGTATGGGCTCATACACAAAATATGCTAGATTTAAATATGTCATAGCTGATAGAAAAAAAAATCTTATTTTTTTTTTCAGACAAACAGCTGTTGATGACCTGTCATGATATACATTTCATGTAGACTTGATTTGGATGTCTACAGTAGTAATTTACATATAGCCAACAACACATTTCCTAACAACAAAATTGTGGCCAGTGAAAATGCTGAGTGGCTAGTAACTTTGGCCTGGTAGTGACTATGAAAATGCTTTAGTTTAATCACTCAATACGAGTCGTGAATATTCTACATTCTAATACATTTTTTCTGGCCTTTATGAAGTGTTGACCTTTTTTTAACCACCATTTTGACGATTTCTAGTCACACAGCACATACAGATTTGATTGTAGATATCTAGTATACTTGCAGTAAAGTTCCTCAAACCTCTAAGTATCATGTGATGAGTATAAAGGGGATGCTCACCTTCGTCAGTGGGTTCTTAATTTCACAGTTAAGTCCTCCAATCAGAATCATGTTGGGCATCAGGGGTTTGGGAAACTCCAGACTAAAATCATAGCGCATCAACCAGACAGCGGCAGTGCTCAGGATCTCAGTCAGGCTCACATCTCGCTGCAGGAAGTTGGATGTCACTTCCTCATAGGGCCAGTAAAAAACCTTACATACTATTGGTTCCAGCATGCTCACAAGAACGTTCTGCACACGCTGACCAAAAGACATCCGGTCTGAGTTTAGTGTATAGTAACGTGGGACATATGAAAGGGGGTCTGGACAGGCTGTGGCCGTAGCATCAAGGCCACATGGCAATCCTCTTAACATGTACACCGTCGGTACAGAAAGATTATATGCCAATATGGCCCCCATTGGTAGGGCAGGATCGGTTAAAACAGCATCAAAGTTTTGCTCTCTCAGAAACTCTATAAGCTCCTGGTTCTTTAACAGACTTTCAGTTGTAGAGGCCATTATGTTGAACATCTTTATCATATTGCCCACTGTTGAAGTCACACTCTCCAGTAGGGATCTCCCTGAGGTTGTCAATACACGAACATGCTCGGTCAATATCTCGTTGAACAACTCCAGCTCATATGTGACTGGAAATGTCTTTGTGATGTAGTGTTTGCCCGGACCCAAACGCATACTGATCTCTGGCATCACCACAATCACTGTGTGACCTCTGCGTCCCATTTCTTCTGCCACTGCCTTCACCCCTGTCCAGTGACTTCCATCCATTGGTACCACTAACAGTTTTCCAGTCCAACTGCTCTTTCCAGACGGACTCTGGTCCAGCGCCGCACAACAGACTATACTGATCACTAGACATAAAATAGCTGCTAAGTGCATGTTTCTAGACAAATATTCCTCTCCTGACACTGAGAGCCTCCGTGTGTCTGTCTCCCTATGTGCAAATATTTCAACTGACTGCTTTCGCAATTTATTATCAGATAGATAGCAAGCAGATCACTTTCCAGCTTGCTAGATATATGATCTCGGAGGAACACATTCATGGTATTACAATAAACAAAGGTCTCTAGTGTCTTTTTACAACAAAAATGAGAAGGCTTAACTTAATATTTAGTTTGTCCTGCTGCAAGCATCATGACTGGTTAATAATTTGTCAGTGTAAAAATAATTTAATTGGTAGTGTTGATTGATTGTAACAGATGTGCAAGGATGAGGCAAGGTCGAATCCAAATCCAAATCCATGTTCACACAGATTCAATAACAAAAGGCAAAACATAAAAAATCCAGACCAGAGATCAAGACCAATAATCCAATTGAGAGCATAAAGAAATAATCCAAACAACACAGAAGGGAAACCAGGAACATATAAATACAAGTAAATTACCTGATACAGCAACAACAACTCACAAAACTGAAACCCAAGAGCTTAAATACACAAAGAAATTAACAATTAAGTAGATAATTAACAAAAGCTGGAACTAATGAAAGTGACCATTGTGACTAATATGACACATAGGGTGCGTCTCAATCAGCTCAGTACTGAACTAGGGAGCTGATTGAGACGCACCAATAGAAATGAAACCAAACGCAGGAAGTGAGCATAGAAACAATGGAAACTAAGACCGCATTTCAAAATAAAAGTCCAGCAAAACAAAAGACACAGGATCATGACATTGATACTTGAACTGTCCATTTTTTGCAACCAAGCCATATTAATGTAGTAGCAGTTTAGCAGATTAATCAATCTCCTATATCTTAATATGTTATAAGCAAGCAGTTGCCTCTCATACCAAAGGATATTCTTTGTTCCTCCTGAGGAAGACTGTGAATCACCTCAGCTTTAACCTCTGAGTTGAACACAGTAACTGCAGAGTTTTTAAACCAAATTTTAAGACTTAAGACCTCCACAAATAAAATAAATACTGTATGTCCATGTGGAACAAACCCATCAAATTTCAAAGTAAATCATGTATTTTATATTGTTTTACTTAATGAAACAGGCTGGGGCACACATTCAACTACAAAACAATACTCAAGAAATGTTTGATTATTTATATTTATATTTATATATATATATTGCATTGAAGCAACTGCCATGTGATTGGTTGATTAGATAATTGCATTAATGAGAAATTGAACAGGTGTTCCTAATAATCCTTTAGGTGAGTGTATATATATATATATATATATATATATATATATATATATATATATATACACACACTCACCTAAAGGATTATTAGGAACACCATACTAATACTGTGTTTGACCCCCTTTCGCCTTCAGAACTGCCTTAATTCTACGTGGCATTGATTCAACAAGGTGCTGAAAGCATTCTTTAGAAATGTTGGCCCATATTGATAGGATAGCATCTTGCAGTTGATGGAGATTTGTGGGATGCACATCCAGGGCACGAAGCTCCTGTTCCACCACATCCCAAAGATGCTCTATTGGGTTGAGATCTGGTGACTGTGGGGGCCATTTTAGTACAGTGAACTCATTGTCATGTTCAAGAAACCAATTTGAAATGATTCGAGCTTTGTGACATGGTGCATTATCCTGCTCAGAGGATGGGTACATGGTGGTCATAAAGGGATGGACATGGTCAGAAACAATGCTCAGGTAGGCCCTGGCATTTAAACGATGCCCAATTGGCACTAAGGGGCCTAAAGTGTGCCAAGAAAACATCCCCCACACCATTACACCACCACCAGCAGCCTGCACAGTGGTAACAAGGCATGATGGATCCATGTTCTCATTCTGTTTACGCCAAATTCTGACTCTACCATCTGAATGTCTCAACAGAAATCGAGACTCATCAGACCAGGCAACATTTTTCCAGTCTTCAACTGTCCAATTTTGGTGAGCTCGTGCAAATTGTAGCCTCTTTTTCCTATTTGTAGTGGAGATGAGTGGTACCCGGTGGGGTCTTCTGCTGTTGTAGCCCATCCGCCTCAAGGTTAAATGCATTGAAGCAACTGCCATGTGATTGGTTGATTAGATAATTGCATTAATGAGAAATTGAACAGGTGTTCCTAATAATCCTTTAAAATTGATTTATGTACTAAATAATATATCAATATATATATAAATTATAATTCAATATGTATTGGTTTTCTCTGACAATATAATAATTTTTAAAGAAAGGCAATAAAAATTAAATGTATATATTAAATTTAATGTTCTTAGTCTTTACTTTCTGTGACGGTGGGGCCCTGAGAGAAGCCACAAGAGTTTACGTGGAATAAAGTTTAGTGTCACCAAAATGTCAATAATAGCCAGAAAAATGCAAGAATTCTAATAAACAAGGCCAAAATACACCTGGATTCTTATTTTGTAATGTCTATGCTTTACTACTTCCAGCTGCTCATTCAAACAGATGAGGGGATAAAACATACACTCTTACAACCATCTACAACAGTGTTTCTCAACTCCAGTCCTCGGGATCCAACTCACAGAATGTTTTAGATGTCTCCCTATATTTAACACACTAAAAGCCGATGAGTTGAATAAGTAAGACATCCAAAACATTCTGAAAGGTGGATCCCCAGAACAGCCCAGCAAGCAATAGCCATTTCACCTTCTCGGTTAACTATAGACCCGATATAGTCCGGCTATGAGTAATCCACTTCTAGTCAAAATAACCTTGAATTTGGTTACATGTCGTTTTCGCCATAACTTGCAAGATGTATGATATTCCACCATGTAAGCAAAGTCAACAGTGATTACAAGCTGCTTGGTTTCATTTCTTTGACATGTTCATGTTCTAGATGACTAGTCTATTCTTGGGCTATGGTTAGACATCTATAAAATTGACAGCCCAAATTTTTGCCTCGTTTTAGCCTAGACAGGGCTGTGTTTAGACGGCTATTATACGCCTTTTAAACACAAAATTGCTTGCTGGGTAGATCAAAAACAATGGTTTGGCATAAATGCGCAGTATTCATTGATTGTGAATTGCTCTGAAACTGCGAGAACATGCAGTGCTCACATTAATTAAATGATTGCCTTTTGAAGTTTAATAATCAAATTAGGCCATATGGTGATTCCTGTTTTCTCGTGCCCACATTTTAGACCTCCTAAAATGGTTTTGTTATACCATTTAAGACATTCAAGACTTTAAATTTAATTAAACTGACTTTTTAAAACCCACAGATACCCTGTGACCAATATATCAGTCAGCAGAGCAAAGGCTTCAAGATCATCACTAGAATGTTACACATCAGTGGATCCAGTATGCTCAAAAGAACGTTCTGCACATATCTTGTTGAACAACTCCAGCTCAAATGTGACTGGAAATTTCTTTGTGATGTAGTGTTTGCCAGGACCCAAACGCATACTGATCTCTGGCATCACCACAATCACTTTGTGACCTCTGCGTCCCATCTCTTCAGCCACTATTTTTTGTGCGCCCTAAAGAAGACTGAAGATCCCCTTTGCTCTGGCTTCTGATTTGATTAAGTCTGCGGAGCTAAGGCCCCAAGGTGCTCATTAGAATGTCAGAACCCATTGATGAAAAGACATTTGTTTCATCAAAGACTTTAGTTTTTGTGTGAAAAAACGAGGGACACATGCAGAGTAAGGCATGTTCATGTGCAACATGTTTTATTGGTCTTGGAACAACAATTCTGTAAAAAGATAAAATAAATAATAATAATAATAATAAAATAAAATAATTATAACCATTACTCCTACCCCTAAACATAACCTAACCCTTAATCTATACTCAGAAAAAAAAGGTACAAAAGCTGTCACTGTGGCAGTACCAGGGAGTCGCTAGAGGGGGCAAAAGGTGGTGACGATTCTAGGGGCCCCTAGCCTTAGTGTGGCCCTGCGATTGCAACCGGTATATACATTATTAATGGTACATATTAGAACCTTTTTAAAAAGTACCGTCCCAGTGACAGCTTTTGTACCATTTTTTCTGAAAGCATATAGGGAAATTACCAGTTAATAAAAATGGTGTACAAGCCTTTAAACCAGTCATAAAAATAACATTAGGCATAAACGAAAGCCTAAAATCTGACTGGTTGTCTGAAATGTTATTCCACAACCAACAAGGAAGTTGCCCAGATGCGGAGGGATAATTACAAAAGGAACAGTCACATAAATGGTTTGTCGAACCTATGTGCTAGCGCAGGTTAAAATCTCATACTTTCTTTATAGTTCCTAACTTTAAAAAAATCAGGCTGTGGGACTATGAGGAATGATTACCCCAAAATATATGTCCGCATGCAAGTTTGAGGGACTTTATTTAAATTAAATACATACACCTCTTCAGCTATTGTCATGTGCCAGTGATTAAGCTAAAAGCAATCTACTTGATATCTATCAGATCGTACAGCTAGATATCGAGTAGATTGCTTTTTATCTTGTTAGTGGCTAGGTACACAATGTGGGAAATGTATGCATTTTGTTTTAGTTCTTCTAAAACATTTATGGTATTTATACACAACAAAATCCACTGACAAGTAAGCACAAGAAAAAAAAGTGAGAATGCTTAACTTAATATTTTACAGAGTTTTTGGGTAAATGATTACTATAATACCACTATAAACTTCATTATTAATTGTTGCTAAACAGTTCAAAGTGACAAACCTCTACATATCATGATGCATCAGTTTTTCTGTCAATGCATAGAATGACAGAGTCTGTATAAGAGATGAGTTAAACAAAACTAATCAATCATTCTAAGTTAACCATTCTAAGTAATCAATAGTTTCTCAAACCAAAGGATACTCTTTGGATATCCCTCTGATGAAATGCAAAAATCACATCAGTGTTAACCTCAAAACCTTAAATTAAATCTTAAACGCAACCCTTAAAGGGACAGTTCACTCAAAACTGAAACGTCTGTCATCATTTACTCACCTTAATTTTTTTTCCCAAAACTGACTTTTTCTTCTGTGGAACAATAAGATAATAAAAATAAATTTGAGAAATATCTCAGTGTTGTTTTGACTGTAATGTAAGGTGCTTTATATTGAGAGAACAAAAAGACGATTACTGAATTGATTGGCTGAACATAAATATGCCATTAGGAGAGGGGTAATGATGAAGAATATCCTATGGCAAAACATTTTAAATTAATGCATAGTAATCCCTCTATCCTTAGAATACTAGGTATTGATCATGTTAGGAAAGGGAATAGAGAACCTAAACTGAATCAAAGAGAACCGTTTTAGATTTATAAACTAAAGGCTAATATACAGTATATTACTATATTAATACTAGGATTGAATGAGACTTGGATTTTACTCCTTTTTTATGATTTGTTTTTTATATATATTTTTTTGTCATTGATATTTAAAGTGGCGATTTTGAGTATGGAAATAAAATGTATTGGTGAATGCTAAATGCTGTAAAGAAATGTTGGTCACGTGACAACTGTTAACTAATCAGATGACTTAATGAATGATACTGCTTTCACTTGTTGCAGAGTTTGTTGTGTTGCTCTCCCTGAGGAAAGCATACAGTGCATCCAGAAAGTATTCACAGCACTTCACTTTTTCCACATTTTGTTATGTTACAGCCTTATTCCAAATATGTATTAAATTCTTTTTTTTCCCCTCAATTCTATAAACAATACCCCACAATGATAACATGGACTAAGTTTGTTTGAAATCTTTGCAAATGTATTTTTAAAAAATCACATGTACATAAGTATTCACAGCATTTGCTCAATACTTAGTTGAAGCACCTTTGGCACCAATTACAGCCTCAAGTCTTTTTTTAAGTATGATGCTACATGCTTGGCACACCTATTTTTGGGCTATTCTTCTTCTTTGCAGGACCTCTCAAGCTCCATCAGGTTGGATGGGGAGCGTCTGTGCACAGCCATTTTCAGATCTTTCCAGAGATGTTCAATCAGGTTCAAGTCTGGGCTCTGGCTGGGCCACTCAAGGACATTCACAGGGTTGTCCTGTAGCCACTCCTTTGTTATCTTGGCTGTGTGCTTAGGGTCGTTGTCCTGTTGGAAGATGAAACTTCAGCCCAGTTTGAGGTCCAGAGCACTCTGGAGCAGGTTTTCATCAAGGATGTCTCTGTACATTGCTGCATTCATCTTTCCCTCGATCCTGACTAGTCTCCCAGTTCCTGCCGCTGAAAAACATCCCCACAGCATGATGCTGCCACCACCATGCTTCACTGTAGCGATGGTATTGGCCAGGTGATGGATTCTTCCAAATATGACGCTTGCCATTCAGGCCAGAGAGTTCAATCTTTGTTTTATCAGACCAGAGAATTTTGTTTCTCATGGTCAGAGTCCTTCAGGTGCCTTTTGGCAAACTCCAGGTGGGCTGTCATGTGCCATCTGACCACTCTACCATACAGGCCTGATTGGTGGAGTGCTGGAGAGATGGTTGTTCTTCTGGAGCTCTGTCAGAGTGACCATTGGGTGTTTGGTCACCTCCCTGACTAAGGCCCTTCTCCCCCGATCGCTCAGTTTGGCCAGCTCTAGGAAGAGTCCCGGTGGTTCCAAAATTCTTCCATTTACGGATGATGGAGGCCACTGTGCTCATTGGGACCTTAATTGCTGCAGAAATATTTCTGTGCCCTTCCCTAGATTTGTGCCTCGATACAAACCTGTTTTGAAGGTCGACAGACAATTCCTTGGACTTCATGGCTTGGTTTGTGCTCTGACATGCGATGTTAACTGTGGGACCTTATATAGACAGGTGTGTGCCTTTCCAAATCATGTCCAATCAACTGAATTTAACACAGGTGGAATCCAATCAAGTTGTAGAAACATCTCAAGGATGATCAGTGGAAACAGGATGCACCTGAACTCAATTTTGAGTGTCATGGCAAAGGCTGTGAATACTTATGTACATGTGATTTTTTTCATTTTTTATTTGTAATATATTTGCAAAGATTTCAAACAAACTTCTTTCATGTTGTCATTATGGGGTATTGTTTGTAGAATTGAGGAAAAAATAATCTATTTTGGAATAAGGCTGTAACATAACAACATGTGGAAAAAGTATATCCTAAAGTTTTTTTTAATGGACCACTGTTCAAAATATCTTTTTTTGTGGTCCGCAGAAGAAAGTCATATCGTTTTGTAACACCATATGGGTGACAAAATTATTAATCGAAATATACATTTTTGGGTGAACTATCCCTTTAAGCTTTAAACTCACTTCTAGGCCAGGTGTAGTAGACAGTTGAAGCAAACATTTTTGTGATTCCAATTTAAGAATCCATTCAAATGTTTAAAAATATCTCTGCACTTACCTTAGTCAGGGGATTTTTCATGGCACAGTTAATCCCCCCGATTAGAACCATGTTTGGCATCAAGGGTTTAGGAAACTCCAGGCTGAAATCATACCGCAGCAGCCATAGAGTTCCACTTTGCAGGATCTCCGCCACACTTACATCTCTCTGCAGGAAACGGGACGCTACATCCTCAGTTGACCAATATATCAGTCTGCAGAGCAAAGGCTCCAGGATGCTCACTAGAACGTTCAGCACACGTTGACGAAAAGACATATGGTCTGAATTATGTGTAAAGAACCGTGGAACGTAAGAGGGAGGGTTTGGGCAGGCTGTGGCCATCGAGTCTAGTCCACATGGTAAGCCTCGCAACATATACACAGCAGGTAAGGAGAGGTTATAAGCCAGGATGGCACCCGTTGGCACAGCTGGGCTGGTAAGTACGGCATCAAAATTCTGCTTCCTCAGGAACTCCACCAGCTTTTGGTTTAAGAGGAGACTCTCAGCTGTGGCCCTTTGGAAGTCCACAAATTTCCTCATGTTACTGATTCTAGTGCTGATCTTCTCCAACAGAGGCTGCTGCTTACTATTCATCACCTCAGCACTCCGAGCTTGGAGTTCATCCAGTTGTTGCTGCCCATACGGAACCGGAAACGTTCTAGTAGTGTAGTGTTTACCAGGTCTTAGCAGTACACTGACCTCTGGAATGACCACCATCACTTTGTGGCCCCTGCGGCCCATCTCCTCCGCTACAGCCTTCACACTAGTCCAGTGACTTCCGTCCATGGGGACCACTAAAAGCGAACCAGTCCAGCCAGGTTCTTTAGGCTGTATCGTCTCTCCCACATCTGCAAAAGCAAGCATAAGGCACCCCACAAATGCAACCAATCTTATCTTTAGGTCTTCATGTTCAAAGAAGAGATGCATTCTGCCAAAGATTCCTCAAGGTCTTGAGCACCACTCTCTTGGAATCTCTTCCCATTCACTGTATTGATCAAACTTGCTTGTTAAGGCTTGTTTTTCCTCTGTGAATTCCTTGCAGGATTAGCCAACTTAAAATAGATCTATTCGTTTAGGGACCACTCTTAAAAGTGAATCAGAAAGAGAAAAAATGTGTATCACTTTGACTAAACAGAGAGGAAAAAGAGCCAATATATATGCATCACAAAGACCCTGGCAAAAATGTAGGTACAAAGTCCAGCTTATCCTTTCTTTTTACTGGCTGATATCACATGACCTTTGTTACCCTTTCCAGCCTGGGTTCACCTGCAGATAATATAACTAGATAATAATGATGACTTTGATTTTTTACTTATTTACATTAACATCATCTGATTTAGTATCATAGTCTCACAGAATATTGGCTACTGATCTTTTTTCAGCAGTATCATGTATAAATGAGATGTTCACCTTTGTCAGTGAGCTCCAAATTTCAGTTTATATATCGGGATCACGTTGGGCTCAGATCTTTTTTTGCAGGAAGTTGGACCTCATTGAGTGAATATAGTCATGGTGCCTAAGCAAGCAAACAGAAAAGTTTGCATATCTAGTCAAGGTTTTAATTGTATTTATTTATTTTTTCAAAACATATATATATATATATATATATATATATATATATATATATATATATATATATATATATATATATATATATAACACATTACTTTGTAAATAAAAAAACTAATACAACGGCTGAGGGAATGATTGTAAATGTGTGAATGATTGTATAGTAAATCTCTGTATTTTTTCCCCTCTTTTGGAAAGTCGTGCAATTTTTTTTTTGCTTCTGATATGTCTAGGTACTATACTCTCATCTCATGTTGACGGAAGTTAGCCTATTTTCAGGCGCTGTGTAATATCATTGCGCCTGCATGGTACGGCAGCAAAGTTCCTGGATTATTACGCAGGAGTTGTTGGCTGTAATATTAATGTTTTACAGGCTGTAGTATGTTGTTTCACTGATGGAAGTACTAAAATAAACACGCATGCTTAAATGGATGTTTAGCTTAGTTTATATTTTTTATTTTCAAAATAGGATATATATTCCTATATATATATATATATATATGTTGATATATAGTCCCTAGCCATATCTATCGGTCTAGAAAATCGCAACTTTTCATTTTCCGTCGGTCTTAGTACACGATGTTACTATACACATTACAACATGTAAATTGGAAAATGTTGGCGTTATTTTGTCTTTTATTGAGCAGTAGGCTAGATGGAGTCGTTTACCTCCAGTCTTTGTGCTAAGCTAGGCTAGCGGTGGGTGCGTCAGACAGACTTATGGTACACACGGAGATAAAAATGGCATGTATAAACTTATCTTATTTTGGGGGATACGGTGAATAAGCTAAAGTCCCAAAAAGTCGGCGTGTTCCTTTACGTGTATCAAAATAAACTACAAAATATAGCAGCCACACCATGTATCAAAATAAACTACTGTATTTTAAAAATACTAAAAACTTATTTTACAAGGGAGCATGAAATTTCTTCGCAACCCTTCCATCATTTGATCTATTTGATCTATTCCTTGACCATTACACTGACTCAGTTGATTAAGTAAACAATGTTTGATAGCAACAGCTTTTCTCTGCCCGAGTCAATAGAATAGAGCAATAAATCTGACATATGCAACGACTTAACAGATAAAATATTCACATATCCCTGTGATCTCCCAGGTGAAGGTTAAAGTGACCAACAGTTTAATGTTTAACAGTTTGCGAATGACTGTATCCTAATTTAGTTACTTGGTGTTTGGTGATGAAGGGCCTACTTTGCATCAGCAACACTAACTCAATAAAAAAAACAAGTCATTAATAAGAATACAACTGATGGCACCTGTATTCATAGCAACTAGTTTCTAACTAATTAATCATTTGATAATAATATATTATGCGTCAGGCAGTCATTCATGCAATGGTATGCAAAATCAGGATCCTACGAAACAGCCATTTCATTTAGGGTACAATATTCAGCAATCAAATATTTATTTATCAATCATTGAATATCTATTTGGAAGTTGAGAACAAACATTTTAGCATTTCAACAATTATTAAATGGTCAATATGATTTTGTCTTGAATGTAGCCAGAAACGTAATCAGAAAGTAGCAACAGAACTTGTCAAGGAGTATTAACCCAACTACAACCACTGAATCTATTGAGAGCCATGGAAGTATAGAGGACACATAGCCTACTTATACATGAATAGTGTAGTAAGGACATTTACTTGTACTCCAAAAGAGAATACTACAGAGCAGGTATTCCAAAACATTGGAAAAGTTCTAACAAAAACAGTTAAATTTATGTGAGGCTTCCTGAACGACTGAGCCCATTGCTTCACCAAAAGGTTCATTACACGAAACTTCATTGATCATTGCTCACTAGTGACACCTAGCTACTGTGCAAAGAAATAGCAGACACATCCATTAATCCTGAGCCAATGACCTGAGCAGACATTTGTCCATTGCCTGGGTATAAAATAAAATATGTATCTTTCTCTGTCTGACTTTACTTGCACAAAGACAACTGTCAGACACACTGTTAATTAATTATTTATTTATACTGTGATCAATCGTGCTATCCAGCAGATGTCAAAGGACACCTAATAATAGAGGAAAACTCTATTAGATAAAAACTATCTAACCTAATAGTAATAATGTAGTAAACGTGTATAATATAATAATATATAGCCCTAACACATATAAACCACAATAACACAACTCTCTGACACTCCCACTTAGGGATGAAACGGTATGAAAATTTCATATCACGATTAAAGTGACCCAAATTATCACGATTAACAATATTATCACGGTTTTGTTCAAATGAGATGAAAGTGTTAAAAAAAAAAAAACTGATGCACACACTGAAAAAATTTCAACAAGTTTTATATTTGAAAATCAACAAACAACAAAAACAAACAAGCAGCTCTATGCACTTTTTAAAAGCAAGATTCTATTCTGTGGGATTTCCTTCCTTATAATGTCCGTCGTCAATAGCAACTTTACTATTAATACTACTATAATTATTAATTTAAACTTCTTGTGTGGTATGTATCATCTTGTCTGGACTATTGTTTTGTACACTGTACAAAATGGATTTATAAACAGGTAAGATTTAAAACATTAATCTCAATTCAATATATCCCCGTAATTATTTATGTGGTAAAGAAAATCTTTCCTCCTAGTGCAGCAACTTTCTTTTTGCATGTTCTGCAGAGAGGATGACCATCCTCGATTAATTTTCCCTCAGGACTTTTGTAAAAGCCAAAATATGACCACACCTCAGATTTGATCCTTTTAGAACAGGCTGAAAAATCTCCCGAGCGCTGTCACTGCCTTTCGCTATTTTCTTCTCATTCAAAAAACAATGTTGCGCGCTACGCCTGCGCTAGACTGATGCTGGCTGGACAGGATTTACCGCGAGTTTTCAAAATCGTGATAAATCAAACACGGTTTTAATGATAATAAAATTTTAAACGATATTACTAACCGTCCGTGCATTTTATCATGGTTTATCGTGAACCCGGTAATCGTTCCATCCCTACTCACACTTCTACTACCCCTGACACTTCTCTGAAACACCACAACAACCACAAGGTGGCGCGTTTCGAACCCGAAGCGACACTCAGACCGAACCGATGACATATTCCACACAAACTGAGGCTTCGTTTGTCATCGGTCACGTGATTTTTCCATTAACAGCCTCGAATCGGGGCTTCATCTGGCACGCCCATTTATTCTCAACACAAGCTCCGACGCCTTGGTTCAAATGTCACATCACTACCTTTTAGCACAAGTTTTTCAAAAAAGTGTAGCATTTAGCGCCGTCGATGCCCTGCAAACACGTCCAGTTGGGGCCCACACGGGCTTCGCGTGGGCTAGTTGGGCTTCGGCTGGACATGGGCTCAGATGGGGCCGGTTGATCAGTCCAGCCAAGGAAAATAAACGCTCTACTGGAGCCGAGGATGGGACGATCGTGTACTTAGCCTTGGCTACTAAAACGAACAACAAAACTTAACATGAACATGAAGCAAAAAATTTATGAAAAACTGGCAGCCTGCACGTTACTTACATTGACCACCTTCTTCCATTCATATAAATTTTCTGTTCTGATCTTGAGTCTGAGCAAACTACTGAGTAGGCACCAATCAGAGGCGCATTTTTATGATGTCATCATGTAGACTTCTTACAAAGTATTTTACAGTGTTTTAAAACTACAAAAAAGTTAAGTATTTTAATACAAAATTTGAAGCCATTTTCATCAACCCTATCAAATACAAAATCCTTTTTTATATTTTTAATACACATATAAATACCTCCCATCTCTGGTCAATGGGACAGAAATATGTGTGTGTATATATATACACATATATATACACACACACACACACTCACCTAAAGGATTATTAGGAACACCTGTTCAATTTCTCATTAATGCAATTATCTAATCAACCAATCACATGGCAGTTGCTTCAATGCATTTAGTGGTGTGGTCCTGGTCAAGACAATCTCCTGAACTCCAAACTGAATGTCAGAATGGGAAAGAAAGGTGATTTAAGCAATTTTGAGCGTGGCATGGTTGTTGGTGCCAGACGGGCCGGTCTGAGTATTTCACAATCTGCTCAGTTACTGGGATTTTCACGCACAACCATTTCTAGAGTTTACAAAGAATGGTGTGAAAAGGGAAAAACATCCAGTACGCGGCAGTCCTGTGGGCGAAAATGCCTTGTTGATGCTAGAGGTCAGAGGAGAATGGGCCGACTGATTCAAGCTGATAGAAGAGCAACTTTGACTGAAATAACCACTCGTTACAACCGAGGTATGCAGCAAAGCATTTGTGAAGCCACAACACGTACAACCTTGAGGCGGATGGGCTACAACAGCAGAAGACCCCACCGGGTACCACTCATCTCCACTACAAATAGGAAAAAGAGGCTACAATTTGCACAAGCTCACCAAAATTGGACAGTTGAAGACTGGAAAAATGTTGCCTGGTCTGATGAGTCTGGATTTCTGTTGAGACATTCAGATGGTAGAGTCAGAATTTGGCGTAAACAGAATGAGAACATGGATCCATCATGCCTTGTTACCACCGTGCAGGCTGGTGGTGTAATGGTGTGGGGGATGTTTTCTTGGCACACTTTAGGCCCCTTAGTGCCAATTGGGCATCGTTTAAATGCCACGGCCTACCTGAGCATTGTTTCTGACCATGTCCATCCCTTTATGACCACCATGTACCCATCCTCTGATGGCTACTTCCAGCAGGATAATGCACCATGTCACAAAGCTCCAATCATTTCAAATTGGTTTCTTGAACATGACAATGAGTTTACTGTACTAAAATGGCCCCCACAGTCACCAGATCTCAACCCAATAGAGCATCTTTGGGATGTGGTGGAACGGGAGCTTCGTGCCCTGGATGTGCATCCCACAAATCTCCATCAACTGCAAGATGCTATCCTATCAATATGGGCCAACATTTCTAAAGAATGCTTTCAGCACTTTGTTGAATCAATGCCACGTAGAATTAAGGCAGTTCTGAAGGCGAAAGGGGGTCAAACACAGTATTAGTATGGTGTTCCTAATAATCCTTTAGGTGAGTGTATATATATATATATATATATATATATATATATATATATATATATATATATATATATATATATATATATATATATATATATATATATATATATATATATATATATATATATATATATATATATATATATATATATATACACACATATATATATATACATACACACACACACACACATTTTTTTTTTTTTAATATACATTCCATTTTTAGGAAGCGTTTTGAAAAATGTACTTCGTCTGACCACAGGGTGGTGCCATTGCACCACATTACCAATTTGTGTTAAGCAATAACAAAGCTGCAATTTATAATAATAATAAATGCCATAGATACAGTGTATAAGAGACTTCTTTCAAAAACAAACTTATTTCCAAAAAAATATATATGTTTATAGTTTATTCATACATGTGGGTGCAGAAATACAAAATATTTAGTATTAAATACACCAGATAATTAAATGCAACACATAAAACAAGAAAAATAAATGAGATCAGTCCTCTTCATTGTGAGGAGCTGGTGTGTTTTTCTACTGGCTGGCAGTTTTTTCGGCTGTATGGGGATATTCGGTGTGTTTCTGGACAGGCACATTTGAAGCCACCTCTGTGGTTGATGCAGAGGTGAGAACAGCTGCCATTCTTCAGTTCACACTCATTGACATCTGATAAATATCAGAATAAAGAACTCTTAACAACAAGATGTCAACTTTCAATGAATAACTACACAGATTTTAGTTGCGTATATAATGTATATGCATGCATCAGTCTGTGCTGGCAGGGTATGCATGTTTGTGTGCTGACCTTCACACTGGTGTCCATTAGGGTGCAGTCTGTATCCACGAGGACAGATACATCTGTAAGTAGCTGGCAGATTCACACACTTCCACTCGCACGTGTGCAACTGTTGTTGCTGGAGGACCTTGGTTTCCTCACACTCATTAATGTCTAAAACCAAACCAGGAAAATACAACTTTTACAATAAAAAAAACAATAAAACATTTCAATATTCACTAGCCTAGAAATAATCTATGCTGCTCTTAAAGGGGCCATATTATGGATAAAGGTCTTAAGGTACAGTAGTAAAAAATAAAAATATTTATGAAAAAATAAAATAAAAAAGGGTATAACAGTGAAAGTCTTCAAATTGACAACACAAATTATTAAAACATTGCTTTATTGGTTAAAGGCCTGTTTACACTAAGAACGATAACTATAAAGATAACTATATTAGTATCCACAGTGGATATTATTGTATTGTTTATTCAAAACGCACTGCAGTTTTGTCATCTCCTTATTTAAATGTTTGGGCTCTTTAAAGCAGGATGGGGCTGTCATCCAACTATATAGTTTCTCTGTGCCAGTATTGTTATATCTGTGGTCTGGACTCTGCTATTCCATTATATTTAGAAAGATTTTTAGAACTATAACTTTATGGTTATAGCTATTGTTTTTGGTGTGAATGGGCTTTAAAAGGATAGTTTACCCAAAATATTTTGTAGAATGTCAGTAAATAAACATTTGATGGGCCACGTTGACATCCATTGTACCAACTGTTTGGTTACTGACATTCTTCAAAATATCTTCTTTTGTGTTCAACAAAAGAAAGAAATTCATTTAGGTTTGGAACAACTTGAGGGTGAGTAAATGTCAGAATTTTCATTTTTGGGCGAACTATCCCTTTAAGTTTCCTGGTATTAGTCTACATATACAGTAGTAAGCCTGTGTGTTATAAATAAGTGTAAATATGACTTTCTGACCTCTTAAGCCATATATGCATCTGTCCACAGGTGTGAGATAAATTAAGATAAATAAATTAAATATATGTAGTAGACTGACCAATGCAATGTCTGTTGGTACTGCCCAGTTGGTACCCTTTAGGACACAAGCACTGGAAACTGCCCGGCATATTAATGCAACCAAATGCACAGAGAGCCCTACCAACATGCTGGCACTCATCTACATCTGCAGATAAAAAGATTAAAATTAACAGATCAAGACTAGGTTGAAGTGTGTAATCACAAATGGAATAATATTATATATATATATATATATATATATATATACACACACACTTTAACTTTAAAAATGGTTGTCACTGGCAGAGCATCACACCACAAACTGATTTACTCACCAGAGCAGGATGTCCCATCTGAAGAGAGCTGAAACCCTGGACTGCAACTGCACCTGTAGGAGCCCATGGTGTTTTCGCAGGCCTGCTGGCACAGGTGCAACTGCTCCACACACTCGTCCAGATCTATAAATACCACAGACAGGCACATTAAAAGACCAGCACACATACTTACAAGTACTAGCATGTGCAAGCAAGAATGCATGGACACAAACATTGATGAAGAAGAGTGATATCAAACAGGATATTCAATATATGCAGATGCATGACCAAGTATACAGATGACACAAGCAAACATTATTAATCAGGAAGAGCAGAAAAAGGGATGACGCAGTTGTACAGCTATGCAAAAAAAGAATGGTTGGAACAATGTATTTAGCGCTGTCCATTTGTAATCAGATCTCAGAGATGGATGTTAATACCAGGTGTAAAAAGAGAAAAGAAATGACAAAAAGTCTTGACCTTCCAAACGTGCTCACTTCAAAAATACTGTACATTTCAATCTGGGTCCTCTTCGTTTATGTTCATCACTTTAAAACACAGTTAAGCGTTTGCGTGCTGTACCACAAAAGCTCTGTCTACCTGAAAACTAAGTGTCAAATAGTGAGAGATGGCCTTTTTTTAATTAAATTTAAAGGATGTTTTTGAATAAGAGACAGTAAAGTGACTGTACAGAGCAGGTGTAATATTTTACAGATGTCAAAGTAGTGCACTTAGGGGGCCTGTGTTCTATTTAGACAAACTGGATCTGTTTAAACATTTATGGATTTAGAGTGATATTCCTTAAAATCTTAGACTATTCCATAAACTGCTAATTCATCTTCACTGACATAGAGAAAAACATCTTCAATTTGACAGTAACATA
Organism: Rhinogobio ventralis; assembly: GCA_039654625.1. NCBI lineage: Eukaryota > Metazoa > Chordata > Actinopteri > Cypriniformes > Gobionidae > Rhinogobio > Rhinogobio ventralis. The sequence continues at coordinate 10,661,736 of CM077213.1, forward strand.
AAATGCAGATAAATGTTGACAAAAGATTCATGACTGGATCTGCGCCCGCAGAACTCTGAGCTCCGTTTAACAAATTTGACCATATTTGAAAAAATAGATTTCATCTGTGCCTGATTGTGACTGGCTTAAACTGCATGTTTATACTGTAAACACTATTCATAAAATGAACATTAAGCACATTCATGTGTAGACCTACACTCTCAAAGGTGCAGTCAGTGTGTAATATTTATGAGGATCTATTGACAGAAATGCAATATATTGTACATAACTGTTTTCAGTTGTGTATATAGAACTTACATAATGAACCGTTATGTTTTTATTACCTTAGAATGAGCCATTTCTATCTGCATATACACCGCGGGTCCGCTTACAGTGAAGTCACTATTTTGCACCAGTACAGTAGCCCTAAACGGATAAACTGCAGTACAAACCGCTAGCTACTCTCTGCGGTCTCAGATAACAACATCTTTGTCCTGTGTTGGCCATCATGGCTTCTCTATGTGCTTCGAAAGGGAGGGGTGAGTGGTGGGCGGTTGCAATCTGCAACCTCACCACTAGATGCCGCTAAAATTTACACAGTGCACCATTAAAATAAAGGTTCTTTATTGACAACTACATCTCTATGAATAACCTTCAACATCCATGAAACTTTTATATTGCACAAAAGGTTCATTATAGTGGAAAAATGTTCTTCAGATTATTAAAATATTGTTCACACCAAGAAAAAAATGGTTCTTTTCAGAACTGTTCACTGAAATGTTATTTGAGGAACCCAAAAAGGTTCTTCTATGGCATTGCTGTGAATATATAAGTGTATATTGTCTTTTCATCCTTATGTGAATGATGGACAACTCTTAAAACACAGCGTGAACCTCACACGTGCTGCAGCTTGTCTTTTAGCTCTAGATAATAGCCTGATATGGGTCAAGAATTCAATGCCCTGGGGTGACACCAGAGGGTGATGTTGAGTCTTGAAGGCATTCAGGGCTGAATCGACACACCACAGCTGGTTTGCAATCAAAACCATAATTCTAAGACACACAGGTCAAGGATGCATAAACAAGCTTTTAACCCAGTGTCAAGACCACCTCTTAATAGAAAAAAAAAGAAAAGCCACCATTCCAAAAGTGGAAAACCTATAATCAGTGTTGTCTGGCTGTCGAAAGAATGCTATTCCGTAGTCGTATTGCAATGATAATGATACCACAGTCAATAGATAAAATAAATGTGCATGTGGTTCCCCTCTCACCTCGACATGTGCGCTGGTCCACCAGAAGCAGGAACCCTGGTTTACAGAGACACTGGGCACGATTCTGTTCATTGACATGACAGATCTGAGAACATCCTCCATTGTTTAGGGAGCAAGGAGTTAATTCTGCAATTAATATAAACATACTATGAGGAAATTAAGATCCAACTAGTTAAAAAAAAAAAAGGATTTATACTTTAAAAGTATACAGTATGGTTTTTAAAAGATGATCCAAGCCACTGAACACTGAAAAATGTAAGTTAAAAAGTATTAAAGTATGTTTTTAAATGCTTTTGAAACCGAAAGTGACAGGCTAAGTGGTCCCTTTCAAATAATATAGTTTAATTTGCATGCTATGGTTTAAGTTTAGAGAACAGGACATTTGCTCACTGCTGAGAATGAAATCCCATATCCACAGTGGTTTACAGATACTCCAACCTAATGAATTTTCCTTGTGTAGACAGGAAACACTTTTTACAAGTACATGATTTTGAAAATTACTGTTTGTTTAACAGAAGCAGCACACTAATGCACAGTGGTAAACTTAATTTGATTCAATAAGATACATTCATGTGCATTAGGGTGCATCAAATTTGAATGGGAAATTTTAATTTTTAAAATATCAATTTGGCTGGCAAAGTTTTGAGGAATTCTATTGAGATTTAGGGGTGCCACCTAACACATGAACTTTCGAAATTTCGAAAAATGTGCAATTTTTAGTCTAATTGCCAAAAGGTTGACCTGGAAATGTTGAGTACAGTGAACTTTTATACAGTAACATGTTCTATAGGGTTATCAAAGTAAAATTGTTTGTTTGCCCTTTGGGCAACTTGGGCATTTCTCAGAATTCAACTTTCAAGATTCTCCATTAGACAAAATGAATGGAGGTCAATGGGACATGTTCATGTGGCCTTACCCTGAATTTTGTGCAGCAGTGATGGATGTCGGATACACATATAAAGTTTAATTGACTTTACTGTTAAACACAAGGGGCGATACTGACACACTTAAAAGAACAAACCCTCTCTAGTGGCTAACTCACTGGTAACTAACAGGGCCTGGTAAGAGCTGACACTAACTAAACTTCAAACTTAATTGCTCAGTCTGTGCCAGAGTCTGCTCCACTGAGCAACATCACCAGGGAGAAAGAGAGAGGAAATGGAACCTGAACTCTAAACCTAGCCAGTGTGCAGCTGGTGCATCCCAAACCAGCAATCCTTATTGGCGAGGTCAGCCAAGCTGGTGGTTGGCAAAAGGGTGGGGAACTTTGGCTTGCTCAGGGATGTGCATGTGGAGATCAGCGGGCTTGTGCTCCAAGATCGCTCTGGCAAGTGCACGCTTGTCATCATTGGGCACCTTGCTGCTGAAGAGAGCCTCTCCAGCGCCTTGATCGCTGATGCTGCAATGCCCTCATCTACAGCCTTGTATGCCCTGGGGAAGCAACGCGATGTGCTGCTCCATCAAAGCCAGCTTGAGAGTATAGAGAAGCTTGGCCATCCATTGTGTCTTGTGGAGCGCTCCCGGTCGTTGGAAGGTCACTGCAGTCTGCTCTTCACCATCTGCATCCAGAAACACAAGACACAGCTGCACAAACTCATGGTAGTCACCTCGCTTGTGGTCAGTGACTTCTTTTGCTCACCTGACAAGTTCAGCATGTAAATTGCCTAGGAGTGGTTGCTCGGTGTTGCCAGGAATGTAGCGGGACCATTGGCTGCTGGATTCTTGTGGTAACGGGTTCCATTTCTCTCTCAGACGTGTGAACAAGGCAACCTCTGGCGAGCGTGATGACTCCACCTTCAGGTCTGTGAAAACCTGGTTCAGGAGGACCCAGGCCCAAGCAGTGGTCGGCCCAGTGAGAGCTGTATGGCAATGTAGGCTGCTGTGAGATGGCCAGTGTTTGACGCAGTGGTGTCAAATGCCATGTTGACAACCTGGTCAGCGCAGCACCAGTCCTGCAGCAACTTGCATGTCAACCGGGCAATGATCACTCCATATGCCTCATTGGTCTGCTTCTTATACGCCGGGACACCAAGCAGTTTCAGCCGCTCTGCATCTCCAACCACCACTGTAAGACGATCCTCCAACTGACGCACATTGCTGAGCATCAGTGTTAACTTGCTGTCCCAGTGTAGGGTGTACAAATGGAGGTGGTGTCCACTGCTTGTGCTGTTCCTCACTGATTGTCTCCAGCACTTGGGGTCTTTCTTGGTCAGCTGTTGTGTAAGATGCAGAGAGATGTGTACATTCACCGCCTGACTCTGCAACAAGGCCACACGTGGAGGCAGCCTGTTGCATTGGTGACATCTTCAACCTTGTAGCCAGTGACACGACACTTGACCGGCTAAGGATGTCATGTGGAATGAAGACGTTTGTTTCAGTCTTCTTATGCTTGTGGGATTATTTGGCCTTCAGATGGTGGATAGACTGTGTTAGTATCCTCCTCTGACTCCTCATCACTCTCTGGCTCCAAGCTGGACATTGCCGCCATCTCGTCCAGCTCCTTTTCACAGCGGGACTGCCTGGCTGCTGCAGCAACTTGATGCTCCTCTCGCCGCTTCACCTTGAGCTGCAGCTTTTTGTCCAATACACCAAATGTGGCCACTCTGTCAGTCTTCATGCTGGCCAAGAAAGCTAGGTCTTCTGGGTTATCAATCAGCTTTTCAACATTTGGAGGCCACAGCGGAAATGTGGCATCAAGTCTGCACTCCATTTTCTCCAATTGTTTCGCTGTAGTCTCACTGGAGCGCTTGGCCTGGGAGATTTTCCGCAGCTTGTTGTTAGCACTGACTAAGTCTACCATCTTGTGACACGCATGCTTGTCGCTCACATTGGCGACTTATGATAAATAAGTATACAAAGACACAACTACAGATATGATAGTAATATGTAATAATACATACCCAACACAGAAAAATCACCTCAAACAGAAAGATCACCTCAGTTTTCTTGAGCTGTAGTATTGTTTACCTCAGATCTCCATGGCGACCATTGAGCACTGTTAACCACTTTATCCAACAAAACAGATGTGCGGTGGCACCCATAAATCATCATGTACTGGAAAAATATTTTGCATGTGTTGTTTCTACATATTTGGAACACTTTTAGCACCCAGCCATATCAAAATTCAAGAATTGTGTTTTTTGATGCACCCTAATGTGCATTTTTAAAATAAGATAATGTATTTAACAGAACACATAGCGTCAAAACAGTAATGTCCACCAGTATAAACACATATTCCCAGATGTGTCTGATGATATTTAAAGCCATTCAGTCTGAGGCCATCTGTGATGAACATTTCTGCCTGTCACCTGCTTAGAGGAGTGATGAGCAGGATATTACACAGATGTCAGATATCTACAGACATATAAGACTGGAGTGTGGGTGAGGGAAGACGGGAAAGAGAAAGATAAAATGTGGTAATACAATAAAAGCACATGCACATGAACAGGCTCATGAACAGGCTCATGAACAGGCTCATGAACAGGCTCATGAACAGGCTCATGAACAGGCTCATGAACAGGCTCATGAACAATACATCTTCCCAGCAATTTTAATGTCTTCAGTGAGCATGTGATTTAACCCTGTTAAATGAACCCTTTCTCAAAGGGTTATTTCACCCAAAAATTAAAATTCTGTCATCATTTACTTACTAATAAAAGCCTAAATTAAATCTGTTCAGCGTATAACACAATTGAGTCTCTTTAGAAAATTTTGACTAAACCGCCGAAATAGTTTTATAATCTTCTTGAAGCGTCAAAGTGGTAGTTGCATAGCTGTCTATGGAGGGATAGAAAGCGGTCAGATTTTATTAAACATATCTTCATTTGTGTTCCAAAAAAGAATGAAAGTCTTACGGGTTTGGAACGACATGAGGGTGAATAATTAAAGACAGAATTGCAATTTTTGGGTGAACTAACCCTTTAATAAATCTATAAATAAGCATTCTCTCCTTAGGATGAATTGTTTGATATATTCCTGATAAATAAAGACCATTTCCTCTTCATAAGAAAAAGTAAATCAAAATTATTACATAAAAAGTCAAAATGATGAGATACTAAGTCATAATTAAGAGATCAAAAGTCATAACTGTGAAAAAAGTCGAAATGATGATATAAGGCCAAATTATGAGAAATGTTTTTTGATTACAAATATTTGAATAGTCGTTATAATTAAGTATGTCATAATTTCTACTATCAAATCATGATTTATTTCTATGTGGTAGAAATGGGCTTCCATAGATAACAGAAAAAATCATGTTGTGTGCACTATATAACATGTACTTTCACGTCTCGTGATTGAGAAAAAATTTTTTTTAGCGTTAAATGCACAATTTTATCGTGCAAAAAACAACTTTTTGTACATATTTAGTTTTATATACATTTCATATCTTACCTAAGCAGAGAGGTGTTTGGCCACTCCACTGTCCATTGTGTTGGCAATAGCTGTAAACATCACCATTGGTCAAGGTGTATCCAGGGTAACAGGCATATTGAATATAATGCTTATACTGAAACGGGTCGGGATTCTTTATCGACCGAAAGTAGAATGTTCCGTGAGAAGGAAATGGAGGGTAAGGACACACTGGACGACGTTTCCTTATTGGAAACCTTGGAAGATCCTTCCATGCTGGAGGACCAAATGTTTGTTCAGGGTCACTCTGATTGCTTCTTTCATTTACTTGACGATCATCAGTAACGTCAGTAAAGTGGTGGACGTCTGTTTGAGCCTTCAGAAGCAGGCCTGACATTAGTCGGGTAGCAGTCGTCAAGACCGTCATGCTAGATGATGTATGTTCTAGTGTTGGAGAGGATTCCTGGAGGTCTGGTCTTTGTTCACAGAGTTCTCTGCAAGTAGATGGGGGGGAAGACTCTAGATAGGGCGTAGAGGAAACAGACTCGTGTTTAGACACCATAAAAACAGAATAGTTTGTTGGAGTTGCAAAACTCTCAGTGGTGGCTGCATATGGATCTTCTGTGATCAAAGTCCTTGACTGTAGAAGGTCATTTGTGCCCAGTGTGTTGATGTTTGTTGCGGTTGTAGTTGATGTCCAGTATGAATTATCTTTTATGTATTCTGGTAAAGTCTCTGGAGCCGAAGAGACTGAGGCTCTTTGAAGTAGTTTGTCTGTACCAAGTGTGGACTGATGAGCGTTTTTATTTTTTCCGTATGGTGTTTCAGTAAATGTCTGATCCATGACCTTGATTTGTTGAGTGTCCATCACTAGGGTAACAAAGCTGGTTTGTGTGGTGGTGGATTCATGAAAGGAACTGACTAATGACGTTGTGTTGACATTGGTCGATATCTTTGGCACAGTTTTCTGAAGATTGGAGTTCCTGATTGGATCCTTGAAGTTTACAGGGTTGAAGATTGGCTCAGCCCTCCTGCCATCTTGTGTTTTGTCAAACAATAGACTCTTTGAGGGCATTTTCTTTACTGGTTTCCTAAAATTGTTCTGCTTGTTATCTGTAAAGTCAAGTCTGATGTGAGGGATCCCAACCAATGCTGACTTAAGAAAAGCATCCTTGGGAGCAGTGATTGCGAGGGTGTTTAAATGGCTATGTAAGTGAACTTTTAGATTTGTAGGAACATCACGGCCCTGCGCTGAGACAGGACCATGCGATGATTCTTGCTTCAAATGAAGAACACTCATGATATCAGCCACTGTATGAACAAAGAAACAAACCATAAGGAGAAACATGAAGGAGCCAGAGCAAACAGATGGTCAGTTGTACAGGAAGTCACTGCAGCAGTGATTTAAAAGCAATAAGGCATTAGAAAAGGTATATAGTAATAGATCAAACAGTTTTGGCATTATACGCTTGATTCAGATGACATACCTTTGCAGACAGGCTTAGTGCCGTTCCAGCTTTTTCCTTTGCAGTAAAGCAGCGCATTTCCAAACAAACTAAATCCAGCATCACAGCTAAAGAAGGCCAGAGATCCGTCTTCAGACACCATAGTACTGCCATGCAGGAGATCACCAGGGCTGGGGCATCCTGATGCTGGGGGTACAGAACAACTTATGGTATGGCTGTAAGTATCAGTATTATATTAGAGACCCTAGAAAATGCAACTTCAAAATCAACTATTATAGTTTATTTTTTACCTAGCTTCAGCTCTTGACAAACCTCATCTGCTTCATTGATAAATGCCATAGTAAAGAATTTATCTACAAATATCTACAAAATACATTTCAAGTTTTAAAAAACATTCACAAATACAAGTTCACTAACCCACACACAGCGGTGGGTCTCTGACCCACTGTCCAGACACACAGCTGCTAGTACGGTGACCATGGATCCAGAATCCTGGATTACAGGTAAAGGTAACATACAGTCCTCCATACCGGAAAAACATACGGCCATTTTCCAAGTGCCCGAAACCACTGCAGCCTTTATCAGCAACACCTAAGTGAAAACCATCAGATATACTAATACACATGCAGATATAATCATTTAACATTTATGAATGTGAAAAGATGAATTATCCTATGACCTCTATCTCAATCAATATACAATGTCAATTATAACACATAATCATGATAGTGTACCTGGAGTTAGTGTCCAAAGCTGGGACAAAAATACACACAACAGTGCACCTATCCAACCTAGCATGATTGAGCAAATTCCACTGTATAAAAGAGGCTGTTGAAATCCTGAGAGTGTCAGACTGTAGATGAAGATCACTCAGGAAAACTGAACTCTAGAGAGTGGAGTCTTGAGCACATGCAGTAAAAAGATGAGGGAAAGGGAGAGGAAAGGGGAGGAGACATGAAACAGAATAACAGGACTTTAAACTCTTCTGGACATTCTTCAAAACAGGTTGAAAACAGAAACAGACAGTGTGTTTTTTTTTTTCTTGTTAAGGGGAGTAACAGCTAGTCAGCGAAGGAAAATACAGCATAGATTTTTTAAAATTTTACTTTTACCTAGTGAATATCAGTGTTTTTCAGTATTAATAATATATTATTATAGTATTTATTTATATTTTGAATTAGTTTAGTTATTTTATTTTAATTAAAGTTTTAGTAGTATTATTATTATTTTTTTTTTCATTTTTATTAGTTTTTGCTTATTTATATTTAGCTTTTATTAATTTTTATTCAGTTTTAATTTGAGCAATTTTAGTATTTCAACTTATTTTATTTTTGGATGCCTATGCAACATTTTTATATTTTTAGTTTTTGTTAATTATAGTTAAGGGGGTAGACAAATTAGGGGGTCTTTGCAATGAAACTGGAAAAACGAAATGCTGTACTAAACACTAAACGTGATTAGATTTATAGTATTAACATTTACATGAGAAAACTGACTGACTAATTTACTGTAGGATGTTGCACGAGAAAACATTGTTCAAATAAATAATTAAATAATTGTTATATAGTTAGTTAAATCTATAAAGCAGGATACAGAGGGGTTCAGTCTTTACATAACCAATTTAAATTAAGTATGCAGCATTACTAGCCATTTAGAAAACAAAAATTACCCACAGAATTTAAATGCAAAAACCAAGTAAGGAATGTCTTAACAGTCTTTCAACAGGAAACAGCAACATTTTATTAAAAAAAGTCCCCTCTTATTTTAACCCCATAACATTTTGAAATAATGTCTGGTGAGGGTATAAATTTACAATTTTTGTTTGATATTAATAGATGTTACATTGTAAACCACGCACAAGATGCAAACAGAGTAGTTAATATCAGAGAAATATCTACAACAGAAATGACTCATGACTCAAAGTGTAGTCACAATTATAGGGTTATACACTGCCAAACAATTATTCTACACTTGTGAATTGCAATGCTACACAATAGCTGTGAATGCATTTAATCCCTGCCTTTTCAGTATATTTTAACACTTTATTTCACATTTATTTAGTAAGTTATATCACAAAAGTAAGATTGAAACTTCTTACCTTCATGAAAAATGCAAATCCTGGAAAACGGCATAAAATTATGTACTATGAGTAACTGCTTATTATCCATAAGATGTAAAAAATAAAATAAAAATAAGTGGCAAAAATGATTTGGAATTCTGTTTTGTCTGATTAACCCTGCTGCTTCTCTTTGACATCTAGTTTATGAACCACCCTGAAAGCCTCCAGGAACTCATTAAAATCAATGCTGCCATCTTTGTTAAAGTCTATGCTTCGAGCCATGTCGTCTATCGCCTTGTCATTCACAGCGACCCCCAAATGTGAACTGAAGAGCTTCCAGGTCTGACGAAACTCCTCGATGGAAATCTGACCTGCATGTGAGCGTGGAGAAGTGGGTTATGATCAGCACACAACAACCAGCATTACAACATCATTGAACAAACAGGAAAACAGTGACACTAACCTGAGTGATCCTTATCAATGATGTTAAATATTATCTCTAGGTCAGTTCTATACCTATAAAGAGTTTCAGCCAAGTTTTGTGTTACCTAAAAACAAAAAAAATCAAGTTATTAAAATTAGGCTGAATTGTGAAATACTAAATTCTCAAAATAAAGTAAAACATGGATGTTAGCGCTGGATGCAGTGGGTGGTACAACATACACATGTGGTTAAAATTTGGCAATCAAATATTTCATATTACCCGTTTTACAATGGCTTCAAATGTGACTCAAACTATCCATTTTATAATAATAGTTTCACTATTATTTACTATTTCAGTATTTACTACTATTTATTATTATTCGTTTTTTAAAATCAATTTTTTATCCTTTTTGTGGCAAATATAAGCATTAACACATGGTTATTAAAATATAAAAATTCCCAGTTGAAATTATTATAAAGTGACACATAATGTTACAGTAACATGATATAGATTTACTCATACTGTGATATAAGATTTTGATCATATCGCCCACTCATACAGCCAAAATATAAATATAGATGATTAAGATGGTGACCGGAGGGATGGGCTCTCCAAGGCTGATGTCCTCGAAACAGGTTTCGTACTCCACATTGCCATCCACACCAAGACGGGCCAGGCGTGGGCGCAGGGTTCTCCACGGCAGATCCAGTCGCAGAACAGACTCCACCACCTGAGCCCACTCGCTAGTGGAGATGCAGCCTGTGAAAGAAAGAAAACATTTTATTTTATTTTAACATTTCAATAATATAATATAAAATAATATTAATATAATATAATATAACCTGTGTTGTCTATGTCATACTGTTGAAAGGCAGCCATCAGCTCAGAGCGGTGAGTATACAGCTTCTCTTTCAGAGCCCTGAGTGCTGAACCTTCTGCTACACGAACCCTAAATAGGGACATTTCCTCATAAGCTGACACACAAATTCATATACTCAAAACCTATTTGTTACTGAAGGTAGTGAGTGAGTGAGAGTACTTCTGATGGAGGGTGAGTTTTCTGGTGCTTCGACTGACTTGATACTGGAAGAAGCGTGGGATGAGTTCAGGCCCCAGTTTGACATACGCTCCACGGTTACTGCCCTCTTCATAGTAGTTAGATGCAGAAAAAATAGTGATAACCTTGGATAAAAGGAAGACAATTGCTGAATTTTTTTTTTTGTTTAAAGACCTCATAAGTTCAAACCTGAAGAGTTGTGGTCTTTCATCCATGTCTGTTTGCTTTAAAGTCATCCATTTTCAGATGTACTGTTAAAAAGTTTTGGCACATCCAGTTGTTAACATCAATGCATTTGCACAGGGAGTCAATGGGGCTGTAGTTATTACGCGATAGGGCTAAGTAGATCTGTGTGTGATCTGCATAGCTGTGATAAGCTCAGTGGCAGCATATGCAGGTTGAATAGAAGTGGTGCAAGAATTGACCCTTGTGGTACTCCGCATGTCATGGATGTCCACTCAGAAGGGAGAGGTTACTATGTGAGTATAGGTGACCATAAGTCTAAGTATGACCTGAACCATTTAAGGACCATCCCAGAAAGCCCGACCCAGTTTTCCAGCCTGTCAAGAAGTATGTTGTGGTCATCAGTGCTGAATACAGCCCCGAGGTCGAATAGTACCAGAATTGATGTTTTGCTTGTATCAGTATTTAAGCAAATATCATTTTATCTTTATGAGCGTATTATTACTTTATCTTTCTGTGCTGTGATGCGGTCGGAAACCAGATCGAAAATTGGCAATGTATCCATTTGAGCTTAAGAATTTGTTCAGCTTTTTCAATGATCTTGCCTATGAAGGGAAGATTTGAGATTGGTCTGTAGTTGCTCAATATAGTGTTATCCACATGCTCTTTTTCAGGAGAGGCTTAACAACTGCAGTTAAGGGACTTATTCACAAATAGAAACATTACTGACATTTTACAGGACTGTTACAGATCTCTTTTATGGGAAAACTGGATGCATGCAAATATATGTATTCATAAAGAGAAATACACTACAAAAATATAAGTGATGTTGGCATAATGACAAAATGAATCATGTTTCCCATGTTCACCTGACCATTGTGGCAGAGCTCATAGCCCTCCTGTTTGCACTCATGTGACCTGATAAGCAGACAGAGGCCGTGTTTCTGCAGCAGCGTCTGGGTCACATCCGGCCCAAAGTAACAGCCTCCACCACGGAAAGAGTTCGGACTGCAACCAATTTGATTTTTAGGGTCACTCCAAAGGATATCGACAACCTGTATTAGACAAATTATGACAATGTGTTCAGTTTAAAAATGGTATTATAGTATAAAAATAAAACTAATAGAAACTGGACCGAATAAACAATTCAGAATTGAGCATAACTACAAAATTCTATATTGACTATATAAATACTACAGACATTTCCATGACTTTTCCAGACCTGAAAAACACACTTTTGAAATTCCCTGATATTTCTAGGTTTTCCAGGCCAATGATAGAAGTTAACTGGTAACACTTTACAATAAGGTTTTACTTTACAATAATTCTTACATCTCAGAACTCTTTTAAATGGCTCTTTCAACATATTAGTCATATTATGTACTGGAGCTTTAAGCCGAACGGCGTTCCAAGGCAGAACGGTTTCACATCCAAGATAGAAGCTATTAGTCACCAACAAACTGTTTCAACTCACTTGCTGCCATTCCAGTTCTTCTCGGGGTGGCTCGGGGGGCTCGAGGGAGACGAAGGAGTCCAAGAAAGGGACTTGGAGCACATCTGTGGGGCTCGGCAGACTGGGGGAAGGAGGAGGTCGACGTGGAGTGTTCCGCGACGAGACACTGGGAGAGCACATGGATGATGAGGAGGAAGATGATGAGGATGAAGAAGAGGAGCAACTGCCCTGCTTGGTAAAGGGCTTCTTCCTCTTGCGGGAGGCACGACTGGTGCGGCCTGAGGTGTGAGGGCTGTCCAACCTGGATCTGCCACTGTGTCTGCTGCTGCTGCGACTGCAGGCGCGAACGTTGAGATGATCAACGCTGCGTTTCGGCAACCTGAGAGCAGACTTTACCTGCAAAGTAGACGTACATTTACATTATTCTGCTTATTTCATGGATGATTATCAAATAAATAAATAAATATACAAGAACTATAGCTTTAAACTGAAATTATTTTATTATGAAGAAATACTATAAATAAAATGCCTACTTTATGCCTTTCAACAGTGCTCAGAAAGTTCAGATCAGTTTTGTCCGATATGCCACCATGAACAATAAGGACTTTGTTATCGATGACAGTTGCAAGAGGAAGCAGGCTGAACACATCCTGAAGCAGTTGAAGGATTTCCCTGCCATGAGTCTATTGAAAGAGAAGGAAAAATTAATAAACATTCATTTAAATGTCCAGTAGGTGGCAGTAATGTCTAATATTTAGAAGTGAACCTCACACTTAAAAATAACGGCAACACTTTACAATAAAGGTCTCATTTGTTAACATTAGTTAATGTATTAACTAACATGAACTAACCATGAGCAATACATTCGTTACAGTTTTTATTAATCTTTGTTAATGTTAGTTAATAAAAATCCAGCTGTTCATTGTTCATGTTAGTTCACAGTGCATTACCACAAACAACTTTTGATTTTAATAATGTATTAGTAAATGTTGAAATTAACATTAACTAAGATTAATAAATGGCATAGAAGCGCAGTTTATTATTAGTTCATGTTAACTAATGAAGTTAATGTTAACTAATGAAACCTTATTGTAAAGGGTTACCAAAATAACAAATTATATATATATATATATATATATATATATATATATATATATATATATATATATATATATATATATATATATATATATATATATATATATATATATATATATATATATATATATATATATATATATATATATATATATATATATATATATATATATATATATATATAAATAAATAAATAATTTTAATTAAATCAAAATAATTTTAATTAAATCAAAATAAAATAATTACACATAACAAATAAAAAAATATATAGAAGCAATTAACAAAATAAATTAAACTTTAAATATTAAACTTCAATATATATTGCAAATAATCTAGGGAGTTTTTTCAGCTGCCTTAAGTATTAATATAAAATTTACATTTGTGAAAATAAAACTTACCTACAATTCAAATATTATTACATATTCAACCTCTTTGTTTTGTATAAAACAACAAACTTAAGCACACATAAAAATCTACCTTGTACTTTTGCATGACTTCTCTTGTGAATCCGTATCTGCAAGAAGATAAAGAATTTTACTCACTAACAAATATTTTTTTTTTATTCAGTTTGGAAAAAATAATGCTTTCTGAGGACGTCCTACTCGTGGTATACCATTTTGAGAATATTTACTTTTCCCAACCAGGATGTATTGACCACAGAAGACCTTTTCATTAGTTTATTAAAAGTCATGCCTTCCGTAATTGTTTAAATGTTACCTGAGGTTCATGATGTGGTCCTCGTGATTGCCTCTGTTCAGATGCATGTGGTCGGGGTAGAGCAGTAGGAAGGCAAACAGAATGATGATGATTTCTGTAGATTTCTTTCCTCGATCCACAAAGTCTCCATTGAATATGTAGGGGTTCTCCACAGAGGGCAGACCGTTCTGAGTAATAAGGCAATACATCTTGAATGTAATAAGTCACCAGTGATGCCCAAGTGGCTTTAATGAACTCATTCTTTGGCTTTGCTTAGGTACATTACCCCTGCAACAATATGCTGAAATGCAATCACTAGAAATTATATTCTATGTCGAAACAATCAATCTGCATTTACCTTGTAAAATATAAGCAGTAAGTCATCCAGGCTCCCATGCAGATCGCCTGTGTGAAAGAAAAGTCAGCATGTAAAAGCTGTTTATCATTCCAGAGAATAATATTGGTATCAGGGATGAAAATATGCAAAATAGATATAACATGATCTCTTTTAGAGTATTCCAAGATGGGAATTCAGTTATTCATGCATGCTTTTCTGTACTAATTGAATCTGGAGCGCTGTTGAGTATGAAATGGTGCAGGTTGGCTGTGATGAGCCCATTGAGATACAGTGAAGTGCTTTATGAAGTGCAAAACAAATAAGCACTCATTCATTCATGCTGCCATCACTTTTTCCCCAAGCAAGATATTGGATATATTGCACACATCTCAAATGCACTGATGCAACTTATTAAAGATGGATTCTATAGAAATATCAACTGCATTTAAAGGACTATTCTAGTATTTTACTAAACACAGATTACCACAGATAGTTATCTCTTTGGCATAGGACGTCGACAGGTATATGACGTTTGGCATCTGATTCAAGAGTTTCTTCGTTTCATATAGTAACTGCAGCACATATTTCCCATGAAGAGTCTGAAAAAAAGATGTAGTCATACATTTACATGTCAATGCATTATTAACTTTGCTTGCAGTTCCTAAAATAGTAAAATGTTTAGAATAGCAGAAAAAGTTTTAGTCAAGCTTATGTTTAGATACTGTTTATCAAAAAGAGTTTTTTTAAATCATCTTGGAAATAAGTTAATAAATATACACTACTGTCTAAAAGTCAGAGAATTTTTTTTTAATACTTTAATTCAACAAGAACGCATGATATTGATCAAAAGTGACAATAAAGACATTTATAAATGTTACCAAAAAAAATTATATATAAAAATAAATGCAGTTTTTTCATTTTCTATTCCATTTATTTTCAAAAAAATCCCCCAAAAAATCTATCACAGTTTCCGCAAAAACTGTTTTTTAATATTGATAATAATTAGAACGTTTTCTTGAGCACTAAATTAGCATATTAGAATGAGTTCTGAAGGGTGCTGTGATATTGAAGACTGGAGTAATGATGCTGAAAATTCAGGAATATTGTAAGTTAGACAAGTGCTGAAAATTCATGAAAATGAATAAATTACATTTTAAAATACTCTAAAATAGAAAACTTATTTTATTATTTTAAATACACAGTATCTGCCTTGCACATACTGCAATGATCATTCAGTTAACTTAAACATCATAAAAAAAAAAAGCATTCTGAGAAAATAAGGTATAATATAGCACAATTTGGAAACCATTTAATGTTTTCTAGACAGAGCTAAATAATGCACAAGACGAATTTGGTTTTTGCCAGAAGGCTCAAATTTGTTCAGACATTTAGTGAAAGTTTTATAGTGTTGTACCTGCTCCACTTTGAAGGCACTGAGCAGGGCATTGGTATCAGTCACGCTCAGCGGGAAGGAGAGACGAGGGCCGCTGTATGACTCCGCCACGACAATCTGCTCGTACTTCAACTGAATGACCTCCTCAGTTAAAGGGTCAACCACAGAGTCCAGGAAGTGAGAGATCAAGTCTGGAGGAAACAGAACATGGCTGCTGTCATGATATGGGAAGCATAAAAGATAATGAAAAACTAAAAAGAACACTTCCCCATATAAAGTCATAGAAATTACAACCCCCACCCCGGCCCCAATTAATGTGTCATGTGAGAACTATCCATTAGTATAATCTGTAAAAACATCAGCATGATAAATTAATGTAAATGTGAATCACGATGCATCAAAAGGTTTGTGTTATTGTTAAGCATGGCTGGGCATGTGGCAAAATGAGCACACGGGAACATCACTACAGGTGGACAGGCAATATCTGTTTCAGTTCTCAGTTATTAAACAAATGATTAATTCTCAACCTGGAGTTTATGAAAGGCCTGTTTTGATTGCCCATCAAAATACCCAGCACACAGTGCCATAACACAATGTACCATACTTCAATTTGCATAGTGTCTGGCCCTGCACAGGGATTTGAGCCGTGCTGACCCATTGTGCCATTCTTGAAAATGTAAATTTGCAGTGTTTCGCATAAATTTATGCAGCGACTTGAATTTCAGGAACAGATGTTTGTATTGAAAAGAGAGCAAATCCAGCATTATTTTTCTATCCTTGATTTAGCCAACATCTATTGGAAATCATTCCCTGCTTCCTTAGATTGCTACTGATAAATAAACAATATTAAGCTCCATTTGGTTCTCCACATAAAGAGCTCTACACTCCTGGGCAAAAAAATGGGCCACGTCCAAAATTACTAAACACTAAGATTTTAATTGTCTTAACAACATATTATTAGTTAGGAAATTAGCTCAATTTAAGCAAATGTACTACTTAAGAAGTTTTGGGCAGAATATGGGAAGTTGAATTGTAACATGAGTTGTATGGTGATGCTCCAGAGAGGTGTCTTTGAAAATCTGCTGAGAAATATAATAATAAATGCATCTGTGCCACAGTGAAGCACGGATGAAGAGGTGTCATTGTGTGGGGAGTCTTTTTAGCTGCTGGTATTGGTGAACTACTTCACTGTGAAAGGCCATTTAACGCTTTGGAGTACAGCATAATATTGCAGAATGGCTTGTTTCCCACAAATGAAAAGTTATCTAATGAGGAATGAGGAAGAATGAGGAATCAGATGTTATATTTCAACAAGACAATGCTCACTTCCAAAATAAAATAACAACCAAGAAATGGCTTGAGAACAAGTCCGTCATGCTCATGTTTAGGCCGGGTCAGAGTCCAGATTTCAACCCTATAGTGAATATTTTAATTTACATTAAAACTCAAACAAACTGGGAGACATTTACTAAGCCATTGAGTGGAAAACACTGACTTTTCCTTCCGGTAAAAAGCTGTCTGCAAGTTCGGGAAGACTATTCTGTGCTTATAAGTTACTTTATCTACAGTATTTTTACAAATTTCTTGCAAATTTCCAGACCAGTTATAAGACCATTAAAAAATATATATATATTTTGCCTAGCCCTTTTTTGTCCATAAATTGGATAAAGCCAATAGAAAAAAAATCTGCTGATGCATTTTTTGTCCATATTTTGGGCAAATACACTACCATTTAAAAGTTTGGGGTCAGTAAGAACTTTTTTTTTTAAATAACTTAATACTTTGATTCAGCTAGGATGCATTAAATTGATCAAAAGTGTCAGTAAATATAGCTAAATGCAGTTCTTTTGAATTTTCTTTTCATCAAAGAATAAATGTATCATGTTTTCCACAGAAATATGAAGCAGCACAAACGTGATAAGACATGTTTTCGAGCACCAAATCATCATCATATTAGAATGATTTCTGAAGGGTCATATGACACTGAAGACTGATGATGCTGAAAATTCAGCTTTGCCATCATTGGAATAAATTATATTTTTTAAAATGTATGAAAATAGAAAATAGTTCTTTTAAATTGTAAATTGTAAAACTTTAATATTACTGTTTTTACTGTAGTTTTGATCACATAAATGCAGCCTTGGTGAGCATAAGAGACTTCTAAGATATTTAAAAATTCTTGCCTGAAGATGCAATTTAACATACTTCCTAATTGCTAACAGGCAAAGATTCTGGAGCCACAGAAACAAAAAGCTGAACCGGAAACCATCCAATTCAAGCCCTAAATACATGATTACCTGACAAGATTAGTCATGTGCACTCTCGGCCCACTCAATGGGAACTGATTAAATGCAGTTTTCCCCAAGGAAAGCTAGTTTAGTGTCATCACAGGCTGAAGCAAAGAGCCCCAATGAGAATAATACAAAATAGTGAAAAGAACATTCAGCTGGGTAAAACAATTGAATATTTGTGCCCATGAAATTCTCAGTACTATTACGGTTGTAAGGACATTCTATGCAGTCTCTCTCAAGC
Source organism: Rhinogobio ventralis (assembly GCA_039654625.1). Taxonomy (NCBI): domain Eukaryota; kingdom Metazoa; phylum Chordata; class Actinopteri; order Cypriniformes; family Gobionidae; genus Rhinogobio; species Rhinogobio ventralis. The sequence goes on from CM077213.1 coordinate 10,680,033, forward strand.
TTTTCCTACTGTATTTTCTGTGATCTCATTTAGGTTTCCACTGCTCTGCTTGACTAAAGATGGGACTAATTGTCTTCTGTAATTCTGCACTTTGGACAGCTGCCTGTGGAGGTTGGTTGCTGCATTTCTGGCTCTCTCTGCATTACCACAACTCAAAATGGGATCTCCCAAGGTTGCTAAGCAACTGTGTCTCCATATAGTGTGTTTCTGGAATCACTGAAAAGATAGGTGTACAATACTCAAGAGGGAGACCTTTGATGCAAAATGCTAGGGCTTTTCCAAAGCTGTGTTGAGGGACAGCCAAAATTAGATGCTAATGAAATAATAAATTCTAAAATAAAATTATTTTTAGCAGTATCAAACCAATATAGCCTGACAAACCACCATGGCTCAACTCAACCTTTAAGAATTTGTATCTACATACAACACTTAATTCATTACCTGGTCCATTCCCATTCATCTGTGTGAAGTTGTCCAACATGAAACTGAAGAAACTGGAGAGCTATACAAATTTAAAAGATGCAAACTTGTGTCAAAATTAACCGTCCATTCATTTTGTGGAAAAGCAGAGTTTCAATATCAATATATAAAATAAAGAACAGCATAATTTAAACAACATCAGTGCAAGTTTATTAAGAGTACGGTAAGATTGTGTGGACTGGCCATATGACCAAGTGGTTTGTATACCTGAAGTTGGTCCTGTTCCCCTGCATACTCAATGGACTGAAAGATGTTCCATGTATAGCGTCTTCTCATCTCCAGGCGAGCAACATAGCGTCTGTACCAATGCTGGATCAGTATGGCAGCTTTTATCGCTAAATATGTTAAGAACACACAAAGAATGCAAGTGGCTGATGTAAACAATCCTTGAAGCTATAGTTGTGTAACCACAGTTAAGACTAACTGGGAAGATAAATGCTGGCAAAGGGGGTTTTCAATGGACCACAAGTGCCCATTTGTAAAAGATTGTTGACAAATCCCTCATTTGTACCGGCATCCATATATGCATACTTCCCTTTCTTAATATGTAAAAGCAATAATATGTCTAAACATGCAGTAGGCACGAAAAACAAGACCCGGGATGATCTACTAAATGCTCTGAGATTCGTAAATGTACAACCATTGGACACTTTGCTATGGATAGCTGCAGAGCTTTCAGATTTAAAAAGTGTACAAATTTAAGTGTAAGTGCTTTGGTATAAAGAAAGGTGCTCCTCATGTTTAAATTATACTTGTTTAACAACACCTGAGTTATTTGTGAGAACATGTCTGGGAAAGATTTCTTGATTGCACATATACAGAGATATTAAGCATTAATTAAAAAAAACAAGTCCATTATAGCAACCCTGCAAAAGATGTACTGTTGCTGCAGCTGATTCTCATTTGTCTTATCAGATTCATATTACCATGCAAACATCATGCTTTAAATGCACATACAGCTTTGGGTACAGGCAGGGACACTTGGATCTTTTCCAGAACACTTGAGTGCAAAGACTGTGCTAAAAATAAACCTTGTCTCTGGGGGTCGATATCACAGGTGCTAATTAAAGAAGTGCAAAGAGCAGTTAAGGAGAAAGAACACAACACAGGCATCAGAGACCAGGCATTGCACAAGAGTACACACCCATAGAGAAATTATGAGCTGTGTTTGAGAAGGATGGGAGAATTGCTTATTCATTTTATTTATTCTAAATGATCACAGAACTAACATTCGTGGGTTTATGCAAACTGGATTTAAACCTGACAAAAGGCATGCTGGCTGCTGCTTTACCTAAAAAAAAACCTGGTTTGTACTTTCAAAAGCATGTAAACATTTCTACAATCGCTGATATTGTGCTTTCATGCCAACTAGTACTTCTCTATAGCCACAAATGGGACACAGACAGTGATGACAGATGCTGAAGAAAGTGCCTTACTCAGAGCTGGGCTGGGCTGCTTGATGGAGCCATCTGTGTGAGAGGTGATTAAATTAAATTGAATAATTTGAGTGAAACCTTGGGGGTAGGAAAAAATAGGAAAATAAGGATAGAACTGGGGACTAAATGCAATGCAAGCACTGCAATATTTTTCAGCAAATAAATAATGCACACTTGTTGAAACCAGGGTTGTTGCAAAGGGGAGAGGAAAAAAATATTAAGCTATATTGCAAATCACATTAAAGCAATAGGGACAAAGAAGCAATATTTACCCGTTTCCGAGGGATGTGTTTGGTTCTCAACGGCAATGGATGTGCCGCATCCCATGATGGTACTGCTTGCTTCTGGTCATGAATCTCTGAAATTCTCTGAGACTCTGAGGTTTTATTCTTCATTTAGTATCCAGAAATGCCTGTGCAAAGAAATAATAATACAGAATAATTGTTACTGAAAGAACTTAAACTATATTGGTACCAAGACTGCAACCACATATTCAGGTCTGGGGTAACAAGCGTAAAAGTTTCACAGTAAAAAAAAAAAAAAAGAAAAAAAAAATTTATTTGTTGTTGAAAAATACATTAATCTGAATAGTGAGAAGATGATTCCTCATCACTATTGTTACCACTATTATTAGCAGACCTAATATTTCATTTCAGTGCTGTTTTGATATTCATAATGAAATGATGGCATTAGAAAAAAGCAGTATTGTTTGGAACTAATCCATCATCACAATAATGTGTCTCTGTAGAATAAAGCAACAAAAAGATACTTACTGCAAATCATGCTGGACTTTAATCTGTGCCCCAAAGAGCCTTTCAAAAGGCCCTTTTAACAGTGATCAATCTCTGGGAGTGGGCACAGGGAGAGAGATGTAGACTGTTGATTGTCATCTTCACAGCGTTAGAATATTAATATAATATTATTATTATTATTATTAAAGTCATTATAGTTGAATAAAACATGTTTGCTTAAAATATTAAGCATCTTTGGAGCGAAGTTAAATCACTCTTAAACTCTTAAATAGAGATTTAAAAACATTGACACCGTATTTATTCATTTGCAACAAAAACGGCAGAACAAACTAAAAATTGGCACATATGAATACAAAAAACCCACAACGCATAGGAAACGATGTGCATACGTTACCTTTCCGTTGTCCATCATTCAAGAGGCTACGACACGCATAAACGTTGAGAAATTAGGGTAGGAAAAGACGTATATGATGAAAAACCAAACATTAATTTTCAAATGTGGAGGGATGCGATAGATAAACACCACAGGTGTCAGAAGAGTCTAGCTTGTATGAAACGCCGAGGCGGTTTGTCACACCTCTCATTGACTCGCGCGAGTCTACTGAGGGGGGTTAGGTTCATCCCGATGACTCGAATCATTGGATTCCGTTCAGTAAAAAGATTCGTTCACTAACCCATAGTGAATGAATCATTGTATTGCCAATAGCTGAATGTTATCGAGCCATAGAAAAAGAAAAAAAATATTAGTCCATACAGTCTGAAAAACATCCTTGTCTCATTTATGTATGGTCATCAGTTCATTTTTACGTCTGCTTCCTAGCATAGGCTACTTCCTAACCTTGTGAACGAAACAGTCAGTCTGTAGTAAATCCTGTTGGTTTACGAACGGTCTCCTCCAGTAGTTCCAACCAATGAAATACTCCTTAACAGCACACCTTCAAATTCAGTCTTTGAAGGAGGGAAAGCAGCCACTCGCTTTAAACGGTAGATTTCAGCGATTTTTTTAAAAGGGAGACCGTGAAATTAAAGGGTTAAGTTAACCCAAAAATGAAATTACTGTCATTAATCACTCACCCTCATCGTTCCAAACCCGTAAGACCTTCGTTCATCTTCAGAACACAAAATAAGATACTTTTGATTAAATCCGAGAGCTTTCTGAAATTCTGACCCCTCCATAGACAGCAATTTAATTAACCACTTTCAAGACCCAGAAAGGTAGTAAAAACAGTTAAAATAGTCCATGTAACCATAGTGGTTCAACCTTAATTTTATGAAGCGCCAAGAATACTTTGTGCGTAAACAAAAATAACGACATAAAAAAAAAAAAAAATAAAATAAAATAAAAAAAAAAAACAGTTCACAGCTGTATTCACGTAGTAAATACAGTGCAGCGCTCCCGAGTTACGTCAGAACGAACGCTGGCTTACCATTGGCCGATGCGGTTCACGTGAGCACCGCATATGCTGATGCAGGAGCTGGCGGTAAACTGAGTAGGGAGAAGAAATTGTTGAATAAAGTCATGTTTGTTTTTTGCACACAAAAGGATTCTCGTTGCTTGGAACATGAGAGGGTAAGTAACGACAGAATTTTTATTTTTGGGTTAACGAACCCTTTAAGCACATCACGTGTGAAATACAACTATGAAATCTAACAAGTGGCAATGTGCAGCAGCAAAGCATCAAATGCCATAAAATATTGCCATTATACAATAAGCAAACGGACCAGTTTAACAAAATGATTTTATTTCAACAAATAAATATTTACAAAATCAACTAAAATGGTTATATAAATTAAAAACTTCAACTAAAAAGTCTCGAGGTTCAGGCACCAGACAGCGCGGATGGATTTCTGCGGCGTCGCAGTTGATTCCAGGCCTCCAGAATCTCCCTCCGCGTGACGATTCTGTGGCGGCTGAAACAGGAGAGGCGAGCGGCCTCTGACCCCACTCTCTGCAGCAAATATCTGCTTACGCCCCTGGACTCATGAACGCGTCTCACTGCTGCCTGAGTGATCTATGGAATTCAGTCGTTTTATATGCAGTCATTTTTAACTAATGTTTAGTTATTTGTGGACCTATAAAACACACCTGTTGTCGGACCGTGTACATGAAAGCAGCGTGTCCTCTGGTTCTTGATATGGAGCTTCTAGATGCCGTGCACCGCTTTCTTTTAAGGTCAGGCGCTTTCATGATGGACAGAGGAGTGTGTAAACAACAGACGCTGAAGCTAAACTACAATTTAAGGTATATGTAATTAGTCCCTTAATGACTAACAAGCAGGTGCATGCCTTCTCAATTTGTCTTGAATCGCATGCGCACTCGGTCAACTCAATAACAAGGAAAGCGCCCTTCACCATTACAGCCATGAACTTAATCTTATTTCAGCACATGTTCTGAACATCAGCATTTGTGAGATTTATTCCAACAGTTGATGTAAATTGATCATTATTTTTAACTCTATAATAGTGATCTGCAGATTTATATCACAGAACATGTTTTTGATGGGGATTCATAGGCACAATAATTCATTTAGATTTTAGGGAGAAAATATATGTTTGATAAATATATAGACTTGATAAATATATGTTTATATATGTATGTAAGATTTTATATATTTTTTTAAAGTGGAAAAGTAAAATTAGAACATTGGAGTAAGATAAGCCATTTAAAAAAAAGGGGCTAAAGACCACAAGGGCATGCTGTATTTGTTATTATTTTAAAATAATTATTAAATAATACCATGAATAAAAAATCATAAATCATTTTTAAATAAAATAAAATGATGCAAATGTTTCATATCAGCAAACACTCATTTCCCCTAATAATATTGCATTATTCTGTGCATGTACATTTATTAATAAATTGGGTGCCTCTATACCACGTTCCCATTCATGTATGTTTATATATTGAACATTGAACATTAATATATATTAATTTTAATCTAGTACACAAATTGGACTTTTGTTAAAGAAGTGGATCTGAATCCAAATTGAGGATAATATACACACGGTGCAGAGAAAGACGTTCTTTATTCAAGGGCATTGCTTCTCAGGTAAGCCACAAATTACAATTAAACATGTAGGCTCATAATGAATACAAAAAGGAATTGGCCATAACAGTGGGAATAAAACACCATCACAAACCACATCAGAACACACAATAACAACATTTATTACAACTCCATGAGATCTTCCCACCTGTCTCAAGATAGGCTAACCTCTGGTTCAGCCATATTACCAAAGTGGCCTTCTCTGACCTCAGCTAGCACCAGATAACCCCCCCCCCCCCCCACCCCCCTCCCCATATCTAATTTGCCAAAGCAAAAAACTTTTTTGTTCATAAATTGAATACAAAAGGACATCATAAAAACTTTATTTGTGGAAAGAAAAGGTAAACATCTTCAACACAAATGAATGTAACTATAACACATTCTAATGATCATTTCCTCCTTGAAAATACCAGAAAATAAAACAAAAAAAGAAACAAGTGTAGTGACTGGGCAGTGATGTTCACTTTGGCATGTTGTGATAGAAGAAAGGGGGCGGTACAGGAAATAGTTGGGTATGGCTTTGCTGGCGTGTTCCAGATCAGGTGCATTTATTCATGCAAAGTAGCAGCTCCATGCGGATGGCGATGCGAGTGTGCCAGCCGAGAGGGAGGATACGGATGTAACGTGCTACGATAGGTGGACGCAGCAGGTTCTGGACTGTGGAAGAATGGTCAGAGTTTCCATAGAACACCTGAGGAAAAAAAAAATAATAAAACGAAGGACTTGACTGAATTAGATACTTCAGTGCCAATTTAAGATTACAGATTGCAATACTACAGTGAAAATGTGTAATCCTTAAAAAAAAATTATGTGATTTTCGTCTTGAACCATTATTATTCCAGGACGGGCTGTTTGTCTTCTTACCCTGTTGTTTCCAGTTTGGTCCTTGTAGTAGATCCAGTTGATTTTCTCACTGGTGCGGTACTGCACAGTGTACTTGGTTACCCACTCATCAGAGTCACAGCGTCCCTGGGTCAGGATCCCAGAAACCACTTTGACCTCCTTCAGGTCAATCTGAAGCCACTGGTTGGAATCCTGGAACTTAGACAGCCAGGCACACCTGGGACATATAGTCAGTCTCTAAAAGACCAGAACCTCTAAAACTGCTGGTCGACATTATGTTTCAATAAGTATAATACCGTTTCTTACCAAGGCTGATATATTTGTGAAATATTATTACAATTTATAATTATTACAATTCATAATTTAATTACAATAACTGTTTTCTATTTTAATAAATGTTAAATGTAATGTATTGCTGTGATTGCAAAGCTGAATTTTCAGCAGCCATTACTCTAGTCTTCAGTATCACATGATGCTGATTTGGTACTCAAGAAACATTTATTATTATTAATGTTTAAAACAGTTGTGCTGCTTAATATTTTTGTGGAAAGTGATATTTTCATAAATTTGATTAATAGAAAATTCATTATATAGCAGCATTTATTTGAAATATAATTTTTAAAAATGTTTTTTTACTGTCACTTTTAAATCAATTTAATGCATCGTTGCTAAATAAAAGTATTAATTTCTGTAAATTTATTTACAACTTCAAAAAATATATACATTAATTTTTTTATATTTATTTATTTAGTTAAATTATTTGAGGAACATGTGGAATCAGCAATAAAATCTGTCAATTTTTAAAATTTGTTTCGGCTAATCCAATTAATACATTAGCCAAAAAAAAGCAAGCAATGTTTTTATCAAAAAGGGAATTTACCTGAAAGACTTCCTTTCGTACTAAACAGAGAACTCACCCAAATCCCTGGCTGTTGAGCCTTGCCTTGCTTGCAATCCAGGAGGAGAACCAGCCTGTGTACTGGTCTTCATTAGAGCAGCTCATCTGATCTGAAGTCACAGATCCTGCCTCAAAACCCAGGGGCTTATGGTAGGGACACTCTGGACAGTCAATTGAGAATAAATATTGAGAATAGATTATCTTTGCATATAATTAGAATTGAAAATTCGGCCCATTCAACTCAAGCCTGCAGGATGTCCGACATGTCTGACAGAGGGTTTAATGAAACATTAGTCACGCAATCAGAGAGATTTCTTTGTCCGGCTGTGTTAAAGGGAAATGGACAACGCGTTAATCTGGCGGCTCTGTAATTCCGTGCTTCCACTCTTCTGCTCGTGTCTTTACAATCCCAAAAGCTTTAGTTCCCCATAGCGAAAGATCAACATCCATTAAGACTTTAGGTTGACAGATGGTCACGTTCCACACTTAAGCTCCATTCCTACATCAATGTTTTTACATAACAGTCCCTCTTTACAAGGATTTAGGATGCTCTTTTTGACATAACCACTTATGGTTTTGATTTTAATGAAATGGTGTCTCTTTAAAAATCTCTGCAAAAGTCAACACTTAATGGTCAATAGTTTGATTGACAGGTCCTATTCTTGGTAATCTCAACATAACGGGATTATGAACCTGCATCCTGTCAATCTGTGGTTCTTGAGTCTTTATTTTTTCATCTCAACTTTCCTCCCTTTCATTTGATACTAACACATCAGTCTCGGAGGACTCAGAACACAAGCTGCTCTGTGTTAATGGAGCATGTCTGCCCTGTGGTGGTGTGTCAATGGGATGCGGTGATGGGACACATGGCCCAGGTGAAGCTGCAACCAAATGATTAATGACTTTCTGCACCGTTGCAGGCAGGGGCTTGTCCGGGAGCCAGCTCATTCGCACATGTCCTGCCTTCTGTTTCCGAAGGGCACCAGCTAGTACCAGCTAGTATCCATCCATCTCAATTCCCAAAGAGTCAACATTAGCGCAAAGCCCCATTCAGAAGCTTCTCTCCTGACAAAACGAGCGTAAAGGATTTCAGTAGTATTTGATTCACAATTCACCCTCAGCCATAAAAACAGTAAACTGAACTATTTAGGTAATGAAGGAAAATGATTCATTATAGTTTGACACATTTTAAACCAAACTAAAACACTTCATAGTGGCAGAGCGAAGATCATCCAAACCAGGACAGATTATGAGAAGCCTACAAAACACTCACATTATTACTGTTACAATTAGTGCTTAGAAATGATTGTTGGAAGATTATTTTTCTTCCATATTTCATTCTTACCTGGCATGCAGTCCATCTCCTGTGCCAAACTTGATGAAGAACCTTTGGAAAGCAGTTTGTTAGAGAAATCGTCGCAGTCACACTTGCAGGTTTTCCCAGCCCATGTGTCGTTGCCCTCGCCATCCTAAGCACATATCAACATGGTCATCAATTTCTTGTCTTTTAATTGTCTTTGTGCCAATATCAAATGTTTGTAATTACCTCTTGTGCTTGCAGCCCAACAAAACCTGGTCAAAATGTGGGAGAGTAAAAGACTTTTTATGATCTCATTAGGCTAAATGAACTGTTAATACAGGTTGAATAGAATTTAAATGCACATTATACAACCATAATTCACAATCATTTTTGTTTATATATTTAGCTTATCATTAACATTTTTCTTTAAATCTGATGCATTTTTAAATGTAATCAATTTCTGCTAATTTAATGAAAATAATGGAACACAACAGCACATACCTTCAGACAGCAGCAGGATGGCTAACAGAAATGTGTTCTGCAGCCTGTACTCCATGATGGTTTATTTTTCGAGTGATGGACCACTGCACTGATATTAAAGGGGCTGGATTAAGGTAATCCACGGAGCACTAATGGCCTTATCTAATGCCCTGTATCTCAAAGCTCCTCCCTTTACTGCTAAAAGCTAGTTTGAAATTGTTCACATCCCAGTCCGACCCTTGTCTGTTAAAAAAGAGAGAAATGGCAAAACGATCCTCAGATTATAAAGCCGGATGGTCACCTTCTGTGACCCAGTTAATGGTTCAATGCATACAATTAACTCAGTTCAACTTCCCTAGCAATCTGTTGATGCAAATCACTACATACAATATGCCAAGAATAGTTAAAGGCTGGTTTCTTTCTTTTCAGTGTCGTTTTTCTCCTGAAATTGCTGCTAATGTGTGTCAAGATAAATTATCCATTTATTATTTACCGATGTTTTAATATTATTGATAATCTCAGTTTTTATGGTGTTTGCAATGAAATGACGCATGCTCGAACATAGTTGGGTAGACATTGTTTTAATTGTTATTAATTACAGCGGAATATACATTATAAACGCTGTTGGAGTCAGACATGCCTGGACTTAAATCAAACAACGTTAGGGTGCTGTTTCCCACTTGTACACTAAAGAGAACACACAGACAAATAGTCTTCACAAAAGACATAGACAAAGTGCTGAGTGAGTGGTGATGATTATGTTTGAGCTAAATGTTATGCATTGGTGATAAAAAAAGAAGTTATAAGCTAGTCAGTTTACAGACTCAATCGACTGGATAGATGCAGGCCCAGACAGAATCTGCAGACTTTTATCACATTTTCTGTGCTGATTTTAGGATGGAAATATATATGTAAATGCATGTGAAACATAACTAAAAATACAAGATACTTATTGGTAAGTGAAAGCAACATTAAAAAGCCAAAATGTTAGCAGTGAGGGATGTAAAGAACATTGAAGATTCTGCGTGGGGCTGATAGATGTAACCAAAGTGATGGCTGTTGTCAAATGGCAGTCGCATTCTGATTGGCTGGATGTTTGGACAACTACTGTTGTTCATGTCAATCCTGTCAAGCAGAAGGGGCAAGTACACAATTTGGGGATGGACCATGTTCTCAATTCAGCAAAGAGTATTCAAACAGACTGCGGAAACTTCAACACACAATAGGAACATTCTTAACATTTAAATAAAACAAAAACAGATGCCTTTCTAAGAACATTCTATGACGGACTCAGTAGTCAGTCCGCTAAAATAAAGAGAATGACAGACAAATCGAATGCTCACATGACAGAATAAACTCTTTTGTTCCTGATAGATTGTAAACCTTTGGCCTTACAAGACTCACAATGGCTTTAGTTTGCACAACTGCTTTAGACAAAAATGTGGCAGTGATTTCAATACTTAAAAGTGGAAAAAACATTATGAAATGTCTAAAGTAGAGAAGAGAGACCTGTTTTCGACAACCACTGGACCTTATTTGCATTAAAAACTTACATTCTTATGCAGACATAAACATTTGCCCAATGGTAAACTGACAAATACATTACATTCTAAAAGGACACAGCTTTTACTCATTGCCAAGCCACAGAAAAACAAGAAAATAAACAACCATACGCAAATATGAGAGTCAATGAAGATTGACTAATTTATATTTCTGTGGGATGAACCTGAATGTTTATATCCCTGCATTTGACAGCTGACACTGAAAAGCAAATGGGCATTCTTTTTGGATGATAGATGCTATAAGCCAATATAAGACAAGCTGTCTATGGCTATTAAACCATGACAGATGAGTTGTCAGTACCTGCAGGTAGACTTCAGTATCGCAGTGAACCAAGAAACACGCAGAAACACCTTCACAATATCCTTCAACATACATTTAAGGCAGTCAAAACCCTGCTCATTCAGTCATATAAGGGGAATAGAGGTAAAGTGGGACACAATTCGTCAGTGTTATTTTTTTTTAACATTAGGTTCCAAATGGCTAACAGTGTTCATATTCATTTAAGGTAGAATATACACATAATAATAGACGATTAAGCTTAAAAATCCACTTCACCTACATTACCGTTCAAAAGTTTGGGGTCAATTTCAAAGATTTTTTTATGTTTTTAAAAGAAGTCTATTATGCTCACCAAGGGCCAAGGCTGCATTTATTTGATCAAAAATACAGTAAAAACAGTAATATTGTGAAATATTATTACAATTTAAAATAACAGTTTTTCCACTCCAGTCTTCGGTGTCACATGATCCTTCAGAAATCATTTTAATATGCTGAAACTTTTCTTATTATCAATGTTAAAAACAGTGCTGCTTAATATTTTTGTAGAAACAGTGATACTTTATCTTTTTAGGATTCTTTGATGAATGGAAAGTTCAAAAGAAATAGAAAGCTTTTGTAACATTTTAAATGTCTTTACTCTCACGCTTGATCATTTCAATGCGTCTTTGCTGAATAAAAGTATACATTTTTTCACAACTGCCCCAAACTTTAAACCGGTATTGTATATTCACCCTGGCTATATCACATGACTATCAGGCTCCATTTTGACAGAAATGTTGGTAGACGCAGCCCTTGGGAGTTCAGTTTTCTATTTATTATAACGCTTAAAACTAGCTTTCGTAATATTTTAGTACTCTAGTATAGGGAAGTGGTATGTTTTGCCCTGATCTTCTGTTAGCATGATTCCACGGCAGTCATTTAAAAGTAAAAAAAAAAAATCTAAATTAAACTCAAAATAATGGTGCTTAGCAAACAAAAGAAATTCATAATCAGTGACATTCTACGTTTTGTAGCGGGTTAACAAGGCTGGTCATAGATTACCACTCGCAGACAACCTCACCACAGCTGGCGACAGCCAAACTGTTTATCTTGGCAGTCCTAACAGCTGGCTGATGGGAGGATTACCTGGCACCACGGTAACAGACTGTGCCAACGTACTGCAGATTAAAGGATGTCAGAGCGTTTATGGACAAGGTGTTAATCCAGTAGTGATGGAATCACATTCTAATACTCAGGCAGGATGAAATACGATGATATCGGCAGACCACGTTACTCAGGAACAAAGTGTTTCATGTCACTGAAAGTAAATACTCAACAAGGAAACAAGAAGTTCCAGAAAGTGACTTTCAAACTTTTTGAACGAGCATATAGAAGATAAAAATCAACAGTTGCATGGCAGTTTAACCATGAAAGACAACACAGCAGTTTAACAGAACATAATGACTGAACTTGATTGCTGTTGCTGAAAAGTATCTTCGGATAGCACACTGAAATAGTGCTGAGACAACAGAATCAACAAAGATAAAAAAAAAAACCACATGACTTTATGACTTAAATGCCAATAATCGTATAGACTGTACTTGAATGTGTAACTTGAACATGAATAATCCTAATCCAGTCCTGTGAAAGACAGCTCATGTACTGTGGGTAGATAAGGTAGAAGATTAGATAGATACAAAGTTCTGTTTTAATCAAACACCATATCAACACAAACACCTGTGAGAAATGTCTGTTTAAAGTGCACCATTGATAAACAATACTGTTTCAAAAACCAAAAAAAATATTGAAGGACACATTTCACTAGAGTTACTGGAATGAAAATGCTCTTCCACTCTCTTTGGGGGGGGATTTTGTGAGCAACTTTAGTTGTTGAGCAAAGTGTCTGTCGGCGATAATCAACATACATAAATAAAAATGTAATACTCAGAAGCAAAGTTATGATATATTGCTCTGTTTGCATTTGCCTGGAATCCTTAATACAGCTAGTTTGCATATTTTATATCCATCTAATTTCAATCTGTATTTGTAAAATATATTTTAACACAATGTAGAGCGAAAGCCTGAATGGAAATGTGTTGCGTTTCAGGGGCCACTCAAAAATCTCACTGCGTCTCCCACCTGCACTCCCTGCTAACAGATCAATAACTGCATTACGTCTTTGAAACCCTTTTACCAGGTCCTGAGGCAATGCTTTTATCTCTTCAAAAACATGCCGTTAAACAGATTAAAATAAAACCGGCAGTTATTCAGTTTGTTAAAAGAATCATGCGCACATGCAACCAAATCCCCACGAAGCGACCGCTGAAAGTCACGTCAGGGCGGAGATACAGACAAACTCTCACAACCTGCTTGTAAACCATCGCTCGTGCCACAGGCAAAGTCACACTTATTCACCAGCTGGTGGGGTCTAGATCGCAGAGGGAGACACGTGAGGCCCTAGGGGCCTCTGCTGAAATTCATTATTCACAGGAAATCCAGCTCTTCAGGGATCTGGGCTCTAATGAACTGACGCCAAAAACAAGCATTATCTGATGTCAATGTTTAGGTTAATATCCTGTTTTAAATGCTAAGCTCATGGGAAACATTGTAAGACACCGGCTACAGGTAAAGTGAGACAAATAGCCATCATGGGACGTCGATTTAATGGTCTCGCATGAAAAGTAACACCGAACCTGTTTAGGAAGCATCAGTAGTTGTAAGTTTTGAATAGGGATGATTCAATAACCGCTTGATTCAATAACCTGCAGTATGAGACAGTGAAATATAGACCTAATCTGCACTGAGAATTCATATCAGAAAACAATGTTTGATAAAGAGAGGAAAATAATTCAGAAACAATAAGTACTTTTGTTACAACCATAAAATGCACTCTGTACATTTTAACTATTAACACACCAATAATTCATTAAATAATCTCCATGAAATATAGAATTATTACACATTAAATATTTATACATTCTTGTGTATAAACTAAAGCTCTTACAATTCCACAGATTTTTTTTGTCCCCATCCCTAAGTTTCCATATACAAATACATAGATTCATATCATCGTCAATAAGATATATTCAACAGAAAACTGAACCCAGATGTAATGAACAATAATACAAATTCTATCAAATGTGGATGCTTTAAAAAACAAATCTGAGACACAACTATTGCCACCTTCTGGCCAGAAGTGGCATTGTGTACCACTGTATGAACAATAGCATTCCATAGGTAGCCAGGAAGGAAAAGGAGAAACCAAGTACACTAGAGGCCACTAGGGGGCTTCCTCCTCTAAAGAGCCGTTTCTTTCAGGTCGTTGAGGTTCGGCATTCTTGCTCGAGCGGCTCTAGCAAAGCCAATACCGTTCTGCCCACCTTTGTTTGCCATTTGGTCTGGGTACGGTGCACCCTCAGCCCGGTTCAGCACGGAGACGTGCCAGCTGGACTCGATCTGCCCTGGCAAAGGGTAGTTGTGGGGTTTGCGGCTCTTAGTATTAGGAGTGACGCTGCCCGGTGGGTGCCCTCTGACCTCGTTCAGGTTCCCTTTGGTAGGGGGGTTAGGAATGGGCTGGAAGCGCAGTTCTGCCGAGCGATCGGGAGGTGGGGGCTGATTGGACGTAGCAGGAGAGGAGAGGTGTAGGAGCTTCCGCAGGGATTTCAGAGGCTGGTTCTGAAACGGGTTTGCAATCATAAACGGGTTTGCAATCATAAAATATCAGGGAAGTTAATGGATACATATATTCAGCAAGGATGCATTTAATGTATCAAAAGTGACAGTAAAGACATTTATAATGTTAAAAAAGATTTATATTTCAAATAAATGCAGTTCTTTTAAACTTCCTGTTCATCAAAACATCCTAAAAAGAATATATCATGGTTTCAACAGAAATATTGAGAAGCACAACTGTTTTCAACATTGATAAGAAATGTTTCATGAGCATCAAATCAGCATATAGGATCATGTGACACTGAAGAGTGGAGTAATGCTGAAAAATCAACTTGGCCATCACAGGAATAAATTATATATATATATATATATATATATATACACACACAAAAGTTATTTCAAATTGTAATATTTAATAATATTACTGTTTTTATTGTATTTTTTTTTTTTTTTACTTATTTAAAAAAAAGAAAAGAAAATTATAACACTGGTAATTGGTAAGTTTTCATTTGCTACCATTAGTTAACTACACTAATAAACATGAATGAAAATGAGCAATACTATAACAATGTTAATTTCAACATTTACTAATACATTTTAAAAAGTTGTGTACATTAATATTAGTTAAAGAAATCAAGATTTTAAAGTTGTTTATATGTCTATGTGGTCTAATATGAATTTACATATGGTTTGTCTTAAAGCATAAGTCAGCACCATTGCTGAGTATTTTCTCCTTAAAACTGCAGTGAACCAAAGACACTCTCAAAAAGACGGTTTGAAATCACTGGTGTTTCTGACATCACAAACTACCTTGTAACAATCACATCAACGTGTGGGCGGGCTTTAGCATATCATTAAGTATGACCGCTCGGAAGCAAGGGAGGTCAGGTTATCCCAGTATACACTCACCTAAAGGATTATTAGGAACACCTGTTCAATTTCTCATTAATGCAATTATCTAATCAACCAATCACATGGCAGTTGCTTCAATGCATTTAGGGGTGTGGTCCTGGTCAAGACAATCTCCTGAACTCCAAACTGAATGTCAGAATGGGAAAGAAAGGTGATTTAAGCAATTTTGAGCGTGGCATGGTTGTTGGTGCCAGACGGGCCGGTCTGAGTATTTCACAATCTGCTCAGTTACTGGGATTTTCACGCACAACCATTTCTAGAGTTTACAAAGAATGGTGTGAAAAGGGAAAAACATCCAGTATGCGGCAGTCCTGTGGGCGAAAATGCCTTGTTGATGCTAGAGGTCAGAGGAGAATGGGCCGACTGATTCAAGCTGATAGAAGAGCAAATTTGACTGAAATAACCACTCGTTACAACCGAGGTATGCAGCAAAGCATTTGTGAAGCCACAACACGCACAACCTTGAGGCGGATGAGCTACAACAGCAGAAGACTCCACCGGGTACCACTCATCTCCACTACAAATAGGAAAAAGAGGCTACAATTTGCACAAGCTCACCAAAATTGGACAGTTGAAGACTGGAAAAATGTTGCCTGGTCTGATGAGTCTCGATTTCTGTTGAGACATTCAGATGGTAGAGTCAGAATTTGGCGTAAACAGAATGAGAACATGGATCCATCATGCCTTGTTACCACTGTGCAGGCTGGTGGTGGTGGTGTAATGGTGTGGGGGACACTTTAGGCCCCTTAGTGCCAATTGGGCATCGTTTAAATGCCACGGCCTACCTGAGCATTGTTTCTGACCCTGTCCATCCCTTTATGACCACCATGTACCCATCCTCTGATGGCTACTTCCAGCAGGATAATGCACCATGTCACAAAGCTCGAATCATTTCAAATTGGTTTCTTGAACATGACAATGAGTTCACTGTACTAAAATGGCCCCCACAGTCACCAGATCTCAACCCAATAGAGCATCTTTGGGATGTGGTGGAACGGGAGCTTCGTGCCCTGGATGTGCATCCCACAAATCTCCATCAACTGCAAGATGCTATCCTATCAATATGGGCCAACATTTCTAAAGAATGCTTTCAGCACCTTGTTGAATCAATGCCACGTAGAATTAAGGCAGTTCTGAAGGCGAAAGGGGGTCAAACACAGTATTAGTATGGTGTTCCTAATAATCCTTTAGGTGAGTGTATTTTTCTGTTGATATGAAAAATAGGGTACATTTAGCAATATATCGGGTGGATTATGTATATGATGTCCTGTATATTATGATGTTATGATGAACTATATGCCTTTCTCCACTGACATTCTATGATGTTCAAAGCGTCTCTAAGGATTCTAATTTTTAGAAGGCAGACTGAGATGGTGAACGGGAACATGGTTTTTGTAACGTTTACTCATTATTAGCTGTTTGATAACATACTCATCATACTAATCATATTAATTACCGTTATGTGTCTGATATTGTAAAGAGCGATACCATTGTGCAGAGTTTACTACAGTAACTTGAGTAAAGTTGAGCGAGTGGACCTTTGAGCTGGTGTGAGTGAGTGGAGGTGGGGCTAATTTGCATATTCATGGATCTGCGTATACTAAATGAGTTACATTACATTCAAGCTATTTTAAGGCATGAATACATTTTTTTCACAGGAAAAAACATTTAAATGAGTCATTTTGGTGACCAAAGATGAGTTTTGAGGAATAAATTGATTGACTACAGGTGGACTTGCACTGCGAACTTTCATGAACAATCAATAATGAACTGTATTTTTATTAACTAAAACACTAACATAGATTATTGGTCATTGTTAGTTCATGTTAGCTAATACATTAACTAATGTTAATGAATGGGACCTTATTGTAAAGTGTTACCAAAAAAATTGACCTTGACCTCACACATTTGAACAGCAGGAACAAATAAAGAGATTTTACTATCAGATTGTCTGAAGTTTTTCTTACTTGAGGCTGCACGTCTGCTTGCTTTTCAGGCGGCCAAGTGTTGTCCCTGTCACGATCGCGATCCCTCTCACGGTTTCGATCCCGGTCACGCTCCCTGTCCCTTTCTAGGTCACGTTCCCGGTTGCGGTGTCGACTGCTGTGATGAGACGAAGATTTGACTGGTCTCTGTATCACTAGCTGCTCCTGCTGGGCCTCACTAGGAACCTGGCACACAGATCAAACCACAACACCAGTGAAATCACCTGAACTCTGGGATTTATGTACAACTTCCACCTCTCCAAACAAAAGTTCACCCATAATCACGTGCATTAGGCCAGAAGACTGGAAACGTGCCGGAATACAGCCCTGTGAACCAGCCTGTCTTTGTGTTTATTCATAAATTATTCTTTATGATGGAAATAATTTAGGAATTAAAAAAGGATTTCATTCCAATGACCAGCTGTTTCTGGAGAAGATGGATTATTGAAGAGAGATAAAGAGCGTTTCGGGACGTGCCAAGTTTCTGACCTTTTGTACTAAAATGTCCAAGTGTTTTTTAAGTGTGCATGTACAGTTTGTGTGTATGAAGACATTTTTGACCACTTCTCCTGCTCTCTCCCAGGTTCGGAGAATAGCAGATGAGAAAACGTGCATCCTCTTTGAGCAGGTGCTGCTAAAGAAGGTCATGGGGTCTAACATGCATCTAACAGAAGAACACATGCTGATGCTAGCAGTAACCTAAGCAATGAAGTTTGGTGTGTAAAACACAGAACCAGATCTGTTACGTCAACATCTATAAAAAAAAAATCTTGAGCTAAATGTGGTTTGAAATTCATTATCAATGATTCATTATACAAGACAACACAATATATTATAAACTACATGTTTGTCTGTGCGCCAGCTATTGAGCCCATAAATTAAATGCATGTAGTGTGTGCAAAGATGAATTAGGGTTATTTAAGCTTTGGCTGTAAATTAAAATCGAATGTATTAATTTACACATTAGCACAATTAATCATGTAAAAATAACACAAAACAAAAAATTATATTTTGTGAGTTTCTATGATTTTACTCATCTGCCACAATAAATGACTTTTTCCTCAACAAATACTAATATATTAATACTATATTTCTCAGCAAATGAAATATATGCAATTCATTTGATAAAATAATTATGTAATGTAATTTGTTGTAATTAAAATGTTTAAACTGCAGCCTTAGATTTACCCACAATTTTTTAAATTCATCTTCCTAGCAGATGCTAGAATGAAAAATACATCAACATAGATCTGGACCTGATGTTTTACTTGTTAAAATGGCTCTGGGAAAAAAATATCTAGAAATGACAACAACAACAACAAAAAAAAAGACAAAGACATCTATTCATATAACCCCAAATCCAGAAAAGTTGGGACATTTTGTTAAATGCAATAAAATAAGAAAAGAATCACAGAAATAATCTGTGATTTGGTAATTCTCTTTAACCTTTATTTAACTGACAAAAGTACAAAGAAAATATATCTTTTTCAGTTATTTTGTAAATATAAACACATTTTGATGGCTGCAAAACACTCCAAAGAAGTTGGGACAGATGCTAAATAAAAGTGAAAAGCTTATAGAATATCCAAGGTAAACTGTTTTGAAACAGTCCACAATGGTCAGGTGAATTTGTAATAGGAGAGGGTATTGTGTTTGGGTAGAAAAGGAGCATCTCAGTCTTTTCAAGCAAAGATGGGTCATGGCTCATCACTTTTTTAGCCAAATATTATGAGAGAATTGTCAAACAATAAAAAAAATCACATTTCTCAATACAAGATTGCAAAGAATTTAGGTCTTTCACCTTCTACCATACAAACATAGTATTGTGAAAAGATTCAGGGAATCCAGAGAAATCTCAGTACATGCAGGGCAAGGCAGGAAACCTCTGTTGTGAGTGACCTTTGAGCCCTCAGATGGCACTGCATGAGAAACTGTCTTGCTACTCTGTTAAATATAGCCACATGTGATCGGGAGTACTTTGAAAAACCGTTGTCAATTAACACAGTCTGTTGCTGCACCAAGAAATGCAATTAGAATCTCTGTTAGGCAAGGAGAAAGCTATACATCTGTTCAATGCAGTGATGCCATAGAGTTCTCTGGGCCCGAGCTCATCTCAGATGATACAAAACACAGTGGAAATGTGCGCTGCGGTCAGATGAGTCCACGTTTCAGCTTGTTTTTGGGAAAAACGGACATTGAGTTCTCAGCCTCAAAGACTAAAGGGACCAACCAGACTTTCATCAGTGACAGGTACAAAAGCAAACATCTGCCATGGTATGGGGTGCATCAGTGCAAATGGTTGACTTGAATGTGTGTGAAAGTACCATTGACGTGGAAGCATATATTGGGATTGTAAAGAGACGTATACTTTAATGGGAAGCAAGACAATGCCAGGTCTCATTCAGCATGTGCTACAACAGAGTGGTTTCTATATGCTCTACACCATAGAGTAGATGTGCTTGAATGAAGTGTGAGTGTGTTGCAGCCATGAAAATCCTAATTTGATTATATTTACAAAACACACTTGTTGGTCAGTGAAAATCTTTTCTTTGTACTTTTGTCAGGTAAACAAAGGTTAAAGAGAATGAACAAAATCACAGATTCTTGATTTCATTGCATTTTTATAAAATGTCCCAACTTTTCTGGATTTCTGGATTTGGGGTTGTACAACATCTATACATTTAGCATGACATGCAATGGAGATGTGTTTATTTGGTAGAGCGGCGCGGTTTTATGCGAGCAATACCATGGGCTGCGGGACAACAGGGAGCACTTTGACAGAAGAGTTATGCTTTAAGCTATTCTTTGAGTTAAAGAGGGGGAATAGGCTTTTCTTGATGCTCGGGTTCCTTCCCGCGTTGCCGTCCGTCTGCAATATAAGACGCACAAAACCCCAGTGGCTCATTCTATTAACACCAAACATCTTTTGTTGTAGAATACAGCAGATGAACATACGGTCCTCTGGCTCAATATTTGTGGACAGAGCACAGCAGAGGCAGATTCTGCCACACACATGCTGCCCGGGTCTGTAATGGTCTCCATATGGCTATTATGGGGAAATGCTACTGAGAACAGAACTGCACTGAGAGTCTCTGTTGGGCATTAATTGGACAATGGAACAAGTGGATGGCCTCCTTTTTGGGATGATACTCCCACTTCGCCTTCCTTTTCGCACTGGTCACCTACATGCTGATTGAGACTGAAGGGGAAAGCTCATCTATCAATTTTAGCCATAAAGAGAGACAGTACTGTATTCCTCTATCCTAGACTACCACCTTGTGTATAAAATACATAATTTAAGTTAAATGACTAGCAGACAGACACACACAAACACAGCAGCTAAGCAACACGTATACATACATACATACATACATACATACTGTACATACATGTGGTATAATAATACAAAACTACACACACAGAAAAGGTCTCCTGGCTAAAGCATTACTGTCTCCTTACTGCATTTGATACCATTTTTGACAGTTGAAAAAGAGAAACCTACTGAATAAATGAATGAATAGGACATTCTTACCGGCTGCGACTTCTTCTTTTTCTTCTTTATGGCTCGAAAGAAACCTTGCTTTTCTTTTTGTTTAGGGACCTCTGGTGGGTTCATGACCATTGCCTCTGAATTATTCCTATAAATGAAATCATTAAAAGTTGAATCTCACAAAAAAGCAAAGAGATCTGGTTCATTTAAAAAACAAAACATATCAAATAAAATATAAATAAAATAAAAAAGGCATTTTCTGTTCAAATTTTCAAATGAAAAAATGTCATTGTAATCAGTGTTGGAAGGTTAACGCATTACAAGTAACTTCAGTTCTGTAAACAAATTACTTTTTCAAGTAACTAATAAAAATTTACAGCAAAATATCTGAGTTACTTTTTCAAATAGTAGCGCAAGTTAAATTGTTTTCCCATTTATAAGTGCAGAGGCGTTGTGTGTGAACATGAGGGTTATTGTAGTTTTAGAATAAATGTAAACATGCATTTACTAATCTCACTTGCACAAAAAAGAATCAGTATTCCTCAAAATTAATAAAATCAGTAAAATGCAAAATCAGAATACTATGCAAGTTAAATAAATTAAATATTAAATAAAACAAATATTTAATGCATTTAGTCCCAGATTTTTTAAAAGATTTTTGGTTTTTATTAGTGAAGTGTGTTAATTTTTTTTTTTCTCCCTATTCTTCTATTATCCAGAATGGCAGCACAGCTGAAAGGTTTATTTTGAGTTGCACCCTCTACTGTACACATGTGAATTTGCATTTCCTTCAGCCTGAGGCTTATTATTTAAATTTTGGTGTGAAAGGATCTTTACATTTGCCTCAAAATTGAACTTTTTTTTGTTATAAAAAAAAAAAGCCCAGGTGAGAATAAAGTAACTAAGTAACGCCATTAGTTACTTTTTTAAGTGAGTAACACAATATTGTAATGCATTACTTTTTTAAAGTAACTTTTGCCAACACTGATTGTAATACAGCAATGAAAATCCAGACACAATAATTTTTTTATTTTTTTATTTTTTTTATTAAAATCAGTAAACATTTTTGGTTAATGTTGGTGAAATAGAGCAGACATTCTTTTTTTAAGATTTGCTCTATTTCATATAAAAAACAAACAGCCATATTATCTGAGAACTGGATTATGAAAGATAATATATAAAAGAAAACACTAAAATTATAATACGTTTCTGCCTATAACCAGGTTTGTCGAATTTAGAGAGAATGCAAATGGGCATGCTTTATTATTTTCTGCACCCACTGTTGCCAGACAGTCAAGGACACTACTTATTTTTACCTTGATTTTCTAGTTTTTAATTTGAAGCCAAATATTTCATGTTGTCACTTCTAGCGTATCAAAGCATTTCACCTTACAGTAAATGTACATGGGCACAGAATGATTTATTTGTCCAGATCGAGGGTGTGCTGCCTCAACAAGCACGTGTGCTCACCAGGGGTCGAAATTGGTCTGACGTTTAGGGTGGTTTGTCATGGCTGTGCTTTCTGCCGCCACCGCTGGCACCCTGCTCTGCCCGGCGCTTTCATGGAACGAGTTGTCAGGTCGAGGAGAGGGGACTGCACAAAAGGACAGGACAAATAAAAGCTAGAATCAAAGATTTACTCCAATATTATTACCCCACAAAAAATAAATACATACGGTACATACCCTACCATTCAAAAGTTTGGGGTGAGTAAGATTTAAAATAAAAACATTAATTAATACTTTTATTCAGAAAGACATTAATTTGATCAAAATGCTGTTCTTTCAACATTAATAATATAAGAAATGTTTAAGCACCAAATCATCATATTAGAATGATTTCTGAAGGATTGTGTAACACTGAGACTTAAGTAATGATGCTGATAATTCAGCTTTACCGTCACAGGAATAAATTACATTTTAAAATATACTAAAAAAATAGTTATTTTAAATAGTAATAATATTTACAATACTAATATTTTTGATCAAACAAATGCAGCCTCAGTGAGCATAAAAGTCTTTCAAAAACATAAAAAAATAATAATAATTATACTGACCCCAAACCTTTAAACAATAGCATACATGCAAATTTGAACGTTTTTATTTTTATTTATTTTTTTTAGTTGGGAACAAACTAGCACACCAGAATTCTATCCCAGAATTCCAACATAAGCTTTTCAACAGGGAACAGTAGTCATGCATGGTATTTTATGAATAATCAAAGTGCACAGATTAAAACAAAAACTTTAGAATCATCATGAGTTTTTTAGGGTACCTCTGTAAAAGCTTCCCACTCTACGAGGCATTGAGTCACTGTAGATGATTCTGTTCTCCTTGGACGAGGTTCCATCCTCCATATGAGTGTCATGGTACATTCCAGCCTGAGTTACAAGAGGATGGTCACACTACAGGACAGTATGGGACTGTAGTTCCTACAATTTTCTGTGCATACTGTTTAACTGTAACTGAATATTTGCTTGGGGAAAAAGGAATGGTTAAGGAAGAGAAGAAACAGAGGTTAAATGGATAGTTCACCCAAAAATAAAATTTCTGTCATCATTTTCTCACCTTCATATCATTCTAAAACCATGTGACTTTCTTTCTCCAATGGAACACAGAAGCAAAGACTTTTGACTTTGGAATTTCAGTTTATTCCACTATTGTAAGGCATAGAAAATATGCCGTATTTGTATGGATCACTTTTTTATTTTGTGTTTTTAGCTTGAAAGCTTCAGTCCCTACATTGTAATTGCATGGAAAGAATATGGAGAATAGTCCTGAAAATGTAATTCACAGAAAAAAGAAAGTCAAATTTAGAACAACATGATGATGCATAAATAATAACAAAATTGTTTTTGTGTGAACTGCCCCTTTAATTGAGGACCTAGATATTTAATGCTGAAAACATGAGCTAGCAGTTAATGTAGTGACATGAACATTTACAAAACATCCATATCAATGGTCTGAAAGCTAAATGTGATTTGCTTTTATGATCAATGCATTAAAAAAAACAAAGATAAGCCGAGGCATGATAAACAATAGCAACTGTGTGAATGGATGCTTTCTGAGGGTCCTGTTGAGAACTCGGACCTCGTTTTTTGGGCGTTGTGAGTGGAAGGAAGCTGTGTTGTCCCTCGTAGAATCTTTAATCGGGGGGCGAGAATGAGGCTTCTCTTTGGGAGACTGGTCATTCTGCAGACATAAACACACAGCAAAATAAGCAGACACTGGGAGACACTGGGAGTGGGCATGTAATAATCAGATAAAACAAAACAAAATGCATGAATGCAGGATGCAGCAGAGCCGTATCTTAAACTAGATAACATACACACACGCAAACACATCCGAACACAATCGAATCTCCTGAAATTATTACGGTGTTTGTATTATTGCGAACGGTAGAGAAAATTTATCAAAAAGTAATATTCAGACAAAGATGGACACATAGATAAGAGAGTATCCTCAAATACTGATCACAGGAATCAACGGAGATTAGCATTTTAGCTAGATCAACGCCTAATAGACGACAGGGCACGGAGGTAAAATGAGAGCAGGTCACTGACCCTGCTCAGATCTTGCGTGAGCTCTTCTCGGGAGGAACTGGTATTGTGGCGTGGGAGTGTGCGATGCTGGAGCTGTGGCGAGAGGAGCTGTAGGCTGCTGGCACGCGTTGGCACTCCCTGCCCAACCACCAAATTCGTCTCCTGGCCGTGCGGCCGGTGTCTCTCTCTCCGCACGTACATGGAGTGACGATGAGGTCGCTGCTGCGATGAGAATGGACTGGTGTAGCCGAGACCGTAAGGAAAGGATTCATGTGGGGAGGGCAGATTGTGAGCATGCCCCCCTGCTCCTGCAGCCCTGCTTGGGTCCAGAGTGTCAGAAGCCTTCGGTTCATCTGGCGTCTTTTTCCGTCCTGAAGAACGTCGTGAGTCTAGAGTGCCCCCTTCTAGGCGTGTGTTCCCTCGGCCGCTGGGGCTGTGGCCCTGTCGCTCCGACCCAGCGTGCCGTTCACCTCTGGGGCTGCCGGGAGCCGCGTTTAGATCTAGACAGCTGGATGGGAAGTAGCGGGAGCCTGAGCCTGATCCTGATCCCACCATGGGATCATCCAGGTGGAGTCGTGTCTCTGCGAGATTGTTCACGGATTTGGCGTCATTCAGCGCCCCGTGACTCTTGGACAGGCTGAGGAAGGACGAGGAGCTTTTGGAGGAGGACGTGGAAGGCATGGATCCGTGCGAGGATTCCATGTAGTTATGGCGACTGTGCTTGTCCCCAGACTGCAGTGTGCTGGTCTTTCCTTCAAGGAAGGATGAGTGGCGGCCTGGTTTGGACGACTTGAGGTACTTGCCCGTAGAGGTGTCCCCTCCCACACTGGCACCTCCAACTTTAGGCCCCAGGTTGAAATCAAATTCGGTCTTTCCCTTTGAGTCTTTGGGGCTGAGGAGGTGCGGAAGGTTGTTGTTGGCCAGATCTTTGCTGCAAGAGGCTGAACGGCTCAGGGTCTGGGCCTGGTAGCTCTTGGGGTGTAGCGTGGGACTCAGGGTGGATGAGGTTGGCATGTTGCTGCCATTCAGAAAGCTGTCGTTGCTCCGGTGGAGGTCCTCATGGCGCGGTAGAGACGAGCAGTCCTTGCTGTTAGCGCGCCGGTGACCTGAACTCTTACTGCCATGGCTCCTATAGGGATAAACATTTCAGACAAAATCAAGATGTGCATCCTAGGGTGATTTTTAAACGGTAATGAAGGAGTTCAGTCCATTGGGTGGTAGGTCTTTCTGTCTATCTTACTTGGGAAACATGTTATGAAACAATCATCATTTTGAAAATTGCATTTGCTTCCACTAATTGCACGGAAATCACACATCCGCTTTAACCTAGTATATAGAAGTAGCAGTTACTGACCGGCTGGGTATGGTGTTGTCTCCGTGGTATGGTTTTCTCTTCGAGGAGCGAGGTGGGGTGGGTGATGGGGGAGCTGGCCGCTCCGGCCCTCTCAGACCCTGAAATACTGGGTGATTCAGACACTGTTCTGTCAGAAAGCGTTCAGTGGGGTTCAGGCACAGCAGGTTCTGACACAGTGAAAAGAGAATAAGGAGAGTCATGCCACAGTAGAACAATAAATCTCATTCAAATTCAGTTTTTAATAACACTTTGCACTTGGGGGTAATATGACATCAGTTAATTTTAAAATAAATCAACACCAAATATATAACTGTTGGGATTCGAAAGTGGAAATATTCTCTGAGGAGTGTTACAGACTGCTTTACCTTCATTAAATCCAACATAAGTCCATTGATGATGCCCAGGTACCTTCGATCGAGCGTCTGAGGATGACTTACAGAAGGGAACTGTTACAAAAACACATATTTACATAGTTAAATACAGACAGAGGGAGGACTAAAGAATAGAGCAGAAGAATTGCATATTTCATTACGAATATGGAATACTTTGGTTAAATGCATTAAGCAATGATATTCTACTAACTATAAGTAACTTTGCAACTGCATGTCAACTATTAGTAGAGACTGTTAGGTTAAGGTTAGGTATTAAGGTTTGGGTTCGGTTTCTGGTTGATGTCGACATGTAGTTGCAAAGTTACTTATTTTCAGTAGAATGCTGTTGGGGGAGCATCAAAATAAGGTCTTAGCAGATATTAAGCAGACAGTCTACTAATACTCTAATGAAAGTTAGTTGACACATGCTTGCAAAGTTACTTATAGTTAGTAGGGTGTTAAATAAAGTGTTACTTTTAAATACACGGCATTGCAACAAACCAATTATTGGCTGACTTTTTAATGGACTAGATTTCTTATCTTTAAGCTAATCTACAATTAATTATTTATTTGATAAGCAGCAGTGTAATTAGCTAGATAATGTATAGTCAGCCAGTCATTATCGCAAAATAAATAATTGAAAATATGAAAAGGCAGATGCCACCTATGGTAACAAAACATAATTTAAAATGTGACTTGAGTGTCCAAAAGTATCCAAATACTTTTCGAGGCTATGTTCTGTATGTGTGAGTCTATGTGCATGTGTGTGAATATTATGCACTGTGATCAGCCTTGTCAAGGCAAAGCCAGTTGTGTTTCACACTGGCACATAGCGATACATGAGTCATAGGCAGCCACTTATTCAGAATACTGGGATCCATGCCATTGGTAAGGAGAGAAGAGGCGAGGAGAGGAAAGCACAGAACAGGACAGAGGAGTGAATCAGAAGACAGGTCCTTACTCTTAGTCCAGCGAAACGAGGGTTGGTGTAGAACAGCTTCATCTGCTCTGGTGGTAAAGGGCCCAACACCTTCTGAATGGTGAAGAGCTGGTCGATTTCACTCTCGCCTGGAAACAGGGGCTGCCCATCACTCAGTTCTCCCAAAATACACCCCACCGACCACATGTCCACCGCCTTCCCATATGGAGCTCTGCGAGAGCCAAGAAGACAAATCAAGTCAAGTATTGACCTTCATTTGAGTTTTCCATTTCCGTATCAATAATTTTTTGTTGAAATACATGTAATCTGATTATTCAAGCTGTTTAAACAGCTTTATTAGTAAAATAGTTAGATTATATTTGTCTTTAATTGACAGACACACAAAAAAAAAATTGCTCTTGAAAAAGCTGCCGTCACTAGGCTAGGGCAATGAAGGTGGTTGCCAGGGTGTTGCTATGCAATTGTTATTGCATTTAGAGGGTTTTTAGCATGATGCTTTGTGGTTGCTAAGATGTTCGGAGTGATTTCTGAGGATGTTGTTAGGGTGTTGCTAGGTGGTTTCTAAGGTTCTCTGGTTTCTATAGGGTGTTGCTAGAGTGTTCACAGGGTTGTTTTAAGGTTTTGCTAGGGTGTTCTAGGTGGTTTCTATAGGGAGTTGCTGTTTGGTTGCTTTGATGTTTAGAGGGTGTTTAGCCTGTTGTTTTGTGGTTGCTAGGGTGTTTAGAGTGGTTTCTAGGGCACTGCTAGGGTGTTCAGGGTGGTTTCTGTAGAGTTGCTTTGCGTGGCTTAAGGTGTTCAGAGCAGTTTCTAGGGTGGTGCTAGGTGGTTGCTTGGTATTCTGGTCGGTTTCTAGGGTGTTGCTATGCGGTTGATATCATGTTCCAAGAGTTTTTTTTGGAATATTGCTTTGTGATTGCTAAGGAGTTCTGATAGGTTGCTAGGGAGTTTTCCGGATGACTGCTTACTGGCACACACCAATTCACTATAATTTTCTCAGCAGGTGCTGTATTAGAGAAATGTAAAATAATTCTTGACTTAAGATTTGAAAAAGTTCTGTTTCCTAAGTGAAAATACCATGGCTACTAAACAGGTAATGATAACCTTGAAGATAACTATAACAGCGTCCACTGTTATATTACAGTATTGGTCTGTTTATTATAAGCACGTGCTGCAGTTATGTTTTCTGCTAATTAAAATGCTTGAGCTCTTTGAAGCAGGATGGATTCTGATTGGCTGTTATAGTTGTGGTGAGGTCTCTTTTACATTTAGAATGATTTTTTCTTTATCGATATTGTCCTTGGTGTGAACGGGCCTTTAGTCTAAGGTTATTTTTTCACCTGTTTTAATCATCTGAAGTGCAAAAATCATAAATCTGACTGCTTAGAAAAGTAATAGCAATACTTTTCAAAGTAGCACATTCATGTCTGTAGCACAAATGATGGCGATGTACACACCAAAGTGTCAGGCTTAGAGTTAAGGTTTTGTTCAGATTCCTAACTTTAAGTTTGAACAATGGCACCCTTAATAATGAAAGAGGGATGAGGAGAAATGCATGCAGAGACAGAGGCAGATAGATAGACATAACACTGAGACACAAATCTTTGCACTAACACACAGCAAGAGGGAGGGAGAGAATATTTGTGTGGGTGGACTTTAAATGGTGAGAGTTTCAAAAAATGTTCCACTGCATTCATCTAGTCTAGTGGCACACACTAGAAAATAACGCTTCAATGAAGACAAGGACAAATAATCATGCACCTCACTCCGGATGTCACATCTAATGGATGTTTTAAATCAAAACATTTTAAAAGGATGTGCCCTCAATGCATATTAGCGCTTGTGTTTGAGAGGGATTTGATTTTTCATGCCTTTTGGCTTTATAGAGAATTTTTTTGTTGTTGTCATTTTTCAGTTATGGCTCTGGAAACAAGGTATACTAGAAATCACCTTGAAAAAAAGAGCAGGAAGTACATATATATTAGGACTTACCCCAGGAGCAGTTCGGGTGAGCGGTACCACCTGGTCGCCACATACTCAGTGTAGTTAGCATCGCTGCCTTCGGAGAGATTGCGGGCAAAGCCTAGGGAGTGACCAGCCCGGATAGACAGACATAGGGAGAGAGGAAAGCGAAAAAGGTGTCTGGCATGAGCAAGACTGCGCACAACATTCAGAGATCTTAATTAATCTTGCCATATTCTTCCCTCTAAAAATAAAAGTCTCAGAGAGAAGCCTGTGGTGAGTCATTCTCAATTTCCGTGGCATTCAGTGTGGAGGCAAAATTTAACCCTGAGTGAATAATATACACTCACCTAAAGGATTATTAGGAACACCATACTAATACTGTGTTTGACCCCCTTTCGCCTTTAGAACTGCCTTAATTCTACGTGGCATTGATTCAACAAGGTGCTGAAAGCATTCTTTAGAGATGTTGGCCCATATTGATAGGATAGCATCTTGCAGTTGATGGAGATTTGTGGAATGCACATCCAGGGCACGAAGCTCCCGTTCCACCACATCCCAAAGATGCTCTATTGGGTTGAGATCTGGTGACTGTGGGGGCCATTTTAGTACAGTGAACTCATTGTCATGTTCAAGAAACCAATTTGAAATGATTCGAGCTTTGTGACATGGTGCATTATCCTGCTGGAAGTAGCCATCAGAGGATGGGTACATGGTGGTCATAAAGGGATGGACATGGTCAGAAACAATGCTCAGGTAGGCCGTGGCATTTAAACGATGCCCAATTGGCACTAAGGGGCCTAAAGTGTGCCAAGAAAACATCCCCCACACCATTACACCACCACCACCAGCCTGCACAGTGGTAACAAGGCATGATGGATCCATGTTCTCATTCTGTTCTCAAATTCTGACTCTACCATCTGAATGTCTCAACAGAAATCGAGACTCATCAGACCAGGCAACATTTTTCCAGTCTTCAACTGTCCAATTTTGGTGAACTCGTGCAAATTGTAGCCTCTTTTTCCTATTTGTAGTGGAGATGAGTGGTACCCGGTGGGATCTTCTGCTGTTGTAGCCCATCCGCCTCAAGGTTGTGCGTGTTGTGGCTTCACAAATGCTTTGCTGCATACCTCGGTTGTAACGAGTGGTTATTTCAGTCAAAGTTGCTCTTCTATCAGCTTGAATCAGTCGGCCCATTCTCCTCTGACCTCTAGCATCAACAAGGCATTTTCGCCCACAGGACTGCCGCATACTGGATGTTTTTCCCTTTTCACACCATTCTTTGTAAACTCTAGAAATGGTTGTGCGTGAAAATCCCAGTAACTGAGCAGATTGTGAAATACTCAGACCGGCCCGTCTGGCACCAACAACCACGCCACGCTCAAAATTGCTTAAATCACCTTTCTTTCCCATTCTGACATTCAGTTTGGAGTTCAGGAGATTGTCTTGACCAGGACCACACCCCTAAATGCATTGAAGCAACTGCCATGTGATTGGTTGATTAGATAATTGCATTAATGAGAAATTGAACAGGTGTTCCTAATAATCCTTTAGGTGAGTGTATACATTCCATCAGGAGCGGAACCTGGAGGCTGGGAAGTACAATATGTGATTTATCAGGTACTGGGATGACAGCCTGTGTTTTGATTGTATCTAGACTCACAATACTACCAACCAGTGTTGGGGAAGCTACTTTGAAGCCGATTATCAAGCTACTTAATTTAAATTACAATCAAGTTAATAAAAAAAAATAAAACACAAAAACAAAGAGTATCTAACTATATTGAAGCTATAGGGTGTCACACGTATGCTCTGGTTTCGTTTTGAATTCATTATGTTCCCTGTGTTTCTTTGCCTATGTTTGCTGTCATTAGTTCCTATGGTTCTTAGATATAGTCGCACCTGTTTTTATTCTAGTTAATCATCTCCCTGCTATATATCCCCTTAATTTCCTCAGTTCCTTTGTCTGATATTGCTTGCCAGTCAATGTTACATGGTTGTTATTTCTCCTACGATCTCCTGAGTTTTCCTGTGTGAATTAGAATAAAAACAATTTTTGTTTATACTCCTTTGTTGTGCGCTCTTTACAACAGCCACAATGTTACATTAGCCAAGTTCAAAGTTATTTAAGGAGATAATATTGTTAATATACAAAGTATATGATTAAATGTATAATTATTATAAAATGTATTTATATGTAATGCGTGTCTCTATTGTTAATTTACACAATTATATACATTTATTTCTATAATTACATCTTATTTTATAATTCATACAAATATTTTGTGTGTTATTTTACTTATATATTATATTGTTAATTTATATTAATATGTTAATTCATTGTAATTGTGTATACACACACATTACCTAAAAATAGTTGTATACAATATAAATTAAAATGATATAATTGTAAATGATAAAATTATATAGGTCTAATTGTTTTTTGCTGAACCAGATCAGTATTATCTAGCATAAAACAAATGACAAGAAAAATCTATTCAAAAGGGTATAATATAAACATAAATAGTTATATTTTGTGTATTGCTGGTATGAGGTGCAAGCATTAAAAATAGCGATGCTGGGTTTTGTCGTACAACACTGCACTACACTTTTAAAAAAATAGTATGACAGCTAGACGACTGTCATGCTAATGAAAATTGAAACAGAGTTGCAACTTTGAGTAAGTTACTCGCCAGCACTGCTAACAACGTCCTTTTCTGTGATAAGGGTGGATATTTCAGTCTTCGTCTTCCATTTCAGTTTATAAAATCATATATCTGGAACGACCCAAAATCTACTTAAATTTTGCATTACACAGAATAAGCGCTGTCACTCAAACCTTTGTGTGATTTAGACAAAAACTGTTTAATTCCCTTCCACTCAAATCCGACTTCAGATCATTTCTTTTGGTTTCAGACGTCACAGCAGTACTCATGACGCCTGGAAAGGAGACCAAGCATTCAGCGAGAGAGATCAGTGTGGATACGGGGGTGGCGGGTCCTGAATCAGACGAGTGAAAGCCTCTGCTCACCAAAATCACACAGCTTCAGGATATCATTTGAGCTGATGAGGAGATTTTCAGGCTTGATATCTGCAGATTAAATGAAAGGATGGATATTTTAAATGGTGAGAGTTTAAAAAAATGTTCCACTGCATTCATCTAGTCTTGTGGCACACACTAGAAAATAACACTTCAATGAAGACAAAGACAAATAATCATGCACCTCACTCCTGATGTCACATCTAATGGATGTATCAAATCAAAATTTTTAAAAAAGGATGTGCCCTCGTTGAATATTAGCGCTTGTGTTTGAAGGGGTCTGCCTTTTGGCTTTATAGAGAAAAATATTTTGTCATATTTTTGTTCAGTTATGGCTCTGTAGACAAGGTATACTAGAAATCACCTTGAATTCTGTTTGGTTGAGCTTCTGTATATGTTTGCTGATCAATGTCTGAATGTGAATAAAAGCCTAAATTCAATCTGTTCATCATATAAAGCGATCGTGTCTCTTCAGAAAATTTGGACTAAACAGCTCGGTTCATATGGATTAAGATATGATCTATAAAGAAATACAGAGATTGTCATACCCCTGTGAACGATCTCATTCTTGTGGCACCAGTGAATAGCTTTGATCAGCTGAAAGATGTAACTTCGTACTTTATCAGGTAGCGCACCATTGGGCAATTCCTCCAACAACTCAAGCATATTCTGAAATATATAGCAAAACACTATCTGAAACACAACTCATCATCATCATCATATCATTTGAACAACAATTCAGACCAATACAAATGAAAGTAAAAAAAAAGTCTGTTTTGAGCTGACCTTCTCCACATATTCAAACACTAGATAGAGTTTCCCCCGTCGACGAAAAGCCTCTTTCAGTTCTACAATGTTGTCTTGCTTCAGCGTACGGAGCATCTTGAGCTCTCGTAACGTTGTCTCTTTAACTTCCTCATTCTCTGCGGGAACAAGATTTAGAGGGGGCTTGTGTTTTCTAGGGTAAAATAAATTAGCTATAGAACTCTCAAAGGAAGGTGACATTATAAAAGGCACTTTTCACAAATAGGGAACACTTTGGTGTGCCATTACCTTTTTAAAGTATAATAGGTGCAAATATCTAGATATGTTAGATAAACTATATATCGTTAAATTAACCTAGCATGAAAGTAGCAAATATCTCTATCCCCCCTTATAATGACGACATCATCTGGATCCTTTCTACAGCATGATGGGAAGACAATCTCATGCCATTTCCTTGACAGCTCAACAATTCATCTCTGTTACCAACTGTTTTTTTTATTTTATTTATAAAATAAATAAGAATTTAAAGGCACAATATGTAATTTTGAGGTTGCTTATTCAAAACAAAGGCGTAGCTTAATGACGCCTTGATTTCGTGGAATCATGGGAGTTGTTGTCTACCTCTACAGTAGGGATGCTCATTTCGGTTAATTTTCCCGACCGATAACCGCCGCTCATTATCCGAATATCAACTGTTAACTGATACGATTATAATATTGAATTGGCATTAAATAAAAATACAATTGACAAGTGTCTGTGACCCGTTAAAAGACAAAAAAAATGTCACGTGTTTATTTTACTGTGCAAACAGCAGCATACAGAACAGCTCAACAACAACAGAACCTGGATTCACATTATCAAATTTTCACGCACCTCCAGCGTTTCTGATAACACAGAAAAACAGAATAAAATAATATAAATAAAAAGCATAAAATAAATAGGCCTACACTAAATATTAGTGATGTGGGGTTAGTCTGGAACGCAGCCTGTTGACAGAAAACACCCTCTCAAGCCTTGTTTATACTTTCGTCTGGCTCCGCAGCGCGAGCCTCCGCTGACAAGGGCCAAGCGAAATGGGGTCTCGCGCTCTCAACGCGCACGACCGCCCACTCTGCGTTGGCGCAATTTTTGTTGCGCGCACCCTCGCGCTCGTGCGGACACGCAGAGTATAAACCACATTTTTAACAAGGTCTTCAGATGGCACTGATGTCCCGGAAAATTTAGAGATAACGCCTCTCTAGAGTGGCCAGCCTCGGGAAACACCTTTCATTTGCTTTCCACCAGTCAGGAGCTTGCACTACTGCTGTATTTTAATACCACGTAGCATATTTTGCAAGTAACTTCGTCACCCTTTCTGTCGAAATGGTCCCACACAGTAGGCCTACTAACATTAAAGCCATTGGAGTGGAACGAGGCCACTGGAGCGATTGCTAATGAGACACAAGCACGACACACAGCTCGAGAGCTTTTATTATGCCGCAGACAACGGCTTTCGCTTCTTCCGATCATGCGTATGTGGGGTAACAGGGCTATTTGATCAAATTAGATACATTTGAGTGTGTTGAAATTTATGTTATAATGCTACTCAGTGCGTTCGCTCGGCGGCTACTATGAGACACTTGTTGCACACTGCAGTAAGCTAGATCGATATTAGGCATGTAAAACATGGTACTCGTGGTAAATCAAGAAAATGAGATTTAAACAATAAGACTAACTGTGTCGAGCTATATAACAATGATTTGTTTTCTGTCGATGAATGTATCCAAACAGTTGCGCAGCTGTCTAATAAAACACATCATATATTAAAGCACCTTTTGTGTTTCCATGAAAATCGAGGTAATGCAGGTATGATGTCATTGATAGGCGACGCATGGACACGGTCCGTATCCTGGTTAAAATAGCTTATTTCTCTGGATTTAAACATTCTTGGAAACATTTGGGATAATGTAAGTACACAAGTCAACAAAAATGTATAACATTGTTCTAGTGGTTTTTGGATATTTTAATCCAAAAGTCTTACATATTGTGCCTTTAATCCATTAAATGTTAATGTTTATTTCATGTTGTTTGCTAGAAAAAAAAAATCAGGTATAAGACTGTATTTACATTTGTTACATAGAAAACTTAAATCATTGTGTGAAGCGTATACACTAAAAAACTATCCAAACAGGTCATTGGAGTCTGCGATAAATAATGTAAATTATACTTTGTGTCATGGTAAATATGAGTGTGTTGTAGTTCATTTCAAAGTCTCCAACCATTAAATTACATGGATGAAAAAGCAAGCATTTGGTTGTAGCAGTCTTTTACCTTCACTGTCCTTGAACTTCTTAATGGCCACAAGCTCTTTTGTCTC
Organism: Rhinogobio ventralis; assembly: GCA_039654625.1. NCBI lineage: Eukaryota > Metazoa > Chordata > Actinopteri > Cypriniformes > Gobionidae > Rhinogobio > Rhinogobio ventralis. Next base: position 10,715,475 of record CM077213.1, read on the forward strand.
CTGCAAACCAGATATGTAAATCAGTTTGAGCGCCTTCTCAAACACAAGCTGTATTATCAAGCTGTTAATGGATTTAACATGTAAAACAAACAACTGAGAGCTGCACAAAAGAACTGAACCTTAGACAAACCACTTCCCGGTTGTATCAAATAAGCCACAAAGGGGTATTTTTCATGACAAAGCCCTTGACAATGCTTCCGCTAAATGGAACAATGTGCCTGTTTTCAAAGAATAGATAATAATTTCATATTAGGATGTCTAATTATTAGGCGGAAGTATTGCATGCACATATTTAGCCATGTGTTCAGCAGCCCTTGCGGTGGAGAAATGTTCACCCACTGTCAGTCACACAGAGTCCCTGTCATCTGTGGTGTTGGACAGAGCCTCTTTTGCCTATCTTTGTCATTCAGAGCTCTCAATTTGCACTACAGCACCCTTCACAGTGAAAGCATTAGCGGTATGATCACGCTAGCTGCTAAACCCCATCCATTTATCACAATTCTACACAGTAAACACAAATTCCAACCAGTATTATAGACTATAGTGCCCAGATAAATGTGTATTAAACCATTATTCTTCTTTAACCTGTGTATTTCAAAGGCAGAATTGACAGCAGCTAACAAGTCTGATATAAGGCAAACTTCTAAATTGAGAGAATTACTATAGTTACAGTGTCACAGAAAGGTTGTGCAATACAATAAATACATTCAATAATTGCTGATATATTTACTTGCAAAAAAGTACCATGGTTTTACCACATCTTTGGACATTTACCAAGGTTATACAATGGCATCCTTTTAAGTACTTAAGAGGACCATGTAAATACCATGGCATATGAATATGGTATTTATCCAGTATTATGTTTTTTTTATGTCCCATGGTAATACCATAGTATTTTTCAACATACCTTGGAGTAACATGTACCATCCAATGTTAAAATGAATATGGTAATCTTTCAGTATCATCATATACATTGTATAAATCGTGCACTTACCAAAAGGTACTGTGCTGCTACCATGTTTTTTTTTGTTTTGGAAACTGGTATTGGATGGTATTTTTTTTAAATAAAAAAATTTAATTGTAATAATATTTCACAATATTACTGTATCACTGTATTTTGGATCAAATAAATGCAGTGAACAGAAGAGGCTTAATTAAGAGAGATATTAGAGTATTCCTATTTGATAACATCACTGTACTACGGTACCGCCACAGTACTTTTTATAAGGGTTATCAAGTCAACAAGCAACAACAATGCACATTTTTCTGTTTTCAGAAAATCCTCCAACTAAAAGACATGTTTGTCAACTTTTGGACAAAATCCATAAAAATGCTCAAACCCTGCAGATTTCAGCCCATCGCTGAGGCTTGCATTTGAACCAGCTGCAATTAAACTGAAAGAAAGTCCCAAATGAATCTCCCACAACAAGGCTGGATCCAGGCGCTAGCTCTACCTGACGCCTCCGGTCAGTAGCAAGTGCCTCGAAGGCTTCCTCATACTTCTCCTCCACAGTGGAACTACAAGTCATTTTCATTTTAAGCACAGCTTGTCATGAACAGATATGATTCATGACCAGAAATGATTAAGAGGCACAGCATGCATGTGGGGCTGGATAAGGGAATAGCTTTTCCATATTGAGTTACCCGGATCCCTGCATGGACTACTTGCAGAAAGACCTAGCTGCTTTAATTATACTGAACGGTTAGGTTTTCCTTTGGTATTAAAATGATTTTTGTTAGCATAGTACAGTACATTCAATATTATATCTGTTGACATTCTAAAGTATGCAACCAGGGAATGATAAAGGTAAAAAAAAATACACAACATGGTGGACGTAGTATGTTTAAGAATGTATTTATAATACACACTTGCATACCTACATACTTCTATCAACACTTGAGAATTTCTTCCTTAATTGAAAGGGATAGATGAAAATGCTGTCATCATTTTGTGATTCAAAACCCACCTTTCTTTTGTAGAACAGATCATTTAAAATGTCTGTTTATTTTTTGTCCATAAATTAAAGGTCAAGGGGATCCAATATACTGTATAACAATAGTATTTTATTTAGATTCTATTTATATACTATTGTATTTCATCTTAATATTTTAAATTCGTTTCAATTTTTATATTTTCAATTTATCTTAAAATTTACATTTAGTTTAAAGAGGCATGACATGAGAAATCAAATTTGCTTTTCATATGATCAAATGATCTTTTGACATATTAGAGGTCTTTGTACCATTAAAACATCATTCTCACTGTAAACAAAGCATTTATTTAATCAAGCTCCAAAAATGGGATATTGCGAGATCTGTGACATCAAAAGATGCCTGCCTCCAGAGTAAAGCTTCTTACACAGAGTCCGAAATTCTCGTAAAAAATTTTCACGCGTTAAAAATAAATACAACTTCACGTTGTGTCAATCACGTTTACACACTGCCTCCGAAAATTTCGTCTGTCATAAAAAAAATCCATATCGGGTTCAATTTTCTGCATTTTTCGCATCCGTAGCAAGCATTTTGAGAGGGGTTTTGACAATTCAGTGCCACCGGATAGCGAATACGATAAAACACATACAAACATTTCGGATTCAGTGTGCAAAGGACTTAAGACATCGACAAATAGTTATTCATCATCGCATACCATAGGCCCCGCCCACTGGCATTCCTTCACCTAATTGGTGACATTTGCCTACACTGGATGTGAGTGTCACATCACGTCTAAAGCAAATAGAAGCCATTATAATCACTGATGCTCTCTACATTGGATACAATATACTTGTTACTTGTTTATTTTCTGACATACTTCACGCACTCCAGCATCGGAAACAAGTGGATGGTATTTTAAGCCATCTCAAATCGTGTTGGAGGATTATATGTTTGTTCGGAGCATTTTGTTTTGTAAATGAGGCAGTGTAATGGAGAGTTCACAAAGAAACTTTTGTTGAAAGATGAAACAGCCAACTGATCTTATAGCAGCTGCATCACAAACCAAAAGTAAATGATTTCATAATTCTTTGTCTGTAAATGGCGGTTGTACATGGATAATGTTTTAAAAACCCTTTACTCATGTGGGTGTTGTTGATACTGTTTCCGAAGCAAGGATGTTAGCCAATCATAACAGTGGCGTTTACTGACAAACCTCAAAGAAGACACTGCTTAAAAATGTATAATTTCAGACTAAAGGCCAGAATGAAGGTTAGAAATAATATTTTCTGCATATGTCTTTGTTTTAACTTTATTAACATTATAAGTAAACCTCGAGGAACAAAAAATCCATGTCATAACCCCATTAGGTTTTACCCCTTTAGTAAATATGTAATGTGCTTTTGTCATTTTTTACAAGATTTTCTTTTTTAATATTACTATTTAGGTTTAATTTATTTATATTTAGTAGTAATTTTAGTACTTTAAACTAATTCTAAATATTGCATTGGATACTAATTGAAATAAGTTTTTTACATCTAATATTTATATTTTATTTTATTTCAGCATTATTTAATTAACAAAACCTTTTTTTTTTTTTTTAAGTTTCGTTAACAATTATAACCCTGGTCCAATGTCGTCTGGACCACACTTGACTTTCAAAACATCTTTTGTGCGTCACAGAAGAAAGCAATGCATACAGCTTTAGAACAACACAAGGATGAGTAAAAATTTTTTCAGTACATACAAAGAAAGTACAAAAACTAGGATGAAGTCTGTATCCTTCATTCAGGTTGAAGAAAATTCATTATACCCTGTAAATGTTTGCTTTGGCATTTCGCAACAAACTTGCGACATCATTTAGGAATCAGATATTTTTAGTTTCTTCACTTACTTGACAAACCTGTCTGTCTCTCGGAGTATATATAGGGGGGTGAATGAGTCATGGACAGTGAAGAAAGCGGAGGGGTTGGGGAGATCTGAAAGGCGTTTATGGAGAAGCTGAGACTTTCACAGCTTCAAAAACCCACCATACACACAGCGTCCATGTCTCATATTTCTAATAAGTCTCCAACCCATAATTTTATTTACAAAAGTGCATATGCACTAAAAATATGCCTTTACCTTCCAGACAGAATCCTGTGATAATACAGAGTGACATCAAACAATGACATAATATGACATAACGATATTTGGTGACAGGTAATTCGATCTTTAGCTTGTTGTTTCCGTTTTGGATTACAACATGTTAATGTATAGGTCAGGTGTACTTGTGAAAGATGGGCTGTTGACTTTGGTTTGTTGATGGGAAATATAAGGGGCCAATGGGGGTCTAAAGCACTCAGAGCAGTCAATATATCATTACTATCACCCATGAGGGGGTGCAGGAGAGACTATGTGTCCAGAACTCTAGCATGGGCAGATAGTAGGATTACAAGCGGCAAGCTTGTTGTTTTAATTCCTTTAGCTTCACAGCTTTCTTCACGGCCATTCACGTTCAGAGGGTGGAAGGTCGGATCGTTTGAGAGGATATTTCTCTCAACATGAGAGCAGAAAGTCAGTAGTTGAACTTTACAGAGGCCTGTGCATAGACATGTTTCACTAAATGCATGGTACTGTTACTGTAATTTGTTTAGGAAATTATTAGATGCAATTTTAAAGACAGCTAAACCATGAAACAGAGCAGAACATGTAGTCAGTTCGGCCAACTTTTAGTATCGCTTACTTTAATAATGATGTTGGCATCCGTTCTAACATCCGTACGGTTGGTACAACTATGCTGTTAAAAAACAGCACAGATCTAATTTCATATTGCCAACAAAGCTGGCGCAACCTTAATTGTCCTTGCTGCTAAGACAGGAAACAAAACATCTCTCATGCCAAGCTGGGTTCCTGAGCTGGCGAGGTATCGTGAACTCAAGCCCTGTCTGCCTCCAGGAGAAACAGAGTAGATCACAGCTAAATTTGATATCTTCTCCATTCATGGGGTCTCTATTAAAGAGTCATCTGTATTAAATCCTCTTACTTTTGTCAGCGCTTGTTTATCAGGGAGTTTTTTTTTTCAGTAATGGAGAAAAATAATGAGAAGTAAAATATAAACTAAGTAATAGGTAAAAATGTATGATTAACTACCATTCAAAAGTTTAAAAAAAAAAGTATTATATGGTCACCAAGGCTGCATTTATTTGATCAAAAATACAGTAAATACAGTAGTTGTACACATATTCTTGCACTTTAAAATAGCTGTTTTCTACTTATATATATTTCAAAATTGACTTTATTCCTGTGATAATGTAATTTATTCCTGTGAAGTATTTCTACTTCAGTATTTAGTGTCACATGATCCTTCAGAATTCATTTTAATATGCTGATTTGGTTCTTATTATCAATGTTGAAAATGTTGTTCTGATTAATATTTTGTGGAAATGTTGATTAAAGTTTTTCAGGATTTTGTGATGAATAGAAAGTTAAAAAAACAGCATTTATTTGAATGAGAAATATTTTGTAAATGTGTTTACAGTCATTTTTGATCAATTTAATTAGCATCTTTACTAGCATCCTTGCTGAATAAAAACATACATTTTCTTAATGCAAAAAACCCCCCAAACGTTTCAAAAATAAATTAACAAATAAAACATTGTAATTCACAGTAAAGAATGGATATTAATTTTGGGATTTGCTAAGAATTATAAATCACTTAAATAAACTGTTATATGTTAACTATAAGAGACCACTGCATGACAGCAAAGGTAATCTAATTGTAAAAATAAGCGAGAAATTTGGGGAAAAAATTTTAATTGGAAAATCATTTTGATGAATTGTGCAAAATAAAAGCAGGATCAATAGTAAATAAATAGATAAATAAGAGTAAATAAATTTAGATTTCATGATGACTTAAAATATCTAAAAATGTTGACAATTTGTAAATGAAATTCATAGGAAAGCATAGAAGGAAAAGGGCCAAAAAATGGCCTCTCTTAATGCATTTAAAAACTGCAAAAAAAACATTGACCCAAAAAAAATTTATTGACCAAACTGATTCAGCTTTTTTTCATTGGCACAAACCCTAAATTGTTTATCAATCCTGAATGGTTGTGTAAGAATCCATACAATGGAACTAGAGTGTCCCACATATTGATTGTGTTCCATTGACCACACAGCTGTTGTTCTATTAATACCACAGACATGTTTACATTAGACACATGGCGGGGCAGCTTAGCCTTGAGAGCCACACAATGACACAGAGGCACATTTAAGTACTAAATAATATCCTGTAAATGGATATTAGAATCCATTTTAAGCCTTCATGATGTTTTCAATTTATTACCAGGCCTGATGCTGGATTTAAAGCACCATTCCTGCTCATAAAATATTGTAAGCACTCGAGTGAAGGAAACAAACACTATTTCATTGTTGGTTGCAGATTAAGTCTGGCCAGACAATATAATTAATCACTGCTCACAATTTAATTTGTGTCGGCAAATCTAGTGCTTTAATATCCTTGGCCTTTTTTTAGACTTAGATAGTCAGATGACTGGCTTAGATTTCTCTTAAAATTTTTATTTATATATGATAGCACACCTAAAATATATATATATATATTATATATATATATATATATATATATATATATATATATATATATATATATACACATACACAGTGGCGGTCAGAATTATTGGCACCCCTGGTAAATATGATCAAATATGGCTGTAAAAAATAAATCTGCATTGTTTATTCTTTTGATCTTTTATTCAAAAAATTCACAAAAATCTAACCTTTCATTGAAGTAAAAGAATTGAAAGTGGGTGGTAAATCACATAATGAAATAAATGCTTTTCTCCAAAACACGTTGGCCACAATTATTGGCACCCTTTTATTAAATACTTTTTGCAACCTCCTTTTGCCAAGATAACAGTTCTGAGTCTTCTCCTATAATGCCTGATGAGTTTGGACAACACCTGACAAGAGATCAGAGACCCTTCCTCCATACAGAATCTCTCCAGATCCTTCAGATTCCCAGATCCATGTTGGTGCCTCTTCTCTTCAGTTCACCCCTCTCATTTTCTATAGGGTTCAGGTCAGGGGACTGGTATGGTCATGGCAGAAGCTTCATTTTGTGTTCAGTGACACATTTGTGTGTTGATTTTGATGTTTGATGGAAGATCCAACCATGGCCCATTATAAGATTTCTAGCAAAGGCCGTCAGGTTTTGATTTTTTTATCTGTTGGTATTTACTAGAATCCATTATACCATGTATCTAAACAAGATGTCCAGGACCTCCAGCAAAAAAATAGGCCCACAACATTAAAGATCCAGCGGTATTTTTAACCGTGGGCAAGGGGTACTTTTTATCCCTGTTTGCACCAAACCCATCTGGTGGATTTGCTGCCAAAAAGCTCTTTTTGTAGTTTTTAATCTGACCACAGAACCAGGTCCCTTTTGAATTTCCAGTCGTGTCTGACAACTGAATATGCTGGAGTTTGTTTCTGGATGAGCAAGAAGGATTTTTCTTGAATCCCTCCCAAACAACATGTAGTGATGTAGGGGTTGTTTAATTTATTTATTTATTTTTAGGCTTTCTGACCCCAAGACTCAACTAATCTCTGTGATTCTCTATCTGTGATCCTTGGAGAGTCTTTGGTCACTCAAACTCTCCTCCTTACTGTGCATTAAGAAAATATAGACACACGTCCTCTTTCAGGCAGATTCGTAACATCACTAGTTGATTGGAACTTCTTAATTATTGCCCTGATGGTGGAAATGGGAATTTTCAATGCTTTAGCTATTTTCCTACAGCCACTTTCTATTTTGTGAAGCTCAACAATCTTTTGCTGCACATCAGAACAATATTCTTTGGCTTTACTCATTCTGATGGATGATTAAGGGAATTTGGCCTATGTGTTTCCTTATAGTCTTCAACTGTCCAATTTTGGTGAGCTTGTGCAAATTGTAGCCTCTTTTTCCTATTTGTAGTGGAGATGAGTGGTACCCAGTGGGGTCTTCTGCTGTTGTAGCCCATCCGCCTCAAGGTTGTGCGTGTTGTGGCTTCACAAATGCTTTGCTGCATACCTCGGTTGTAACGAGTGGTTATTTCAGTCAAAGTTGCTCTTCTATCAGCTTGAATCAGTCGGCCCATTCTCCTCTGACCTCTAGCATCAACAAGGCATTTTCGCCCACAGTACTGCCGCATACTGGATGTTTTTCCCTTTTCACACCATTCTTTGTAAACTCTAGAAATGGTTGTGCGTGAAAATCCCAGTAACTGAGCAGATTGTGAAATACTCAGACCGGCCCGTCTGGCACCAACAACCATGCCACGCTCAAAATTGCTTAAATCACCTTTCTTTCCCATTCTGACATTCAGTTTGGAGTTCAGGAGAATGTCTTGACCAGGACCACACCCCTAAATGCATTGAAGCAACTGCCATGTGATTGGTTGATTAGATAATTGCATTAATGAGAAATTGAACAGGTGTTCCTAATAATCCTTTAGGTGAGTGTATATATTCAGCAGCCATTAATTCTAGTCTTTAGTGTCACATGATCCTTTACTAATTTGGTGCTCAAGAAACATTTCTTATTATTATCAATGTTGAAAACAGTTGTGCTGCTTGTTTAATATTTTTGTGGAAATGGTGATTCATGTTTTTCATGATTCTTTGATGAATCCAAGTTTAAAAGAGCAGCATTTATTTGAAATATAAATATTCTGTAACATTATATGTGTCTTTTTCCTGTCACTTTTGATCAATTTAATATGACTTTGATAAATAAAAGTTTTAATTTCTTTAGAAATTAATTTCTGTCACACACAATCTCACCCATGGTGCCTTGCACAGTCATCCCAACACGGCCCTCCACAACCAGTGCTCCCACTCAAGGTGACCTATTTAATGCTAATGCACACTCACATCCCCTCTTCCTCCTCTGCCCTGAATTCGACTGATATGCTATAAAAATAAATATTCCTCTCCAAGGGAACAAGCTTTTAAATTCAGATGATCCCCGTCACTCACAGGCCTCGCACGTCTACACACGTATGAAGAGAGCATATAAAACACCCTTATTGAGCTTCACATTAACGGCAAACAGTCATTTAATAGATCTTAAAACATGAGATGTTCAAATGCTAATCAGTGTGGGTGTGATTGCACATTGCTGACAAATAAACAAATTGCTGCCTAGCTGCATGCATTTGATGTCTTTTCACTCATTTTAACGGAGCAAGCTTGAAAACAAAGTGCGGAGATGCTAATAGAATTTAAGTGACCATTGCACTAGACTGAGGAACATTCAGACTATCTGATATGAAATTTCACACAAGAATATTAAAGGTGTCATATGATGCTTTTTACAGTTTTTTTTTTCTTTTCCTTTAGTGTGTAATGCATCTGTTTGTGCATGTATAAGATCTGCAAAATTACAAAGCTCATAGTCTCCCACAAAGCGACTTATTCTATCTAACAGAGAACACTGCTGCAAACCTGACTAAAACGCGACACGTTGTTTAAATAGCAAATGCATTTGCGCCCATCTGTTCGGCCATGGGTGTGCTGGTCTGAAAACGAGGTGTGTTCAGGCGCATTGTTGACGCGTTGCTATTTTGAGGCAACTGAAAACGACTGCACCATTGACCAACAAAAACCTGGTCTAAAGTCAATAGCGCAGTATTTTTTGTGTTATTTAAAAGGCGCGTTAGTAATATGCACCTATATATAGGCGGGTGCACAACGTGCGTACACTCTGTTTATTACACACACAGCTACACGCAGCAGCACATAAACATGTCAAATACTAAAAATAAAATGATTACAATGTAAAAGATTATTATTGTGTACATAAAGATAAAAATGTTACATGTCATAATTGATAGTCATTGCATGTATCAGAATGACCTATTTGCAGAAATGCCGAATGAAATTGGCTACTTATTTAACTAATCGTGGCAATACACACATGTATTTAAACTGACTCGTCTGGTTGAGGGTGTCTATATTCCGCCATGTAAATAGCGAATCCGCCATGGTGCAAGCGCAACTGGCTTTTAAAGGGAATGGGAGATGAGACCGGTTGGTTTATTGCACATTACGCTAAAACACACCCATTACTCATTAAGAGATTAGGTACAACCCTTTTGGACCATCCGCCTGGGGCACCGATCATTTTTCCCGTTGTTAAACCAGCAAACTGTCTCCACGCCCTAAGTGCACCTGCGCCATGTGCTTCAGACCATGCGCTCAAATCGTTAAAATAGGGCCCTAAACCATTATTACACTGTATCTGAAAGGTAAGAGAGTTACAAGATAAAAACACTGTGAAACGTTCAGCTCAAGTCGTGCTTGCAAAGTTTGTGCTGATTGATCTGCTTTGATCATCCACATTTTCAGAATCTCATTCAGGCTCGAACTGATACTGTAATACCAATGACGTGTTTACAGTTGCTTTAGAAGCCTTGGAAGCTGAAGCTCACAATTATGGTAAGGGGCGTTATATTTCCGACACATGCTTATGGCTTGAGGCTGGCTAATCACAACACACTAGGGCAGCTGGCCAATCAGAGCACTCTGGGCTTTTTAGAAGGAGGGGCTTAGTAGAAATTAGCACGTTTCAGACAGACTGGGAATAGAGGTACTGCAATAAATGTACATTATATGAAAAATAATGTCTTAACATTTAAAAGACCCATTTAACTGCTTTTTATATATTTCAGTGCAAAAACTACTAAATGAAAGGTACACAAGATTATCTCAACCAAAGACAAGAACAAACAGCAGTTCTTGTTGTGTTTGGTCATGCACAAAGGGCCTTTCATGGCCCCTACTCGCTGGGATAACATCACTTGGGTAGACTTGAGAGAAACAATAGAGAAGCCACTGCCAATTATCAGAAACAAGAGCTTTCTCAGTGAGGAGTGAAATGCTGAGCTTTTTAAAGGTTTGTTGGTACAGAGTACTTCTAGAGAAGTACATACCATAACTAAATGAAACACATTGAATATGCTTTACTTTAAACACATTAATGACTGCAAACATAAAATATGAATATGAATAAATAAAATATTAAACCTAAGATGTTGTTTTATGTTTATTTATTTTTTATTCATCCGTACATGTTTTACATCACTATATACAGTGGTGGTCAGAATTATTGGCACCCCTGGTAAATATGATCAAATATGGCTGTAAAAAATAAATCTGCATTGTTTATCCTTTTGATCTTTTATTTTAAAAATTCACAAAAATCTAACCTTTCATTGAAGTAAAATAATTAAAAGTGGGGGATAAATCACATTATGAAATAAATGCTTTTCTCCAAAACACGTTGGCCACAATTATTGGCACCCATAGAATTTTTTATGAGTAAAATATCTCTGAAGTATATTCCCATTAATATTTTAAAAAATTTAGCACACCAGGGTGACTAGGAACATGAAACTGTCCAACTATGACGTCTTGTTCCACAGGAGTATAAATATAAGGAAACACATAGGCCAAATTCCCTTAATCATCCATCAGAATGATTAAAGCCAAAGTATATTGTTCTGATGTGCAGCAAAAGATTGTTGAGCTTCACAAAATAGAAAGTGGCTGTAGGAAGATAGCTAAAGCATTGAAAATTCCCATTTCCACCATCAGGGCAATAATTAAGAAGTTCCAATCAACTAGTGATGTTACGAATCTGCCTGAAAGAGGACGTGTGTCTATATTTTCTTAATGCACAGTGAGGAGGAGAGTTTGAGTGGCCAAAGACTCTCCAAGGATCACAGATAGAGAATCACAGAGATTAGTTGAGTCTTGGGGTCAGAAAGCCTAAAAATAAATAAATAAATTAAACAACCCCTACATCACTACATGTTGTTTGGGAGGGATTCAAGAAAAATCCTTCTTGCTCATCCAGAAACAAACTCCAGCATATTCAGTTGTCAGACACGACTGGAAATTCAAAAGGGACCTGGTTCTGTGGTCAGATGAAACTACAAAAAGAGCTTTTTGGCAGCAAATCCACCAGATGGGTTTGGTGCAAACAGGGATAAAAAGTACCCCTTGCCCACGGTTAAAAATACCGCTGGATCTTTAATGTTGTGGGCCTATTTTTTTGCTGGAGGTCCTGGACATCTTGTTCAGATACATGGTATAATGGATTCTAGTAAATAAAAACAGATAAAAAAATCTAAACCTGACGGCCTCTGCTAGAAATCTTATAATGGGCCATGGTTGGATCTTCCATCAAACATCAAAATCAACACACAAATGTGTCACTGAACACAAAATGAAGCTTCTGCCATGACCGTCCCAGTCCCCTGACCTGAACCCTATAGAAAATGAGAGGGGTGAACTGAAGAGAAGAAGCACCAACATGGATCTGGGAATCTGAAGGATCTGGAGAGATTCTGTATGGAGGAATGGTCTCTGATCTCTTGTCAGGTGTTCTCCTAACTCATCAGGCATTATAGGAGAAGACTCAGAGCTGTTATCTTGGCAAAAGGAGGTTGCAAAATGTATTTAATAAAAGGGTGCCAATAATTGTGGCCAACGTGTTTTGGAGAAAAGCATGTGATTTACCCCCCACTTTCAGTTCTTTTACTTCAATGAAAGGTTAGATTTTTGTGAATTTTTTGAATAAAAGATCAAAAGGATAAACAATCCAGATTTATTTTTTACACCCATATTTGATCATATTTACCAGGGGTGCCAATAATTCTGACCACCACTGTAAATCCATGATATGCTAATTGTGGAATAGTGTTTTGCTTTGTAAAAACCACTATGATTATGGCTGGAGTTAATAACAACTCATCTCTCCAGTTGCTCTATTAACAGTCACTTATAAGACAAGCTCAAAATATTCAACTTCTTGTAGAAGATTCAAGTTTTATTGTTCAAGTTTTATCGAACAATACGTGCAATCTACATTGATCTGAGTGGATGTGTAACAATGGGTTTTTTTGTATGAATGCACAAATTGATTGTTTATTTGAGGATGTGGGGATTTGGGATGCACATTGTAGCCATTTAATAGTCAAATATGTGAGTGGGATGTGCTTCATCAGTATTTACATAAATGGTGCTTGTTTCAATACTGCACAGTATATGATTGTATTGAAAAGAGTGCAAGAAGAAAATCACTATTCTATTCTATTATGTTCTACTTGCAAAATTGCAAATTTGGCATTGATTGCTTTTATACAACAGTTTTATAAACAAGAATATAATATTGAGTAACTTGCTTTTTAGACAAGTTTGGTGTCAATAAGATTTTTTTTATGTTTTTGAAAGAAATCTCATTCTCACCAAGGCTGAATTAATTTAATAAAAGGTATAGTAATATTGTGAAATATTACAATTTAAAATATTTTTTTTTCTATTTTAATATATTTTAAAATGTAATTTATTTGCGTGATGTGAAAGCTGAATTTTCAGCATACATGTCTTCAGTGTCACATGATCCTTCAGAAATCATTTTAATATGCTGATTTGCTGCTTAAAAATAATTTATTCTTATTGTCAGTGTTGAAAACAATTGTGCTGCTTAATATTTTTTGTGAAATCTATGATAATTCTTGTCAGGATTATTTGATGAAGAGAAAGAACTGCAGAAAGAACTTTTCTCACTGTCTCCAAATTTTTGAACGATAGTCTACATGAAAATTGTTGCAATAGAAGCCAAAGCAGAATTAAATGTATATTTTCAAGCAAAATACATACTGCACAATGGCACAAACACAGACAAAAGGAATGGAAATTAACAATGAAAATCCCCAGTGCTGTTAAGAAGTATCAGCACTCTTGGCAGCATGTCCAATCAAATTAAAAGACCAGAAATAACTTTATTTTATTCTGTTCCATTTTATTTTATTCTATTCAATAAGTAAATCACCCAAAGGCAAGCGACAGCTCTACACAACACCAAAAGTCACCAACAAATTTAATCTAGTCTCCTTATAATAAGGCCTTACTTTAAGACTCAAACATACTGCTCTTAATCAGGTATGTAGCGGAATCCAAGTTTAGTAGTTTCCCAGTGATCAGTGCTATTCTGAATGTCTGTAAATAGATCACAGGCATATTTTTGTTGGAGAATAATGATAGGTGAAAGAGAAACAAGACAGAATGCAACAAAAAAGAAACAGTCACTCTTGATTTCAGCTGCAATTCTGAATGCATTTAATGAAGGAGGAAAAGCGCTGACTGACCAATTACTAAAAGCACAAGCCTGTATTTCTGTTTTGGCACACACTGAGGAGTATACTTGCTGCTGAATTTATCGGTCTTATTATCATAACAATGATGCATAGGAACTTGGAGTGGAACAATGTAATTATGCATGGAAATATGATTGGTTTATTTCCTTTCTATCATCAATTCTCGGCCATTCTAATCCACACTGATTATTTAACATAACTCAAAATCGATAAATATACTCATAAAGACACTGGAGATATGCAACTTTACATGATTAAGTGTCAGTTCCATATGCAAACATTTAAACAAACTTTTGACTTTCATTTTGACCTTTAAACTGTTTCCGGAAAGATATGTGTAACTACATGAATCTGTACAGATAAGAGCATGAATACTGTGCATGGTATCGGTGTTAACTCCGAGATGTGTGTGTCGAGGTCAGTGATATCTAAAGTGTAATGAGCCCTAACCATTCTGTTGCACTGTACTGTCATTCATCATCAATCCAGGCACCCAGCCACACTGCTGCAGTCCACCCAGGCGTGAAGACACATCCTGGGCATGCAACCATGAATCAAATACCAACAGCATCGAAAGGGACTGTGAAAACCACCTTAAACAACCTTAACAGACAGGTAGTTTTGATAATAAAATTTTATCTAGTGGTTTTGAAATTTGATTTATATGAATGTGGTAAAAGATGTTATCATAAAGGTCCGTTCACACCAACAACGATAACTATGATGATAACTATATTTGCGGACCATAGCATTATGTTTATTATAACCATGTGCTGTCGCTTTAAATGCTTGAGCTTTTTAAACAGGATGGGTCCTGATTGGCTGTCAATGTTTTTATATTTCATCAGCTGGGAAAAATTAGTTTGAAAGTGAATTCAACAATATCGTTTCTCTGTGCTGTTATCATTTGTGGTGTGGACTCTGCTATTCTTTTATATTTACAATATTTATAATTTTTTAGAACTTTATCATTATTGTTATCATTATAGTTATCGTTCTTGGTGTGAACGGGCCTTAAAGGGATAGTTCACTCAAAAATTAAAATTACCCCATGATTTACTCACCCTCAAGTCATCCTAGGTGTATATGACATTCTTCTTTCAGACGAATACAATCGTCCTGGCTAATCCAAGCTTTATAATGGCAGTAAATGGCAGCCCAAAATTTTAAGCTCAAAAAAGTGCATTCATCCATTATTAAAGTAATCCACGCGGCTAACGAATTTCTTCGTAAATTGAATATGGAAGGCGGTCTGGAAGAAGCTAGATATTTCACTTTATAACATGTTAAATATGGATATTTTTCTTACACAAACGCTTCACTTCAGAAAGCCTTTATTAACCCCCTGGAGTCGTGTTTTTTTTTAAATGGATGGATGGGCTTCAAATTTTGGGCTGCCATTCACTGCCATTATAAAGCTTGGATTAGCCAGGACATTTTTTATTATAACTCCGATTGTATTCGTCTAAAAGATGAATGTCATATATACCTAGGATGGCTTTAGGATTAGTAAATCATGGGGTAATTTTAATTTTTGGGTGAACGATCCCTTTAAATCTTATTTTTTTTTAAAAAACCTCCCTAACTAAATCTGGCATATGTACTTTAAACTCTATGTCATCGATTCAGTTCAAATACAAACTATTTTGTATATCGAACAAACACATCAATAGCAGTGTCAGAGGCTAAATCCTCTGAATGAGCATGTATTGAGCATGTAAAGAAGCTAATGTTTTAAAACGCACAGAAATCACTGCATAATGGACGATACAATAAAATCCCCTGCACCTCTCAACAGCACAGCAGCAATTTCAATAAAAGCAGTTTCTACTGGTTGAAAATATGCCTATATTTACCTTATTGTAAGTTAGTCTAGCGATGTTCGACTGTCTGAAAATGCCTCCCAAACAATGAAGCAAATCTGCCAACTAGGCCACAAGCAATGCATTTGGAGAAGCCCACAATTTTAAAAGAACCAGTTGCTAGGGAACCATGCCATATTACAATTGAAAATATATTTATAAAGGAAATATCCCAACAAATGTACCGTTTAAGATGTTTAAACGTGTTGTGCTACTCTTCTGGGAAAGTTACAGTCACAAGGCCCAAAAAGGTTAAGTCAGTTAGGCAGTTTTTTTTTACGGGGAAAATTAAAAACTAGCCTTATCTCTACAAATGACATTACTAGAAAGGCACTTTTGTTTTTTGCATAAACAATATATCTATATATCAGTCTATAATTGATCTTCATCCAATAGATTCAAAACAGCAATCTAGTTTCCAAAATACATCTCATTTGCATGGATCAAATAAGCTGTACAACATATTTACAGAGGACTTTCTTCAGTTCTACTTAGCATGCTGACCAACAGCTTTCTGCATAAATATGTCTTACCTTGTGTCTGCATTTCAGGACCACCCCATAGGCTCCTTTGGGAAAAAAGGGAAAAGCTTCATATATTCAATTCACAGCGTTTACGGCTTACGCACAAGCAGCTGTTTTATAAGCAATGATATTATTCCTCTTTATGGAATAATATTAACAAAATGTGCACTCACCCTCTCCTACAATCCCAAGGACCTCAAATTTATTCATCACATTACCGATGTCAGGAATCTTCATCAAGTCAAAAGATGGCGAAGTGGTGCATGTCTGGGCTGAGAGGAGTGGAAGGCCAGAGGATGGGACAGAAATTGGTGCTTGAACGGGTCATTGCAGCAAAAATCTGCTCCCGGTTGCTCTTCTCATAATCCACACACACACACACTGACACACATTCCTGCAAACTAATACACTACGCACGCACACACACTTGCTCACCTGAGGAGGAAGAGGGCAGATTTTGCAGAGAAGGGGTCAGGTACAGTTATTCATGCATACTGTATCTTTGTATAGATGTATATACTGTATCTATGTATGTTTCATGTGAATATGCATCATATGTATGATGTGCATCAATGCAGTGGTTTACATATAATGCATATGCATTAAATGACATTAATTACTGCTCATATTTTGTCTCATTTTAGTGAGAATGCATATTTTTAGGATGGTCATGATTCCGTTTGTCTGAGGTGATAATAAACAAGGGCCACATATCTTCAAAACGGATAGTTTTGGGAATAGCAAAACAACACAGCTTTTAACGAGATTTACAGGTGGGTGAACAAGGACAGCCTGAGAATCCTCTGCCAAACCAAAAGTCAGTGATGTAATGTGCTGAAAACACAGATGGACATCATCTCAATCACCTCAGATGTGCGACAGGTATCATCTGCATTTTATTTGTGGGCAGTACCCGTTGCTTTTGCACTTAAATGCATTTCCATACGCGTTTCGAAGGTCATGTCGTGATACCGACAGCTTCTTGTATGTTTGTGCATTGTGCATAAAAGAGGCGCATGTCTGCATCTGATGTGTTGTGCGGTATATGCGCGTGCGTAAGTGTGTGCGCGCGCTGGAAATATTCGTAGGTGGATGAAAGTTCTATCATTATTTTAAGCATCTTATCCACCTGAGAGTATCAAGAAATGACTGACAGACCACAGCACTCACACCCACTCTTTAATGAACAGTAAAATATGATGGGTTAAAAAAAAAAATCACAACGATTTATACAAAGTGCCCGGCTAATATAAAGACAATTTACATAACCAATACTGCCTTAAACGCACGACAAAAAATGATAACAGGTGACTTCGGTCTCCTGGAGTGTGTGGGCAGGAGGTGTGCGTGTTTGTGCGTTCACATCAGAAACACCAACGATGTAACAGCCACAAACATCTAACATCCAGCGTAAAAACAAGCGCAATGACAATATTGTTCATTTATGGAAAGAGCTCCAGCCAGAATACTCACATATGTCCAAGACAACGATGCGCAAACTGTCCTCTTGCCTCGACAAGTAACGATGTTTTCATTTTCACCTGCAGTGGTAACCCATCATCACAGCTGCAACCGTATCCACCTTCATTCTGAGCCATTGACAACCTAACAAGGCGAACTTACGCATCGCAGTATGGCGAAGGCTCGGTTCATGAATATTAAGCGCGTCACGCTGACGTTGCCTGGTAACCTTGCAGAAGCGTCCAGTCACGTAAGATAGTTAATATTCATGAGCCAGGCCTTTGCTGTAGTAGGGTTTTTAAATTGGCGAAAAGGCGAAGAGGCACCAAGCTGAGTGAGTGGCGGACTGCTCACACCAATAGCGTCCGAGCCGAACCTCTCTGCGGCCAATCACAATGGAGGAAAGCTCAGAATGGTCCAGTAGCGAAGGATCGTCTTTGGCTGGGTTCGGTTGAGCAATGATAATATGCATTCCTGCTCGGATGTGTTAGGCTACATTTCATACATGCATACATCCAAATTGATATGCTCGTTTGGCGAGGCTGTGCTTGTGTGTGTGTGTGTGGGCTGAGCTGAAAGATCAATTCAGCAGACAGCTCACACTGTTTATTCTGCTGAAAAGAGAAAGAACAAGCCTATATCCTATAGATCATGACTCTATCTATCTGTCTGTTTGTTTCAGACTATATCTATCTATCATTGCATATGATATGTGTTAGCCTGTTTTAAACTTGTGCATTTAGGTTTTTCCTTTTTGACGCATGTAATCTGACCTATGTAATTGTATTTATTGATCAGTTTTGTAGCTATACAATATTTCGTAGCCTATTTGTACTATGCCTATTTATTTAGACCTATTATTATCATTATCCAGGGCATTCTAGCAGAATGGCATAATACGTCACTCTTAATAAACATTACATGAAAAAAATGCTAGGTTTTCCTACAATTTTTTCCCCCATTTAATATAAGAAACCTCGACACAGGAAGGCTGACTGCATGGATTGATTCTTCTGGAAAAGCGCATGGTGCCATCTAGCGATTCTTTCCATCTGAAAAGTATCACATGCAATACATGAAACTTACAAATACATTAATACAAAAAAAACTTGTTTTGTTAGTGTTATTAACAGCAGTCACGCTCTTAAAGCCTAATGTAACCCCCATTCCACACTGGATTATAGGCTAACCTTTAAGTTATAAATATATAGATAATTTAAAAACACTTTTTATATGTGACGATACAATATGCATATTTGCTGTATTATTAAACCAGATAATGAATTCCCATTTAATCAAGTAGACTACCTCATGAATTACATTTTTATATTAGCCCTATGTTTAATTGTAACACCTTGATATTCCTCATATAGCCTTATATTTTACCCAACTCACTAATAATTAATCTGTAAACAAGAGAACAAATACCCTCTTAAATTTCATTCTACTCCATTTTTAGAATGTCACTCGAATTCAGTTCCCATCGGTTCAGCGTGTAAACGTGCATTAGTAAAGGAATATTGGGAGTTTGAAATTCGATTTCACACGTACAAGATGATCTGTAGTTCGATGCTCCATTGATATAAATCTAAAGCCACAGATGCTGCTGGACATGCGCGGATGTGCGAAACATGGCGGCCTAGGTCCAATGGAAAGTAAAGGAGAACAGCAGCACTGTCCGACCTTACACGGTGAGCGAACATCACTGGCACATTTGTCATATTTATTATATTTAATTAATCGTACTGCCGTGTATGGTGCATCTATTCGCTCGTTTAGTATCTCAGGGTTCACACTGATGCGGAAGCTGAATGCATGTTTACATAGGGGATGATGTTATGTGCGTGTTTTCTTGCGTCTGTTATTCCCTGACCTAAAACAGCTCGCTGCCTCTCTCTAATTGGCACACTGGCGTTGAGTGCATGCGAAAAGCTATTTACAGGGCATCAAAAAGTACGGCAGATATACGTGTTATGTATTACATGCATAAATTTGCTTTAAAGCAATAACAATAATATTATTTTACAATCTCCATATGTTTATGACACTGGCATCTGTTCCACCCGTGACAGAAGGATATTCACTGTTTATGTGACACTCATTGTTTCAGTTTTTTGTCAGTAAAAGTTATCAAAATAATTTACAGATGCTAAATTTATATTTTTTTCAACATGCTTATTTAATTGAAATAAAGGTTATTTTCAATTAATCATTCATATCTCGGTGTGTCATGCGGAGAAATGAATTCTGGCATTTTGACCCATTAAATGAAAATGAATGCATAAAAACATTTGTTAGTCCTATAACAATATATTCATCATTCCATATAACAATGTTTTTCCCCCTTTCCATAATACTCTGAGGGTTTTGCATTTAAAGCATGTTTTTTCATTTACCCATGAGGTTTTTTTTTTACCCCCCAAATAACATCACATCAATGTTTGATATCAATGACAATCTAGACAACTCTTGACATTTTCTGTAAAATCAGAACATCCATATTTACCCCGTCCCAGCAGCCATGTCTAAAGAGAAAGCTTCCTCTTTGGGGGGTGTGGTGCAAGGGCCTTGAAAAGACAGACAGAGTGAGAGAGACCACAAAATGCAGACATCATCTGTTAATGGGAGGTGTTGGAATCCTTTTCATGTGCTGCGGCAGACTCCCACAAATGTACACTGGCTATTGACCTTTTTACGGCGGTTTGGAATCTTTATGACGAGTCTCTGAATGGGATTCACAGCTTAAGACATAAGAATGAGGAGGAGAAGAGGGGGAGAAAAAGAGAGAGAGGTTGTCTGCTAGCTAGACAGAAGTGGCTGGTAGTTTCAGAGCAGAAACATTGGCGTGACATTGAAAGGATTGTATCTTTCTTTAGTTTCCCCACAAGTCGGACATGTTTTCAGGATTCTCTTTGGGGCATTTTGGTTTCAGCATCATCTGCAGAATTTTGCTCAATCCTTTGGCTGGATAAGAAAGTAAGAAACAAAGCAAAAATACATGTTTTTATGGCATGTCTCTTGAAGAAAAAAAAACTCTTAACCCTGTAGTTTCAGTATGTCCAAATGTAATTTAATGAATATTTAAATGCGGTGTTGGGTGTAATGCATTACTAAATAATTACTGTAATTTTTGTTCTTGAAAAAGTAAAGTAAGGGATTAATCTTATTTTTTTCTGAAATGTAATTACAGCTTTTGCTTCTGCATTAAATACTGTATAGATTATAGAGCAATTCTATATAAAACAATAGTGCATTTAACATCAAAGTGTATGTAATTTGGTCAGTTCAAGAATAATTGTAGCAATTTTATATTATTTATTTGACAGAATTAAAAGAGCAGTTTCATGTCTATACTTGTATTGTTCAACTGGTTGAGGCTGATATGGGATTTAGAAAGTAATTAGTAATAAGTATGTAATTACACTTTTGAAGATGTAATAATAGCTAGTAATTGATGACTTTTTAGAGTAACTTACCAAACACAGTTTGGTCCTTAATAACCACCTGGTGCTTCTAAATTCATATTTGTATATAAAAGACAACCAGAAACTTTAAACGCACTTAATTGGTTAAGAGATTGAAGGCTGCAGCATTATATTTGTTAATAACATTTCACTTTTGCGAACTAAAAAAAATTTATTTGTTGATGGGATTAAAAAAAACATAACAAAAACTAAATTTTTTGGTCTATATTTGTTTTTTACTTAGCTTTGTTGAATATCCCATTAAGAATCATTTAGTGGACTAACATAGGATTAAAAGGGAAGTCCTTCATCCCACTGTCAGTTAGCACAGGACGTCAGCTGCAGCCAATTTCCCCCAAACTGAGATGTGACTTATCACTTGCTGAGAGAGCCGAGGCTTTGATCAGCGAGCGCAGGGTCCCTCAGAAGCTCAGTAACTCATTATGATGTCAAATAGAAGAAAAGCTTTCCTTAGTCGAGTGCTTTGATTCTCTAAAGGTATTTGTGATTTAGTGATAATCTTTTTTTTGCACAGTACAATGTTGGTGGAATAAATTGCACTCAGATGCCAGTAGGGAGTATAACGTATAATCCCTGTCTTCTGTAATGCTGTAATATGGTTTCCGGGACGAGTTCATGAACTCTGGGCCATAGCTGATCTCTCTAGTGATAAAAGAAGAGACTATTATTTACAGATAACTTGATCTCACTAAAATTGATTTGAATATAAGGTGAGATTTATTTTTTCACCAGGGATGCTTTTATTTGATCAAAAATACAATAAAAGAGTTATATTTAGAAATTAAAATAATTTTATAATTTATTTCAGTGAATTCCATAGCTTAATTTTCAGTGTTTAGAAATCAGTGTAATGTGCTGATTGCTGCTCAGTGTTGAAAACAGTTATGCTGCTTAATATTTTTGTGGAAACTGATTTTTTTCTTCAAGATTCTTTGAGTAAAAAATTCAAAGAACAGCATTTATTTATAATAGAAATATTTAAAAATAGAAATCATTACAAATCATTATAATCATTATAAATGTCCTACGGGTAATTTTTGATCAATTTAATGCATCCTTGCTGCACTGTAAAGAAATATTGTTGGTTTAACTTAAAGGGGTCATGAATTGAGAAATCAACTTTTCATTCAGCCTTTGATATATAAAAGTTCATTGTAATATAAGAATATAAGTTTTGGAGCTGAAAACTTCCTTGTTAGTCAAAGAAAAGCTTTTATTGACAGCTGGCCCAGCAAACACTCGATCTCAGATGTCAAGCTGTGATGTCAGAGTGTGGTGAAACACCGCCTCAACGGAAGAAGAACGCCTGATTCTGTAGCCCCGCCCACCGATTTGTGCATGGCATGTTATAGATAAAAAACATAGACCTACGTGGAGCTAAACCAGATTGAACTTCCAAGCAATAAACATGCTGCATAAGCTTCATTTGGATTTCAGTGTTATGAATGCATGGATGAACTTTATTTTTAATGAATATCCAGCTCACGTGGGTAAGACATTGCGCGTTTGTTCCTTCATTTCACCATGGATTCATTTGTAAACAAGAGACTGGATTTGCAGACAGGATGAGATTACATGAATGAATGAAGCAACACACTAATATAAGTTTTATATGTGATAATATTGCAGTGTTACAGATCGTTTTATATCTATTGATTATATGTACGTGTCTAACTGAACATAACTTACCACGCTGTCACAGGCTGGAGAATACTTTATTTGATCAGACTAGAACATGTATGGGCCAGGGCTCGCAAAGCCCAACTTCTAAGGCTATGCGTTTTTCAGACGGGCTACCAAAACGTATCACCGGCCTGCCGACGGGCTATCTTAAATAGTGAAATAACAAATAGTGTTGTTCACTCTCTTGACTTGATATTTGAAGAAAAAATACAATCATGCTGATTTTTCTGACTTTCAGTGAGGCTTGTGTGTGTGTGTGTGTGTGTGTGTTAGTGATGCGGTTCGCAGTTATATACACCGATCGGGCGGGCCAAGTAATAAAACATAACATTCCAATTAATTGCGGGTGGATGAGAGCTAAATCATTTTGTTTGTTTGATAAAGACATTTTGTGAGCCCTGTGGGCGAATCATCCCGGTTGCCAAACAATTTCAAAACAATTCCGCTTTCGCTTTTCGAAACAATTTCACGGGGGAGCCGAAGCTCATTGTAATATGCAAAACTGTTATCCAATCATAGCAGTGGGAGTTTTATTCCAAGTCTTCAATGCGGCACGCCTATAAAAACCGAGCGTTCCAGGAGAGAGGCTCAAAACCAGGGCAGAAAATAGCCTATTACTTACTCATTATGTTTTTGAATGTAAAAACTACGCAAACGTCATAAGTTGACCTCAGACAACAGTATAAAAACATTTTAAAAGCCAGTTCATAACCCCTTTAAAAAAGTACGTTTCCTGGTTGCCTTAAAAAATTTAGTTTATTGAAAGTGAATACAATGAAGGATATTGGTTGGTTTAATAGAAACACAACATATTATGTTATCTGAACCACATTAATTATCTAAATTAAGTTGACAAAAGATAAAAAATTTTAATAACTTACTTTTTCTTTCAGTTGGTTGTTTAGGATCTGTCCAGTTTCTGTCCACTTCATGTGGTTCTCCAGGTCACCATGGGCAAAACCCATCAGAAAGGTCAAAACTGCTACTTCATGCCATTTTGATATTTTAAACCGTCAACATTTTTTGTTAGTCCTTTTTTATAATGAAGTAACTTATTTGTTATTATTCTCTAGTTTTTTGATTGACTATATCTTTTTAATTGCAGACAAAAAATCAGGGCGGAATAATGAGGATTCACTCCCTTCAAAAAAGCTCACTGGTACAGCCTTTCTTTCTTTCCTAACCTGTAAGGAAACAAAAATATATACTGTTTACTTTATCTCATACTTCCTGGTCTACATTTCTCTCCCCTGCTCATTCATCAGAGCTGTTCAGCTGGGAAATGTACTTGAGAGAGACTTCAGCCTGTCCTGCTTCCCCCAGCTGTTTTAGACAGGTAGGTCTCTTAATGATGCTGCTTTTCTGCCAAAATAAAAGGTTGTTCCATGGATGGTTGCTGCTTAATTTGTTATAACTGATATATTTGTTATTCTGTAACTCCTTACAAGATTAATGTGTCTGGATACCAGAGTTATGAGTCATTTAAATTCCAGTTAAATTAACAATTTAGAATTTAATCTGAATTTAAAGAAGTGGAATTAAAATAGTATGATATTAATGTAACTGCTGAAAGTGTTGTTTTTAATGATAATATGTTAGTTCTTAATATTAAAGTTTGTAAATTGTATTCTTCCACTACCGTTCAGAGGTTTAGGGCCAGTAAGAGTATTCTTTTTTTGAAAGAAATTATTACTTTCATTCAGCAAGGATGCATTAAATCAATCGCCTTTCTTAAGACCTTTATATTAAGCACAACTGTTTTCAACATTGATAGCAATAAGAAATGTTTCTTAAACACCAAATCAGCATATTAGTATGATTTCTGAAGGATCATGTGACACTGACTGACCCTACGACCCATATATATATATATATATATATATATATATATATATATATATATATATATATATATATATATATATATATATATATATTACACTCACCTAAAGGATTATTAGGAACACCTGTTCAATTTCTCATGAGGCGGATGGGCTACAACAGCAGAAGACCCCACCGGGTACCACTCATCTCCACTACAAATAGGAAAAAGAGGCTACAATTTGCACGAGTTCACCAAAATTGGACAGTTGAAGACTGGAAAAATGTTGCCTGGTCTGATGAGTCTCGATTTCTGTTGAGACATTCAGATGGTAGAGTCAGAATTCGGCGTAAACAGAATGAGAACATGGATCCATCATGCCTTGTTACCACTGTGCAGGCTGGTGGTGTAATGGTGTGGGGGATGTTTTCTTGGCACACTTTAGGCCCCTTAGTGCCAATTGGGCATCGTTTAAATGCCACGGCCTACCTGAGCATTGTTTCTGACCATGTCCATCCCTTTATGACCACAATGTACCCATCCTCTGATGGCTACTTCCGGCAGGATAATGCACCATGTCACAAAGCTCGAATCATTTTAAATTGGTTTCTTGAACATGACAATGAGTTCACAGTCACCAGATCTCAACCCAATAGAGCATCTTTGGGATGTGGTGGAACGGGAGCTTCGTGCCCTGGATGTGCATCCCACAAATCTCCATCAACTGCAAGATGCTATCCTATCAATATGGGCCAACATTTCTAAAGAATGCTTTCAGCACCTTGTTGAATCAATGCCACGTAGAATTAAGGCAGTTTTGAAGGAGAAGGGGGGTCAAACACAGTATTAGTATGGTGTTCCTAATAATCCTTTAGGTGAGTGTATATATATATATATATATATATATATATACACACACACACACACACTATATTGCCAAATGTATTGGGACACCCCTCCAAATCATTGAATTCAGGTGTTCCAATCACTTCCATGGCCAAAGGTGTATAAAATCAAGCCTGCTTCTACAAACATTTGTGAAAGAATGGGTCGCTCTCAGGAGTGAATTCAAGCGTGGTACCGTGATACGTGTCTATTCGTGAAATGTCCTCACTACTAAATATTCCACCGTCAACTGTTAGTGGTATTATAACAAAGTGGAAGCAATTGGGAACAACAGCAACTCATCCACGAAGTGGTAGGCCATGTAAAATCACAGAGCTGGGTCAACGCATGCTGAGGCGCACAGTGCGCAGAAATTGCCTACAGTCAATAGCTACCGACCTCCAAACTTAGTGTGGCCTTTAGATTAGCTCAAGAACAGTGCGTAGAGAGCTTCATGGAATAGGTTTCCATGGCCGAGCAGCTGTAATGTAAAGCACGTCGCCACTGGAGTCTAGAGCAGTGGAGATGTGTTCTCTGGAGTGACCAATCAGGCTTCTCTGTCTGGCAATCCAAGTCTGGGTTTAGCGGTTGCCAGGAGAACAGTACTTGCCTGACTGCATTGTGCCAAGTTTAAAGTTTGATGGAGGGGGGATTATGGTGTGGGGTTGTTTTTCAAGGGTTGGGCTTGGCCCCTTAGTTCCAGTGAAAGGAACTCTTAATGCTTCAGCATACCAAGACATTTTGGACAATTTCATGCTCCCAACTTTGTGGGAATAGTTTGGGGATAGCCTCTTCCTGTTCCAACATGACTGAGCACCAGTGTACAAAGCAAGGGCCATTAAGACATGGATGAGCGAGTTTAATGTGGAGGAACTTGACTGGCCTGACCTCAATCCGATAGAACATGTTTGGGATGAATTAGAGCGGAGACTACAAGCCAGGCCTTCTCGTCCAACATCAGTGCCTGACCTCACAAATGGGCTTCTAGAAAAATGGTCAAAAATTCCCTTAAACACACTCCTAACACCTTGTGAAAAAGCCTTCCCAGAAGAGTTGAAGCTGTTATAACTGCAAAATGTTGACAGACATAAATGTTGTGATATTATTTCCATCAAGAAGTACATACATTTTTGATCAAGATCTTGTATTGCCAATGCAAGAGTCAAGCAATGTGTCAAGTCTCCTCCAGCACATCCCAAAGACTTTCAGTGAATTTAAGGTCTGGACTCAGAGGTGCCAATTCACGATTCTTCATGCTCCCTCCCAACCATTCTTTCACAGTTTGAGCCTGATGAATCTTGACATTTTTATCCTGGAATATGGCCATGATGTGTCTTCCTACGTTTGTTTAAGAAATGAAAAGCTACACACTCCATCAATTAGGGTTAGAAGAACTGTTGCCAAACATATGACATGCTAGAAACATAACCACTCTTAAGCTCTTTTGTGCTCTTTACATTATTCACACATATATATTATTCACAGTATTTCATTAACATTTCATGGTAATGTTCTCTCTTTCTCTCTACATGCAGTCCAGAATCCCTCCCAGTAATGATTTTAAAGTGGGAATGAAAGTGGAGGCTTGTGACCCGAGGAATTCCACCTCTGTGTGCATCGCCACAGTGATGGGGTTAATGGGCGTGCGTCTGCGGCTCAGATTGGATGGCAGTGACAACACCAATGACTTCTGGCGATTGGTTGACTCCTCTGACATTCAACCTATCGGCACGTGCGAGAAGAGTGGTGACATGTTGCAGCCACCACTGGGTAAATTCTGCACTGAAGCATTCTAGGATATAAACCAGCAAAATAAGATGCATTGGAGAAAATTAAAACATTGTTTTCCAACTAAAATAATGTAAACACAAACTAAAATATAAGTGGTCAGAATATTAGTGTAAAGGTTCAAAATAAAGTTAAGGTCTGAATAATTTGGTTTTGAGATCAAATTGCTGTCAATTTAAAGTGTTTTGTGAAAAACAAAGATCCCATATGAGTGATTCTATAATTGGAGATACTTTTATATACATTTTTACTATACATTAATAATTCAGTGTTTGCCAAACACAAGTTACTTCCTTTTCTTTCTTTTTTTACTTTTAATGAACAATTAATTTCTTTATATTATTGTTTGTCAACTCTGTTACAGACAAATTAGGCAATGTGTAGAAATAATATTGGTAACAGTGTGGCAGTGTGTAACAGGATTGACAATTTTAAACTTTTTAGCCAAAAATGAATGAAATCATGATTAAAAGACTTTTAAGCAACCCACTGTGTGATTAGTGATAAATTCTGTTTTCGTTTTGATATTGTGGTAACAATTTTGACGTTTTACATAAGAACTTTTTAGGTTAAAATATTTTCTGTGTGACATAATTTCCTGTATTACATAGTTGTGGGAGATAATTCCATCAGTTTAAAGGCAAAGTATGGTACGGAAACAGAATTGACCTAAGATTTATGGACGGACATGTTTTTAAACAATGTTGTAGAATTAGGAAAATTACAATTTAGGCCTTTGATTTTCAGCTATATAAGACACTTTTTTATAGAAAATATTACATTGTTATTGCCTGTAACATCTTGTGATCCATGGCAATGTGTAAATTATTAAAATAATTAAAAATATAACAATTTGAAATAAGCTGAAAAAAAGAATGACTTTGAATACCAAATGCACCTGCAATTATAGAATCACCCATATGATGGTCCTTTGGATAGTTATATCACTGTTATAATGAAATGTGCTTTATAATGAAACAGAATTGTGCTGTGTTGATAAGAATCTAGTCATTTTTTTCTTCTTTAAATGAAGCACAATACTGATTTGAAAGTGAACTTTTGCCAAGCATACTTATGGAAATAATATATTGCCTGTTTATACCCATCTCCAGGGTTCAGAATGAATGCTTCTTCGTGGCCCATGTTCCTATTAAAAACACTAAGTGGGGCAGAGATTGCTCCAGCTTCAGCCTTTAAAAAGGTAATTGCTTAAAATGCTAACCATGTTAACATGCTTTTCATTATGGAAGCTTGTTGCCGCCACAGAATAGCGTTTTTTTTTGGAATCCTTTTTTCCCCTCAGAATTACGTGATATAAACAATTACGCAGTTATACAGTCAGAACTGTGAGACATAAATTAGCAATTGCGAGCTATAAAATCAGAATTGCAAGATATAAAGTCACAATTTTGAGAAAAGAAGTCAGAATTGCGAGCTTCCATATTTCATGGGTCTATGAATAAAGCTTTGAAAGAAATGGAAAGTGGAGAGTTTGTTCCCCAGACAGCAACATAGTGTCGGAATCCACATGTACCAGATGTGGCGCAGATCTGGGCCGACACTATGTTGCTGTCTGGGTCCACTACACAAATTTAAATAAATAATGTAACAAATATTTGAACTGATTAGAGCTAAGCATAAACACAACTTTTTAAAAAGGAAAAAAAATATCTAGGCTATCTTATATTTTGAGGAATCAAAATTAATTTATGTACTGTATTTTGAAATTAAGTTTGTATATGGATGATCTGTTTCCTGTGAATGCCTCAGGAACCGTCCAAACCCACTCAAAACTACTTCAAACCTGGTATGAAATTGGAGGCAGTGGACAGAAAAAATCCTTACCTCATCTGTCCCGCTACCATCGGAGAGGTGAGAGGGGACAAGATATTCATCATGTTTGATGGCTGGAGAGGAGCTTTCGATTACTGGTGCCTGTATGACTCCAGGGACATCTTCCCTGTGGGTTGGTGTCAACTGACCAACCACGGTCTGCAACCTCCTGGCAACTGCTGTGAGTACAGTCTCTGACCACTAGGGGACACTACAGTTCTGTGTTTCTTCACTGTGTACAGAGAAACGTCATTGCCTCATGTTGTTTGGGAGGTGTAATGGGATGGGGGTGGGGTGATGTGATGTGATCAATCAAGAGACTAGAGAAACCACCTTTTTTTATAATGAGCATACCTTTACTTAATTTTGAAAAGAAGTTTAAAGAACTCTGTGTTCAAATATTTAGTGTCTTCAAGACCAAATGAACAGTGACTTCGACTGGTCCAGTTGGCACAATTTTGCAGTTTCTTGCTGATGAAATATTTATAATATACCCTACATGATTTAGAAATTTGAAAACAAGTTTTTCAAGTTGAAATAATTTATTTTGATAACTTAATTATTTATTAAATGAAAATGGACCTTTTTTGTATGGTAAGATTTTGTAAAAGCTTCCTTTAGGTTTTTAATCAACCCCACCCACTGTTGTGTAGTGTTTATTACTATTATTTTAATAGATAATTGATGTCAAATGTATGCAGAGGTGTCAAAAGTATTCACATTCATTACTCAGGTAGAAGTATAGATACTAGGGCCATAGAAACAGGCCATTAAGGACAAAAGCTTAGGCCGCGCCACAGGGCCTATAGTGCACTACCCCACCTCCTCAAAAAAAAAAACATTTCTAAAGGCCATAATGACTATAATGTTATATTAAAATGTTAATGTTGAAAAATTTGGGATGCAGTAGGCTACCTGTTTCATTGCCATACCAATCAAGGTTGATAAGTACCATTTTATCTCCTTAAGACATAATGTTTTCTCAGGAAAACGGATCAAATATGACTATATGTCCAGGTGGAAACTGTCAAAATGGCAATCCCTCAGAAAAACACATGCATCATTTTCCATGTCAACAGTAAGAAGCCAATTTAAGTGCAAAATAGGGATGGAACGATTACCGGTTTCACGATAAACCACAATAAAATGTACTGACGGTTAGTAATATCGTTTAAAATTTAATTATCATTAAAACTATGTTTGATTAACACGATTTTGAAAACTCGTGGTAAATCCTGTCCAGCCAGCATCAGTCTAGCGCAGGCGCAGTGTTTTTTGAATGAGAAGAAATGGCAGAACGCAGTGACAGCGCCGGGAGATTTTTCAGCCTTCTAAAAGGACCAAATCTGAGGTGTGGACATATTTTGGCTTTTACAAAAGTCCTGAGGGAAACTTAATCGAAGATGGTCACCCTCTCTGCAGAACATGCAAGAAGAAAGTCACTGCAATAGAGGGAAACACTTTAAATCTGCGAACGCAAGGCAAGTGGACTTTGACCTCAATACTACACAATTTCACCATCGAGCTAGGTTCATCTTTGATTACCCCTTCAGAGTCGGTCAGAAATCTCGGAGTAATCTTTGATGACCAGCTGTCCTTCAAAGACCACATTTCAAAGACAGCTCGGTCTTGCAGGTTTGCCCTGCACAACATCAGAAAGATCAGACCGTTCCTTACAGAGCATGCAACACAGCTTCTTGTCCAAGCCCTGGTCATTTCTAGGCTTGACTACTGCAATGTGCTTCTGGCTGGACTTCCATCGTGTGCGATCAAAACACTTCAATTGATTCAGAACACAGCGGCACGTCTTGTCTTCAACGATCCCAAAAGGGCCCATGTCACACCTCTCTTCATCTCTCTGCACTGGCTACCACTCGCTGCCCGCATTAAGTTCAAGGCTTTGACGCTTGCTTATAGATCCACCACAAGCTCAGCACCCGCATACTTCCACTCAATCCTACAAGTCTACACCCCTACCAGAAGCCTCCGCTCAGCTAAAGAGCGGCGGCTGGTGTTACCATCCCAGAGAGGCATGAAATCCCTCTCTAGAACTTTTTCATTCACTGTTCCTGGCTGGTGGAACGACCTTCCCACCTCCATCCGGATGGCAGAATCACTAATATCATTCAAAAAACAGCTAAAAACCCATCTCTTCCGCGAGTACTTAATCTCATCATAATAATAAATAAAAAATAAAAATAAATCTTTCTTTTTCTTCTACCTTTCTCTACACCCTCCCTATTCTAGCTTACGCTACTCTGAGCAATGCCCAGAACTTAGTATTTAAGGCACTTCTTGCGTTTCTACGCCTCTTCATAACGAATCGCTTCCTGCACTCCTCAGTTGTAAATCGCTTTGGATAAAAGCTTCTGCTAAATGCATAAATGTAAATGTACTAAAACTACGTCTGGGAAATAACGCTTCCACGAAGAAAAGTTCGCAGCAATTGACTTTGAGCGACTTTGTTTTCCTCAGTTCAAAACTTACATTTCACATGTATATTCTCCATCTGTAGATGTTAGAAACTCGTGCAAACCAACTTCACATTTAACGAGCGCTAGATACCGCACGCATGCGCGCCAAATACGAGTGCAATAATTCTGACTAAAATATAATTTTTTTTGTGTAAAATTTGTATGCGATATTTTATAACACCAGAAATATCTTCTAAGTATAATCATTTATATTTAGAATGTTGGATAAGTTGCAGTGAACTTATAGCTCATTACACTCATATATTTTATACTTGTAAAATAATAATTTAAAAAAATTGGATAAGTAATTCAGCGAAGAATTTAGGAAACCAAATATAAGATACAAAATATAGTTTTGGGTATAGGAACTATGCTACTAAATAAAGAGTTATAGGCTACTTATTTCGAATACTGAGAATTGCAGCTTTTAAAGCAATAACACATTTTTTGGAGAAAGCAATAGTTTTAAATTATTTAGTTTCTAAAGTACACTATGGAGAGGATAACATGAAATTAATAGCAAAAGTAAACATTTTGAAAAGACATGGGCACCTCTAAAATTAAAGATTAGGCTATTCTATAAAATAAAGATGCATTTTACATTAATTATCTTTTTTATATAACCCAACCTCCCTTTTAATTTACTTATTTATTTACTTATTTGATGTTTAAATAATATTACTTGAATTATTAATTAGGAATTATGTGTCATTACACTGTAAAGAATCCAACTCACAAAAATTTAGACTAATGATTATGTTTTAGTTAACTGGACAATTAAATGCAAAAAAGTTGGCTTAACTAGTGAAAAGAAGTTGGTTCAACAATCGTTGGACCAACATATTAATTGTAAATTCGATTTGTAAATGCAAGTTAACAAGCATACAAGTTGAAAAAAGTTACAAATGCATTCTGGGTGCATCATGCAAAACTCATCCATGGCTCCCAGAATGCATTGCGGCATGAAGCATGTCACCATTGTTGAGATTCATAGGCTGATTCTTGATGTCTGTGGGATTAAATCTCACAGGAGGTCAAAGTTCTTGGTGTACGATTGGTTTTAAAACTTATTCGGTTTCTCTGGTTAAAACCGTGCTGGATCTTTTCTAAAATCACAATAAAACAAAGTAAATAATATAGTGCTCATATTAAACTAAGTCATAAAATCAGCTCTCTTGCTTTTCTTGCCATAGCAAACTCAGTTACAGCAGACAGAGAAACATTAACATTAAAAAGTCGTCAAACTGCCAAACTAAAGAAAACACTCATCACCATGATGGTGACAAAAAAATTCCACACAAAATCAAAAAACTATAAAAACACAATCATCAAGATCCTAAATGGGGAGACATGTGACCTTATTCAGTTAATTGAGTTAAGTGAACTACTTTGTTTAAAAGTTGAGTAAACTCAAAAAAGCTGTGCAGCAAGTTGCCTTAAAGTTTAAGTTATGTTAACTTTTCTTTTTTACAGTGTATAAGAGTTTGATATAAATATGTGAATGTTTCATTTTTTATTAATTTATGTATATAGATTTTTTTTGTTGTTGTTGTATTTTCTTTGGTAAAAGTATGTACTTATTGTAGGGCTGGACGATATGGCCAAAATTGATATCACAATATATTTCTTAATTTCGGTCGATACGATATAATTCCGATATCGATATGAACTATATAAAAGCCTCAGAAAAACTGCCAAGAACGCCCACAACAGATGTCTGTACCTACAAAATTCTGAAAAATGCATTTGCCAAGTCTATGAAACCTCCTCCTATAAAACTATACAATATTTTAGAAATAAAAATGGTAAAAATTTTATTTGTATTTAGCCTTCATACAAACAAGAAATGTGAAATCACGTCAAATAAACATAAGACTCACACTTACTTTATTAATATCTTTAAACTATAACAGGCTGATTATATTATTCTTAATATAGATTAAAACAAAAGTGGAACTGCTATATAATCGCCATTGGCTAGTACATTTTTTTATTTACTCGCTAGACTGATATACTATTTTATTTATACGTGCTGTCAAATTGATTTATCAAAAGAAATGTTTGTGTTTACATAATATGTGTTTGTACTGTGTATAATTAAGTATATATAAATACGCACATGCATGTATATATTTAAGAAATGTTTTTTATATTTATATATAAAATAATTATATTTATACATAATATAAATTATATATATATATATATATATATATAGTATATACATGCAAATATTTCTTAAATATATACATGCATGTGCGTGTATTTATATATACATAATAATAATACACAGTACACACACATACAGCCCTAATATACACACACACACACACACACACACACACACACACACGTATGAACATATTTGTCATTTTCACTGAACTTAGGACTGGTGGTGGTGCTTAAGATATTGTTGGTCTAAAAAATTATAAATAGTAATAGATCATATTAATTATTAATAAGATAATAATACTACTACTAATTCTACTATTAACAACTAAGGATTGATGAGCTGCTGGGTTCATGAATATTAAATGACGTTGTTAGCGTTGCTCAAACTGATTTGCTGAAATCAAAACAGGGACGGTAATAGATGAGCGTTAGCCAATGAGATTGCCGTTTGCGCATTAGTCCCGCCCACTACCGGAGAAACAGCTTCTAATTCCAAATGAACTATTTGATAGGAAAATACAAAGAATATCGTTTACATGTAGCGCGTCGATTCTGCGTGGTATTTAAGACTCTATCTATTTGCACGCGCGAGTGTGTGTGTGTGTGTGTGTGTAACACAGCTAGCGCTCTCAGCTCAGAGTTTACGGTACCTCAAATACAGGCACGCTGCTCATCCGTTGAGTTGAACTGAAATAGACAGATCGCTTGACAGAGAGCGAAACAGTTTCTCTGAGTGTTCAGTGAGTGAAAATATATCTATGTTAAACTTATTCTTAGCCTCTAACACACACACACTGGCGAGTAAAATCTGATGATAGATATTATTTTATTCGCCCAGAGTGAAGATTAACTCGCTTTGTAGAGGGTTGTTTTTCCTTACTTGTGGAAGCTCGTTCAGTCACATTTGTATTGCGGTCAGGGGTACTCATTTTGTAGCTAAAACTTGCCGCGTTGGATCTTATTAGCGTACTACTGCGGAGCACTATCTGCGTGTCTGTGGTGTATGTCATCACGCAAGTAGCCAATCGTCTTCTGCTCTTTCTGACGGCTGCGCCCCCTGAACGTCAGTCAGTGAGAAATGCTGTAATGTATATCGAAATATCGGAAATGTGTTTAAAAATCATATCACCGTTATTGAAAAAAATTATATCGTGATTTGTGATTTATTTAAATTTTACATTTTGTGATTTTTAACTTCTGCTTTAAAAAGCTTTTTTTTTTAGATTGTAATGCTCTAATGTTCTTCTCATAACCATCTTGGGCACATGTATAATTTATCATTGTAGCATTATTTAAGTTGATTTTCTGTATACTGTATATTTATTTTTGGACTGATAGTGATGAATAAAGTCACATAATGGTATGCGAGAGAGTCAGCGGTAATATCATTGCGTTCCTATTGGTCCGTGTTAGAGGAGCTCAGCTTAGTTTCCCAGCATAAGTTGCCAGAGTAACTGAGTTTGAACTATTTTAAGTTTGCTTTATGAAACAGAATCCACAGACAATAAGTCTGACTAACCAAAATAAGCCTGGCTTGTATTCTAAACTTGTTTTATGGAACAGCCCTCTGGTGCGATGGATCGCATACAAAACCAATGTCGGAATGGTATATGTTTATACTTCTCATCCAAACACAATCAAATTCACTCTATCCAGATGGCGCGATTTATCTAGTTTAGTATAGGTTTTTTTGTTTTTGTTTTATTACGATGACAAGCCGGAATGAAAACAAGCCGAAATGAAATAGGAGTATCAAAGCTATTTTAAAAATGTAAGGAGTAGAAGTAAAAAGTCGGCTAAAGTATAGATACCAAAAATGTCTACTTATTATAAAGTATTTGTACTTCGTTACTTGACACCTCTGAATGTATGAAAACTCATAAGAGATAACCTATATGCTATAGTTTTTGGCTACAGTTTAAAAGCCCCTTCACACCAAGAACAGTAACTATAACGATAACAATAAAGATATTGTTGTAAAACATGTTCTAAATATAAAAGAATAGAATAGCAATAAAAGTTTTTTTTTTCATTTCAAAGACTGCATTGTTCAATCTCTCACTCGCTCTATTAGACCTATATGTGTGTGTGTTTGTGTGTGTGTGTGTATACTGTAGGCCTATATGTGTGTGTGTATTTGTGAGCAACAAGCAGACACACTGCAGCACTGCAGACACCTAATTCTTCTTGACAGCAACTTTTACTTAACATGCACACTTTGCTGGACTACACATATCATTTCCTGATGTGTCGTAAATCTAGGATGTGATGGTTTATCGCTGTCTGTTGGTGCTGTTCATATGTTTAACCCGTGCTTAAGCAGTTTGTGCGGCTCTGGCAGAATAATTGATGTGAAGTGAATGAAAATTGACTTCTTGATGGATGGTGGTAGTTACGTGTCTCCTATCAGTTCTTCCTCCTCTGAATACTTTCGAGGCATGTTTACTGCTCTCTTCCTGCTTTTACCAGAGCGGACACGACCAGCCTGAAAGGATATTGGGTGTTGGGAGAAGTTTCCCATTTATCCCAGTCAGAAGGTTCTTTAAGTTTGAAGTAGAGCTGCACAATTCTGGAGAAATTGAGAATCTGTGGCCCTTTTTTCCAGCTGTACAAAAGCTATTGTTTCACATACTGTACTGTCTTGATGCATTGAATTGAGAAATTATGTGAGGTAGCCACTGATTTTGGAAACTACATAGAGTTTGATATATTTTATGGCATTCAAATATTTATTTGTTTGTTTTGCTTGAAAGGCATTTCTCCATTAAGATTGTAGTTGAAATGAATATGGCCAAAATAAAGGGATCATGTCTTTGAGACTCAACATAGTTTGAATTGTCTCACAACCGTTGGCTTTTAATTTGGGACTGTTGTAAATTATTGACAGACTGATAGCTTTGATAGTTTTACTGCGAATGCTTGGATCAATCCAAGACTCAGCAGTACTTTATAGTCTGAATGGTTTAAAAGAGCTTTATTCAACAAAAGACTCCTGCTTTCAAATTGCTCCTCTTTACCACCAGTAAATTCTGAACTGAGTTTTATATATATTTATTTATTCTACATTTAATTTTTTTTGCTGAAACTGTAGTTTCCAGCATGCTTTGCTTGGGACTTGACAAGTAGAGTAAATTGTTGATTGTTATTTTGTGTGTTTTTGGCCAAAATGAGAAAAGGGGAAGACTTTATATTGTTTAATGTTTAATTATGTTGGAATTATTAGAACCATTTACACTAGGTTACCATAGTGGAGAAGAGCGGAACAATTGTTTAGGCTGTGGACTGATACAGCACGTTATGTGCTATTGCTGGCTAATAGAATGAAAGCTAGTTAGTACATTTAGTCTTATAAATCAGTCAAGTGACAACAAAAATATACAAAAATAAAATAATTTGATTAAAGAGGCAGGGTCTCAAGCCCCCCTGTGCACACCACTGTTGTTAGGGAGCCATATTAAAATCATTTTGAGACTACTCAATTGGGTTACTTAAAAATGACTTCATTCCATGATGTTGGAATTATGTGAACAAATTATGTTTGTTTAACTTAATTGATTCATGTGGAACCAATGTACATAATTAAATCATGTAATCCAACACACCTTTTTTTCAGTGCAGATAAATTATATATTCTACATTTTTATCATATATACATATGTATGTATATGCGTATATGAAAAAGCAAATGGTTAAAATAAATTCTGATATTTGAATGGAGTCATGAAAGCAGGAACTGTGAGTTTATATTTTTCCTTTGTCTTCATTTGCCTTGCATAGTAGTTTTAACTGATCATTAGTGAATACCACCTTTCTAATGAGCAGTGAAAAAAAACGTGTCTGATGATGTCTTATTTTTTTCTGTATTTCTAGTTTTTCTTGCTGGGTTTTACCTCGGGCGTAGAGCACATTGTGTGTGTGCAGATGTGCATATATTAATAATGTAGCCAAGAACAACAGTAATAAGTGCTTAGTACAAGCTCTGGGCCCGTATTTATCAAGCCTCTGAGAATTACTCACAAGAACACTGCTAAGAATTGACTTAAGAGTAAAAAAATTCTTGGCTCAAAGCTGCGCTTAAAAGTTAGTTATCAAGTATCTCAGTCATACTTCAAGTGAAGTGTAGGACTAAATCTTAAGTGTCAGTCATAGAGATGATTTACAACACTTTGCTGTGCCACAAACAGGATTTTGGATGACGATATAGGCATGGGCCAATCACTGAATAGATTTCCATATTTATGAATATTCTCAGATAAATTCACATTGAATGGTGAAATTCCTAAGAGGAGTTTACATTCAACACACAATAAAGAATGTTCAAGAGAATACATTATGATATACACATTAGAAATGAAAGATTAACACGTTGTCTTACAAATTTAAAATTTTAAAACCACTTGAGAGACCTCTCGAGCTGTCTTAAATAACTGGGAGAGTAAGAGTGATTCTTAGCTTTAAGAGATTTGATAACTTGCTTTTATACTTAAGTTTGAAATTAGGAGTAAATTTCATGAATTCTCAGCATTTAAGACTAAAATAGCACTTTGAGAAGCTTGATAAATACGGGCCCTGCACACATAACAAAGGATTCGCTTGTGGTTCAGATCTGTTGCAGTTAGTTACGGATAAATTAAGCATTTATAAATAAAATAGTTTAAACTTAATTACTCCTAAAAAGAAAAGTGTTCTCAGTTTTTCTGTAATCTGAGAAGAGGTTGGAATATCTGGAGTGTGCTGGTTTGTGTTAGAAAAGTTTGTTTTAATTCAGGTCATCAGTTAAATTTATGTTTCTCATGTACAATTACAACAGAGCTCAAAGATTCAGCCTGTGGCTGTGCCACATAGGAAGCAGTGTTTAAGAGAAAATGAAAGAAAAATGGTCTGTCACATCTTATTTTTTTTTTTTCTCATCTCAGATGAGAAATTGATGCAATGTTGATTGAAAAAAAATCCCCACTGAGTTTGGCGTTTTTGTATTTCTTTGGATTAAATTATTAATTTAAAAACCAACAATCAGCATGCCTACTAATGTGCAGAACAAATTTGGCTTTTTAATATGAATTTAATAATTATTTTATTTCCAATATATCTTTATTTTATTTTTTATTATTTTAATTATATTGTTTCCTTTGTAATGAATTGGGAAATATTTGACTGCTTTTTAATAATAATAAAATTTTTGTTCAGAGCCTAAAACAATAATCCATTATGATTATGTGGCATGCTTTGCCTACATGATCTTCTTCATTTCTCATTTTTAGTTATTTTTAGAGGTGTTTATTAGCACTAGATATGCATTCACCTCTGCTCCTGTTCTCACACCTACAGTGAGAACAATAGGGCAGGTTTTCTTAATAAGTGTTGGAGCTTTCGCACATCTCACACACTTGGGTGGCTTAATGCATTTAAAATAAATGTGTGAGACAAAGCAGATAAATCCAATTTATCTCTATAGGTCTGTTTGTGCATTTGTAATAATCTCCACTATAGATTTATGTCATTTCACAGGATACATCAAAGACTTGAGCTGGGTTTGTTTGGTCTTCTGAATAGGGTTTGGGATTACGACTAGTACCAGATTGAGGTGTGGGTACCAGACTATACCCGCCGGGTGTGTAAGAAAGCACATAAACACTTCCAGCAGGAACATCATTCATGCCTCTCAGGACCCGTTTGCTTCAAACTGGGCGCTCTGAATCTGATCTTCATTAACCTTTTACCCCCTTTAGCCCTAAAAGCCTGGGAGGAGCTTTGAAATGGCAGGAGACTGATTAGTATGGGATGTTGAATGTAAATGTGATAGTTTGTCAGAGTTAATAACAATCATGCCAGATTTATATAAATAACATTTTAATTGTTTTACCGTGTTGTGGAATGTTTTCAAATGTCTTGTTTTTGTACACATTTGTATTTTTATTATTATTATTAGTAGTAGTAGTAGTATTAATAGTAATAACAATAATAATAATAAATGTAATTATTATTTATAAATGTTAGATCAAAGTGTAGACAGTCTAAATCTTAATAGAAAAATACTATTACTACTACTACTAATGGTTGTTATTATTATTATAAATTGTATGTATAGATTTAATCTATACATGTTGATTTAACATTCCTAAAAAATTACTGTTAAATCAATGTAAATAAATAAATAAATGTTAAATCAACATGTAGATTAAATCTTAAATGTACATTTTAAATAATAATAATAATAAAAGTAATTATTATTTATGAATATTACATCAAAATGGAGATTAAATCTTAAATATTGAATATTTTATTCTATTTTAATATTAATGTAATTTGGCGCCCAGTTGAGGACTGTCAACACTGGCTGATAACATGAATACCCCGCCCCCCACCATCTCCCTCCTCATCCTCCTCCTCCTCCACTCCTCGTCCCCGCCTCCATATTAATCAGATATTGCCCGATCAGGGCTCCACCGGCACGGGCTTTGTCATGCGCTTCTGCCACTACTGCTGCTGTTCAAACCGGGTGCGAAAGTGAGCGCGAGCTCCGGTTGTTATATTGCTTTAAAACCAGACATTCTCAACCAAGGGAAATATTTACACCGGAATCGTTGGTGCACAACGCGGATATAGTTGAAAGTTAGCGTTTTGGTGAGTTCCTCTGGCGTATTCCGAGGCTTTTGTCTCTGATGTCTGTTGCTTTGTTTTAGTGGCTTGTGCATTTAGGTCACATGAGTTAAATGTGAGTATATTTTTAGCAAAGGTTTCTTTCCTGTTGCGTTCAGTTTGGCTCTTCCTCTTGTACTGGACTAACACTCCACTTTTATTTCTCTATTTGTGAAAAGCATTCATTGAGCTAAAAGACTATGGCAAGCCGTTTTGATATTTATTTCGTTGAACCAACCAGTATCTATCTTTATTTTACTAGTATTTATGTTTATTTACAAGTAATACAATAGTGACTAGTGTTTTTTTTTCTCTTCAAATTCTCTAATAACTATTTATTAGGTACAATTAGGTATTACTATCTATTCAATTAGTCATTAATATTTATTCTTTGAATGCTAGTACGCACAACTTTTTTTTTTTTTTGCAGTATGCAGTGATTAGTTAGAATGGCTACTACATGGGTCGGTTAAATCTTACAGAATAGATACCAGCAACAATTGGAATACATACCAGCCTGAAATCAATAGTTAATATCTGAACCACGAATTCCATCGCAAAACTACAACGTGTAATGAAAGAATAGTTAGTTGTCAATACACCAGCAAGTGAAATAAATATTAGCATGCAGTGAATAATTATTAGTGACCAGTTGAATAGATGCTTATCACTGTTGGATTAAGTACTAAGATGCTAGTCACTCTTGGACTACTTACTAGTAATAAAAAAAGTAAGCTACTAGTAACAAAAATTATAATATTAAATGATAAAATGGCTTGCCACCCAAAAAAATCCTTAAGAAAAAGAAAAAAAAAAGTTAAATTGTGTGTGTAATATATATATATATATATATATATATATATATATATATAATATATATATATATATATATATATATATATATATATATATATATATATATATATATATATATAAAATGGTCAATCATAAGGTGATCTATTGATAATTTTTCTAAAAAGTTTCTGTAAATTAATGTTTTATGCTATGCTGAATTTACTTCTCAGGTTGTTTTAGCTAGATCATAAATAAATGTCCATCAGGTAGATTTATTCAATAACTGATAAGCTATAACTTCCAGCAGAATAGAAAAAAAATCCTGTTGACTGAAAGGACTAGTAGAATTACAAAGGAAAAGCTCAGAATTTTTATTTTTTTTTACGTACAGAAGCTGCACACATATTTTAAAGCTTTTGTTGAACAACAAGAGCTGTTTTGACTTCAGCTTTTTAACCGATTGCATTGTTTCATTAATTTGCCTGGGGCTCAGGGAACCCTATATCTCCTTTTACCACACACACACACACACACACTTTTCGACGTTACTCCCCCACAACATGTGGTTCTAGTTCCTGCTGAGCTGAATCCGTCGTCAGCTGTAGACGGATTGCCCGGGCGTTCGGGTCTGGTGTGGGGTGAAATGTAAATATTGTGGAAGAGATGGAGTAATTACACTGGTTTTGCCCGGACACCTTCGTTCCACATCAGCCGCAACCTCTCCCGTGACCAGACAGCCAGAAGGGTGTGTGTCTGTGCACTGGGAGTCAACTTGGAGGTCACTGGGTCATGCTGCAGCAGACCGTAGAGAGGTTATTTTTGTGATCTGCAATTAAGAAGCTGATTCGCTTCATTTTTAAATGCATTGGGTAATTAGAGTGCGTAAAGTTTGTTTTTGCATTGTCCGTGACCGAGCTTCTGAAAGTGTTTGTGTCTGTTTGTTTTGCATGTGTGCGCTTAAGCTTGATTCCTTACGTACCTACTTATATTAATAGGATATTTGAATGAGAACTGCCCACTTCCCGACCTTCAAATGAAAGAAAACACTTGTCCATTCCTTGCACGCTTGATCTCCTCTCCTCATTAAACGTCTGCATGGCTCCAGCTTCATTTCTCTTTCCGTTTCCCTCTCGAGGCCCAGGAGAGCAGCTGCACGTAGGACTCTGTAAAAGCTCCCAGATGTACTTAGCAAAGCCGGCTTCTGCTGACTGCCCGTCAGCTGCCCTGTAATATGAGAAGTTTATCTGATCTTAGAGATGGCCCATACAGAAGCAATAATAGGGGGATTTGATGGCATTGGTCTAAAGGAGGTGTGTATGTGTTGGGGGGATTTCACTCCAATGTTGTTTGGTACTTCAAAAGTGTCGACTTGTGCTATTTTACACCTTCATTGATGAATTTGTTTATGCTGAACTGCAGATATTCATTGTGGGTTTTTGAGGAGACGGAAAATAATTTATTCGGTGTGCGCAGATACAGTTTTTATTAGCAAACTCGCATGGATGCATTTAATGAACTTATAACTCAGAGCACAAAATGTCTTTTGTCTTTTTATTGTTTTTTTGCTGTGTCGTTTCTTGTACATCTTCTTGGCAAATCACTTTTTTTTTTAAATTATTTTGTCTTTATTCAGTACATTACATATGCCTTCTTTTAACACCCATGCATTACTTGAAAATATTTTTTCTAAGAAAATATGAAGCGCTTTAATGATGTAGAGTGCTTCAAAAGAAAACCATAAGGTGTTCTTTTAAATGAGACTATAAAGTAGGCACTGCATTTTAAACCAGCAACAAAATGAATAATACATTACCTTGTCCGCTCAGAAATATTCATAGAAAATTGTTTGCTGCTCTATGCTAGATAAAATTGACTTAGAAATAAGATGCAAAGATGCAGTTTTAGCTGTGAACTCCTTCCATAGCCCTTACATACTCGTCACATCTTGCCCTATATCTTGTAATTCTTTCTCCCTATAACGAGAATTACCTGTTGGCCACAGAAAAGAGGCCTTTGACCAGAAAGCCATTCGGGGGAGGCCCACAAAACAATAGGGTGCTGAAAAGCACATGCCTCCTGTGGGGCACAATGGCCAGCTGAAACTGTCTCTCCTCACTCTAGACAACTCAGTTTTTGCGCTCCCCGTATTTAAACAGCTACTTTCAGGACTGTAATGTGATGCTTCTAATATGCAAAATGGCTTCTGAGGAAAAGAATTCAGCAGTATGAAGAAACGGTCAAATTCAAAAGGAAAATATTAAAGTTTGTGGCTCGCCTCATCAAAACGGCAAAACTGCAGAAGTGACTTTTTAAAAAAAATTCTTTTATATTTATTTATATATATACATATATAAATGTAGTATAAATGCCTGTAGGTTTGTGTTGGGGTTATTCATAAATTCTTTGCATATTGTGATAGCAAATGGCGATGCTTTGTGAGACACAGATGGGTGAAATTATTGCAGTAAGAGCTTATTTCATGTTGAATGTCAGTGTAAATCATCTCATTTAACTTGCGGATATTGTGGCAATAGGGCTCAATGTGCAAACTAATGTAAAACATTGGTTTATAGTCATTTTGTGGATTGTACTATGTTGTAGTAACCAGTTGATGCTAGTGATGAATAACCAGTTGATTTTTAGTATTATTAAACCATAACCATGTTGAAAAGTATTATGGTGGGTCTATGGTATTGATGGCATTGTATTACTTTAATATAAACCATAGTACAGTATGATAAACATTCATATACCATTCATGGTATTTAGTTTACATTATACAGAAGCACTTTCATGGATTTAAAAAAAAAATGTCCAAAAAATTATGTAACCACGGAAATTGATGGAATTTATTTATTTTTACAGCGAAATTATAATTAGATTAAAATCTTTAATTAGCATGACATTATTTTAATATCTTTGTATAATATCATAATACTTTTTAAATAACCTTTCTTTCTTTTTTTCTCCCCCACCTTTAGTCAATTTCCCGAAGAATCTTATTCCGGCATTGGGCCGGTCCAGTCATTCTTGGCGCCCAATGCAGTCCCCGTACCGTCTGCCGCACCCTCTGCCCCCTTTGCCAGTGCGCAAGGGGGTACGAGGGAGGAGACCTAAGAGCCAGACCATCGCAATGCTGAAAGCAGCAGCCGAGGCCGCAGCAGCTGCAGCCACCACGTCACA
Organism: Rhinogobio ventralis; assembly: GCA_039654625.1. Classification (NCBI taxonomy): domain Eukaryota; kingdom Metazoa; phylum Chordata; class Actinopteri; order Cypriniformes; family Gobionidae; genus Rhinogobio; species Rhinogobio ventralis. The sequence continues at coordinate 10,760,216 of CM077213.1, forward strand.
GAACGGCCAAACGCATTCGAATGCAGCCAAGAGTCCCATGAGCTCACAGCTTACACCCAAACCATATAAAAAAAGAGGACCCAAACCTGGGAGCAAGGTACAACTGCTTTTTTGTGGTCGGATGGGTCAGTTAATGGGTTTAACTGGGGATTGTTTATTTATTTTTATGATATTTACAGTTACAATCTTAAAGGGATAATCCACCCAAAAATAAAAAAAATTGTCATTAACAAGTATTGTTACAAGATACAATGTTGGAAAACAAGTTTTAATGAGAATTGCGCAAGATGGAGACAGCTGGCATTTAGCATCGACTCATGCGAGAGCCCACGGTGAAGTATAATAATCTGCATGGAGATATGGCGGCAAAAAAAACAAACAAACAAATGCAATATAAATACTAGATGATTAAAAGCTTAGATGAAAATTAGAAATGATTTTTTTTTGTTGAATTACTAAAATTACCTAAACTGAAAGAGAAATAAATTAAAGATAAATAAAATATAAAAAAAAGCACATAACAAATGAAAACTGAAAATATAAAAATAAAAGCTAATTTAAAATATTAACAAATACTATATTAATAATTAAAATACTAAAATAAGTTATTAACTCTCACTCAAACCTGTATGATTTTTTTTTTTCTAATTGAATCTGATGTCATTGGTAGCCAACATAATGGGATTTTAATAGTATAAAAAATACAGCAGGAAAAAAAATAAGAAAATTGCCCTGGTAACTGATTATTATGCAGCTTTTGTTTGATTTGAGGGTGGGTCGTATGTCATGAGTGATTTTATCTAAATTAAACATTAAAACTTCTTCTATAATCCTTCCCCATGAACGGTACATTAAACATGCTGGATTCGCAATCAAGATGAGGCCTTTGTACTCCTCTGCCATTGTTTTGAGATTTTAGAAGGTGGGCAAATGATAGTGGGGTTGTTTTGTGAGTGTACATTGTTTTTTGTTTTTGTTTTTTTTTCATCCTCTCTCGCTCTGTCTTCTGCCTTTACAGAGGAAACCAAAGGTTCCTCATTCACTTTCAAGCCCCATGTTGTCTTCATCAGTGTCAGATGGGAGACTGTCTAGTCTACAGACAACAAGAGACTCAGGAGTTGTGTCCACAGGTAGGCTTTTATCTTACTGCTTTTCAATATAGTCAAATGTACTCTAAAAGCAAATCTAAGTTGTAATCATGTTTTTGCTTGAAGCAAACCTCATAAACAAGCTCTGACACTTTACACAGAAATGTGGTTCATCAGACCATGTACTCCACAATATTCTGATGGTTTTGCATTGTGTTGTTCGCTTCACCTGACCATCCACTCTCACCTCTTCTAGTTTGTGTGTACGTGAATAAACATGGAGATTCGGGGCCGCATCTGGACCGCAAGCTGTTGTTGCAGCTGCCTGATCATTTCGGCCCAGGCCCTGTGAACACGGTTCTCCAACACTCGGTCCAAGCCTGCGTTGATTGTGCATTTCAGCCCAAAGCTCTGTTTGGCTTCCTGCAGTCTCAGTCTGATGGTGGGGAAATCATCAGAGGTTAGTTTGGATCTGCTTTACAGTTTGTGTGATCTGTTTCATTTAAGGGTGATTTCTTTGATTAGGAGAACTTGGCTGCCAGCAAGGAAAAAGCTTTAAAAATCTTTCTAGTTTTTAAGAAATATATATACATATATATACATACATACAATAACATCACATTATATTACTAAAATCTACTTGACATGGCCATGACATGTGATTGTATGTTTTAACAACGATGAAACATAGTTTGAAGAAAGTTCATTTTTCAACCTAAGGGAGACAAAAGTGCCCCAACTGGAAGAATCATCCACAATAGTGTTTTGAGAGCTAAATGACATATTGATATAAGACTTAAGCTCTATTTGAATAAGTATAGTTGAGTGTTATTTTAAGATTTACAATAAAGAAAAAAAGTAAAAGCACGGGTGTGTGATTGACCTGAAAAGAGAAGGATGTGTGTATGTTTAAAGAGAATCCTGTGTGTATGTGCACAGCTGATGTCATCAGACTGCGAGTAATAAGGGATGACATCTGTGTGTAACCTGGTTTGGATCATTTGATTGGGGTGTCCCTAGGGGAAGTGTGTATGCATGTCTATATTTGTGTGTGTGCAGGGGGTGGGGCCCACGCTAGGACTGTAGAGCCATCTGCTGCGACGCCATGGCCCCTTAATCGGCACCCATTTAGCCAGATCAACCCCCCCTCCACACACATACACCCAAACAATTTATAAATGCTGTTTAGAAAATATAAGCATTTGGAGGCTTGGGACTAGGTTTTTTTCTTTTATAGCACAAGTGATATATTCATGAGAAGCATACTAAATTATACATGCATTATGTGTGACCTGTTTAAGATTAATAGTGTTTTTAATTTTGCACCAAATGTACTTTCATTCAGTTCGCTCTGAAGGAGGAATCCACTACGTCAAGCTCCCCACTGCATCCAGTGCATCGTTCGTTCTGCGCTTTCTAGAAACTCTGTGTCACCATCTGCAGTGTGATAACCTGTTCAGCAGCCAGCCGTTCAGTCCACTAGCCACTAACGCACACACACCGTATGAAAGGAGCAAATCAGGTATGTGTACTGAAGTGTAACTGAAACTAAAACTATACAGTGATTTAAAGCTAAAATAAAATATAAATATTCAATGAAAAACTTAAAGTGCCCCTATTATGCTATTTTAAACATTCCTTGTTTTGTTTGTGAAGTCTCCTTAAAGTTTTACAAGCATCTACGATCAAAAAACAGTTTAATTTTCTCATAATACACATTGCAGCATCACCTCTTTCCTCAGTGTCTAAAACAGATTGATCAAGGATTCAGTCTCTCTAAACCCCTCCTTTCTGAGAGTCTACTCTGCTCTGATTGGTCAGATGGCCCAGTCTGTTGTGATTTGGTCTACCATTTACAGCATGTGTCAGAAACCAAACGTCCATTACCATATCTGAATTTCACTTGTATACTCAGTGATATGAACCGTAACAATTGGTTTTACCGTATCAATTACAGAGCGAGTCCTCATCCTTTAGAAGTGCATGCAAAGTGGATTCGCAGCAAAGAAAACAACATCAAAACACAAAACAAACTCTTTGAGGCCTCAGGGCGTGTCAGTGGGCTGGCATTATGCAATTTTTTTTACAAACCTACGTAGATATGTTACGGAAGTGAGAATGGAGTTGCTGACGACTCAATTCAGCAGTTCAGAATCGATTCTTTCTTATGGGAGACAATAACTTTTATTTGTTGTGCAGTTTGATATTTAACCCTCATCCTTCCCTCAGGTCATTTTGAAATTTGAATTGAGCGTTCATCGGAGTGGTCCAAGACCCTATGACTTTTGTCGCACTTGAACCACAAATACACAAAAGAAAAATTGACTGGATTCGAGGACTTTCGTGGTTGAAATTTAAAAAAGTAACAAATCCTTCCCTAGCGGGTCATTTTGACCCCCATAGGAATGAATGGAATGCGAGGAATGCTTTAGTACATAGAAAAACCTAAAAATTCTCAATTCAAACAAAAAATTCTAAAACTTCACCCAAAAAATTATTTTATAATGTCTACATGTGTATCTGAATGCACACGGAAGGGAAGGTAACTGACTTTAGGACCCAGCGGAACAGCTCATTTGCTCCATATAGAGCTATGAGGCCATCAGGAGGCAAGAAAGAGTCATGAAATATCATGCTATATTATTATTTTTCCACAGGAGGACGGCAAAGACACCCAATGTAAGATATTTTGAGCTGAATTAAAAGGATTATGCATGAAAGTGTGAGTTATTTTGAATTTAAGTTCAAAGAATGTGCGTAAACTACTCATTTATTGATGATAAATTGCATTAAAAATAGAAAAAATATTATCAAAATGAAATGAAATAAGCTTTCAAATAAGTATAATTTTTGGGCTTCGGGTCATTTTGACCCATGAGGGAAGGATTTGTTACAAAGTGCAAGGGAAGGATGAGGGTTAACTTTATACACTCACAAACAGCTATATTACACACTGCATAAAGAGGAATATTCGAAAAAGCATAATAGGGGCTTCTTTTTAACTAAATCTAGCTTGTGATTTTTAAAATCCGTGGTCTTCCAGAAGTGATCTTTATCTGCACTTTTCCTCTGTTGCAGTGAAAGAGGAGACATCAGAAGCTCTGTCTGTAGCGCGAGGTACCAGACGTTTCAACCGAGATTCAGCTGCCTACGCTGCTGCCCTGTCACCGAAACTACAGAGAACAGAAGCTCTGCCCTCAGACGGTACGATCCGTGTTTTTGCTTGTTCGTATCTGTGAGTGAATGCTACCAATTGAGTGTTTATGCCACACTGGCTGCAGCAGGTCCTGGCCAGTTCTGATTGGTTGAACTTAAGGTGAATGGAGGACAGTGTTTTCTTTAGGTGGAGTTAGACGCCCGCAAAAAATAAAACTATTAATAATGCAGACAGACTCCTAATTAAATCGTCTACATTGTAACTAATTAAGTGTGTTTTATTTATTTTTTTATTTTTTTATTAGGGTGAGAATAACCTGCCAGTTTGGGTTATTTTTTACTGCTGTGGGTGATTTATAATTTGCCAGACGTGGGTGTTGTGTGTTCAGCTCTCATTAAATGTCTCGTAGATAAAGCTCATTGCCAAAAATTTAAGATAAAGTTAATTTTCAAGTGTTCAGCAGCATTATAAAATAGCTTTGTAGTGTTTGTACATCTGTATTAGAGGACAATTATAAACTCTCTGAGACATGTTACTACTTGTTACATCAGATTTCTATTCATGCAGAACACAAGAATGCTGTACCACATTTATTTTTTTGTGTTAGTTAAATACTGCAGGTGTGTAGACTTGTAGTCTCGAGCGTGTAAGTAAAACCTTCTATGACCCTGTAATTGTTTATACACTTACAAAAGTGTGGACACAAGTAGTCATTCTTTATTATGACTATTTCCCACATTTTAAAGTCAGCAAAACTATGAAATGGGAATATAGGATTTATGTAGTGACCAAAAATGTTCAACTATCTTATATTTTAGCTTTATGAAAGCAGTGACAAGTAGCTACAGCTTCATTAAGTACATCCTGGGATGCTTTTTAAATGGTATATTCATCCATTCAATTGTGTAAAATTAGTTTGTCAATTTTTAAAAAAATATATATTAATAATTTTATTTAGCAAGGATGCATTAAATTGATAGTGACAGTAAAGCTTTTTACATTGTTACAACATGTTTCTAGTTCAAATAAATGCAGTTCTTTTTCATGTTTCGCAGTTTCTGACCTCAATATTAAAAAAAAAATTGTTGAGCACCAAATTAGCATATTAGAAGGATTTCTGAATGATCATGTGGCACTGAACACTGGAGTAATGGCTGTTGAAAATTCAGCTTTGCCATCACAGGAATAAATTGCATTTTAAAATGTAATAAAAAATTTTTTATAAAATAAAACCATTTAAAAACATTTTTTTAATAATATTTCACAATATTTAAACTGTATGTTTGATCAAATAAATGCAGCTATGGTGAGCATAAGAGCCTTTTTAAAAAAATTAACAACCTATGTGTATGTATACCTGTAGTGTATACATGTATGCATTTCAAACCATATATTACCAAATAATGACATTCATGACCTTAGGTATTAATTAAAACATTTCACTTCACTCTTTGTGACAGAAACCATTGCCCATGCTGAAAATGGTACCACCACAGAACAGCAGTTCTCAGAAGAGTTAATGGACTCGGCCTCCAATACGGTCGCCCCCCGGCCCCCCGCACTACGGAGCACGTCTGAGTATCACCCCCCGGCCGGAAGCAGCCCACACTACCCCTCTCACCCCCCACCCCTCCGCAGACTCTCCTCCAACCCCTCTGAGCTGGGGCCTGCACGCACACACAGACGAGTGGAAGGTAGGCTATGTAAGAACGCTTTGTTTAAACACCTTCACACACACTATTAATAACATGTAAGATTGCTTGGAAATGTCCAAACTTGTTTATTTGTTTTAAACAGCCCTAGTGCACTCAGATTTATAGGTAACACTTTGTACTCTTTCATAATATGCACTATATTGCCAAAATTTTTGGGACACCCCTCTAAATCATTGAATTCAGGTGTTCTAATCACTTCCATGGCCAATAAAATCAAGCACCTAGGCATGCAGACTGCTTCTACAGACATTTGTGAAAGAATGGGTCGCTCTCAGGAGCTCAGTGAATTCAAGCATGGTACCGTGATAGGCAAGTCTATTCGTGAAATGTCCTCGCTACTAAATATTACATGGTCAACTGTTAGTGGCATTATAACAAAGTGGAAGCAATTGGGAACAACAGCAACTCATCCACGAAGTGATGGGTCACGTAAAATCACAGAGCGGGGTCAGCGCATGCTGAGGCGCGCAGAGCACAGAAGTCACCAACTGTCTGCAGGGTCAATAGCTACAGACCTCCAAACTTCATGTTGTCTTCAGATTAGTTTAAGAACAGTGCGTAGAGAGCTTCATGGAATGAGTTTCCATGGCCGAGCAGCTGCATCGAAGCCTTACATCACCAAGTGCAATGCAAAGTGTCGTATGCAGTGATGTAAAGCACGCCGCCACTGGACTCTAGAGCAGTTGAGACGTGTTCTCTGGAGTAACCAATCACACTTCTCTGTCTGGCAGTCCGATTGGACGAGTCTGGGTTTGGCGGTTGCCAGGAGAACAGTACTTGCCTGACTGCATTGTGCCAAGTGTAAAGTTTGGTGGAAGGGGGATTATGGTGTGGGGTTGTTTTTCAGGGGTTGGACTTGGCCCCTTAGTTCCAGTGAAAGGAACTCTTAATGCTTTAGCATACCAAGACATTTTGGACAATTTCATGCTCTCAACTTTGTGGGAACAGTTTGGGGATGGCCCCTTCCTGTTCCAACATGACTGAGCACCAGTGCACAAAGCAAGGTCCATAAAGACATTGATGAGCGAGTTTGGTGTGGAGGAACTTGACTGGCCGGCACAGAGTCTTGACATCAACCCGATAGAACGCCTTTGGGGTGAATTAGAGCGGAGACTGCGAGCTAGGCTTTCTCATCCAACACCAGTGCCTAACCTCACAAATGCGCTTCTAGAAGAATGGTCAAACATTCCCATAAGCACACTCCTAAACCTTGTGGAAAGCCTTCCCAGAAGAGTTGAAGCTGTTATAGCTGCAAAGGGTGGGCCAACTCCATATTAAACAATACGGATTAAGAATGGGGTGTCATTAAAGTTCATGTGCATGTAAAGGCAGGCATCCCAAAACTTTTGGCAATATAGTGTATTTATAATAAAACGTGTATATAGTTCTAAACAGATCATTATGCACAGTTGATTGGATAGTTGTGGTTTGCTATTGCAGCAATCTTGTGTGATTGACAGCTAGTCCCGCCCTCATGCCAGTAAACACCTCATCAGGGAAGAGATGTTGTTGCAGGAGGGAGGGGAAGCTATTATGAATAAAGATTACGATGGCGCAGGAATAAAACTTTTTTTTTTTTTTTTAAAGTGTGCACAGATAAATTATATTGTGGTGACATTTATATAATGCTTAACAGATCATTATTTAATGCAGTTAGAAATGTCATGAAACTTTTAACTACTGTTCTGTATATAGCTTATGTTTTTGATGATTTATTAATGATAAATATAAGGGAGTTACTAATAAGTTACTAATTTATCGACTCATTGGAAGTCTTTTTGGGGTTTTAAGCTTTTCGTGTCTGTGTTTGTTGGCATTACTCTTGTGTTTGAGCCCTAAAAGCAAAAGAGTTTCATTGTTCAACTCCCTCAGAATGCTTTCGCTCTGGCAGCTTGGTTTAGGCGATCACCGCTGCTCTTCGGAGACTTGGATCTATTTCTATCGTGGGATAAACACCCATATCAGTTCCGCACAGAGTGCTTGTGTGAGGACCAGATGTATTTTCTCTAATCAAATGTCAAATGGCACAATAGGCTTTGATATGGATTAAAGCCTGTTAGGGGCTCAGGGGGCCATATTTATTTAAATAGCATCTCAGAGTAGGAGTGATGTTTGGGGTTCAGTTTTGTTTTATTTTCCATATTAAAGCGACTGAGAGCAGGACCATCAAGGAGGCACTGATTCTAGACCGGCACTCCCATTCAGGGAAGCATAATGTTTAGTTTCCCCAAAAATATATAAATTAGTCAATTTTCTTTTTTTTTTTTTTTTTACCTAGCATCTCATATTTTCAGTCATGGATTCTATTTGAAATGTGAATAATATTGTTAAATTCTGCAGTTTTGTAATAAACATATTTAGTTCCTGCTTTAACTAATCATCACTTCTTCAAGTTGAAGTATTAATACATGATTATTTATTATAAAGTGTTACCCATTTTGTCATGCGTGCCCCTAGTGGCAATTATTATCATCCAAATAAATCCATATGTGCAAGTACACAAGTTGTTGTTGTTGCCATATTTATTACCCATAACTAGGATTATATATTTTTTCTGTTAGTATGCTATTGTTTTGCCATCTTATGGATATTTATCTTAATTTGTGTTGTTTGCTAGCTGCTAGCTCAACCACTGGTCCTGATCATCAAGCAGCCGAGAAGGATCCCTCTAAAACGTCCAAGAAGTGTCCGTCATCCTGGAGTATAGAGGAAGTAATGCAATTTGTGCGCGATGCCGATCCACAGGCACTGGGCCCACACGCAGAGCTCTTCAGGAAACATGTGAGTTACGCTTTTCTTGATTTGTTTTCTTGATGTTTTATACTTGTTTCAAGTTAAGACATGGTTGCAGGGCTTAACTTTTTTGCTCACCAGCCACTGTGGCTAGTGGTTTTCCAAAGTTGCTAACCACTCAGCATTTTCACTGGCCACAATTTTGACATCGATACCATGGGGAAAAACTGCCATATATATATATATATATATATATATATATATATATATATATATATATATATATATATATATATATATATATATATATATATATATATATATATATATATATATATATATATATATATATTTTAATATTATCTCATAATTTGGCAGAAGGTATATTAGGCTGCTGTCACTTGCTGTGACCTGACGGATCTATTATACTGTTACACGTTTTCTTTCTCAACTGTTTACGTTCACTGAAAACATAACTGACTGCATTTACGTGAATACTTGCCAACACTGGCATTTTGACATTATTTTGTGTATTTGACTCTTTAAGCGCAATAAGCAGCGAAAAATAACTATATTTAGTACTGAGAGGAAAATGAGTATTGGGCCTCTATAAACTACAATTGAAGAAAAAATTGTTTATTATATATAAAATTCAACCCGGCAAAGTGGCTAGTAGGAGTGACTGCGTGACACACTGAAATCCACCTGCTTTTGGTGGGTTGGCGGGTATTAATGTCAAGCCCTGCTTGCATAGCTTTTTCATGTTTTATATTATATAGTAGACATTTATAATGGATTGATGGTTTTCCACAGGAGATTGATGGCAAGGCCTTGATGCTTTTACGGAGTGACATGATCATGAAGTACATGGGGCTGAAACTTGGTCCTGCTCTCAAACTTTGCCATCACATTGAAAGACTCAAACAGGTGAAATAGTGGCTGGAACCTTCTGAGCAAAAACAGAGGATCCACTAGAGGGCAACGGAGGAAAACGCAGGTCCACTCTATCTCAGAGTCGACACCAAGAGACTTCATTCAAGATTCATGGATATTTGTTACCCGTGAAATGGATGGCCAAAGGTCCAACATGCTGACCTACTTCACCTGTACTCATTCCCACTGGCTTAAGGGAGGGGGGGGGAAGAACTGACCAGCCAGCCAAATATTTCTTTTGTGGCTAAAACAAATGCAAAAATAAACATCACCAGATTGACTTGTTAAAACTGCCTAACTTGCATTGACACTGTGTGCAACCAAGGATGTTCACAATGGCTCAGTGTTAAACTGCAGCTACAGATCTCAGTACCTCAGTGATGTGATGCTCTGCGTTTACAGACAATGGTGGAGAAAGCTGAATCCCAAAGGATTTCACTGTGTTCCTGTGTTGTGTCTGGTACTGTCTACCCACACAAACAGGTTGACAAATGTTCACTTTCCACTGTATTTTACTGTTGAAAATGTATTTGACATTATGCTATGGACAATATGAAGGGTTTTGTTGCCAGTTAATCAAATTTCATTGTTCACCATTTGGCATAGTGTTTATTTAATTGGACATTTTCATTTCTTTTTATTATTTTGTTGACATTGGAATTGAAATAGTCATATTTCAAAATGTACTACTGTTTCATAAAGTAACAGAGAAAAATAAAAATAATTTTTAAGTGATAAAAACCAAAAATGGTTTTGTTATGGTCTATAAAAAGGTACCAGTTTTAAAAGCACAAACTTTTAGTTCTGACTGGTACTGAATATGTCATTACTATTGCTCTTTAACGCAAGATAATTACTCAGGACACTTGTACAATACATTTTCATTTATTCATATTTCGTTGTCATGTGTTTTCCCTCTAAAAAATATTAATGTCCACACCAGCACTTCAGGTGACCCCCATGAAGGCAGACATGATGTCACATGGTCCTGAAATGTAGAGATTTATCTGCATGGAGAATGATGTACGGAGCATGCAGCAATTCCAGAAATATATGTGGTTCTGTTTGTGTATATCATACAAATCTGTATTTAGTTCAGTGTTCTATCATTCAGTGCTTTTTTGTTTTTGTTTTATTTAATAGGTAGAAACTGTTGCTTTGAGCGCATTGTGTCTGTTTATATAATTGATAATGGATTTTGTGACTTTGGGGGATGGAGCCTTTTTGTTATGATACACATTTATATACATACATTTTTAGCTCCTTTTAGATACACTGTATTTACTTTGCTCTTATACTCAGGTTGAAATATTTTGTATTTACTTATTTGAACACTTTTCTACCATTTGAATAAATAATTGCATTTATAAAGTTGTCAGTTTCAACGTATTTTCAGTGGTTTAGATTTAACATTTGCATAATATAAATTAATTTCTTTAACAAGGAATCTCAAGGACCACAAAGTAATTTGCTTTGTTGAGTGAAAAATGTTTCCAAGATGTTGTCTCCCATACTAAGTCACCCTGAGGGCAAGCAGGGAAGACAGTTAATCCATAATAAAAAAGCAAATCCCTTTCATTTCACACAGCCATCTTTACTGGTGGTCATTTTACATGCAGACAAAAATTTATATTATAATGAACAAATTAATTATAACAATATAAAACAATCTCTCACAGAAGCAATCGAATGTTTCCTGGAAATGCTTCCAGAGGATTTTGGTATAGTTCACCCAAAAGCAAGAATTTTGTAATTTATTCTTAAAGGCACAATATGTAAGATTTTTGGATTAAAATATCCAAAAACCACTAGAACAATGTGATATATTTTGACTTGTGTACTTACATTATACCAAATGTTTCCAAGAATGTTTAAATCCAGAGAAATAAGCTATTTTAACCAGGACATGGACCGTGTTCTGTGTGCCGCCTATTAATGACATCATACCCGCGTTACCCTCAATTTCCGGAAACACCAAAGACGCTTTAATATATTATGTGTTTTATTAGACAGGTGAGCAACTGTTTGGATACATTCATCGACAGCGGTATGCGTCATAATAAAAGCTCTGTGAAATCAAGGTGTCATCAAGCTACGACTTTGTTTTGAATAAGTGACCTTTAGCGGCAAAAAATTACATATTGTGGCTTTAAGTGATTATTTACTGAGTTGAACTCAAGAACTGAGATGAAGGCATCTCTGTGGATCACAGAAAGCTATTCTGAACCACAAGGTTTATAACAAGAGTGTTCCATAACAAATTCTGTGCCACTGCAAATCTGATACTCTGTTGATTTAACTTCCCATTTTCCACTTTGTGGACAGTATACAGTTTCCATGCTGGAAAGAGGCACACGATCATTCCCAATCCTTGAATGGTGTCTCCAGCAGAAGAGGTTAAGCCCAGGGTAATAGGCCCATTATGGGCCGCCCATATGTAACTGTTTAGAAGATAATTGCAATTGTAAATGCAGCCTGCGGTGCATTTATCTCTGGAGAACACGCATATATTCACACATATAAAATAGGCAACATCCCCAAATAATTTGGCCACTTTCCACTGCAGCATTAATGTAAAACGTATATCAATGATAGCTGAGAGCTGATAGCTCAGATTGCATTTGACTTTTCTGATAAATAATTTAATACTTAATATTTTTCTAATCAAGCTAGCCTATGGGAAGCTAACATGAAATACAATGAGAATGAGATACAACCTTCAATCCAAAAATTATACTAAACAGAATGTTCTTTTATAATCAATAAAAATGAATTTTATAATTATTATTAATACTTATTATTAATACTACCGCAGCTGAATCTACAGTGTGAAAATGACAGTCGTCCATTTACAGAACAAAGAAGCCAGTTCTTTTTAGCAAATCAAAAATACACAGCGCATGGTCCGATTCCCGAACAAATGACTAATGATTCAGTTCTTTTCAGTGAATCACTTTTGAATAAACTCTCTTTAAAAATGTGCCCGTGGACTGCTATTCCACAGAAATAAGCAAGTGAATAAAATAATGTGATGAAATTGTCATCCATCTCTATTTGTGTAAACCTTTGGAAAATAAACACCATTAAAATGCTTGCCAAGAACTCTAAATAAACACAATTTCATCTTGCAGGGAAATTACAACGTCATTTGCTATTTTGCATTTTCCATTTTCCTGGAACAACATTCCTGTCTGAAATTTTCGTCCTAACCATATCCCCACTCCTAAACCTAAATACATAAGTTATTCCTAAAATCGATAGGTGATAATAGGTGAATAACACTGATGTAGAAGCATCAAACCCTGATTGTAAGCCTAAACTTGACATAAACTTTAAACTTGTCCCTCAAATCTGATTGTTGAATGAAATGTTGTACTTGGCAAAATCAGGTTTTGCGGGTATAGAACATTATAAATGCTATGAAATGCTAGAAAAAAACTATTATAAGGAGCATTACATTTTTTCAAAACAATAGGAGTAATATAATCCTATTTAAATCATTCTTAGATATATTCTTAGGAATTAATGTACATGTGTATAGCTTACCATAGGGCAAAATGTATTGATGTTTTGGAAAATTTAATCCACATAAGCTATTGGTTAGCAATAATATAAATGAATAATATTGAGCAGATGTTAGAGCTGCCTTGGGTTAAATGGCAAAGAACAAATCTGAGGAGAGGAGACGGGCCTTTCAAACTATCATGAAAAGTTTGTGCTTTGACAATTCTTCAAAGATCAGCAGTGGGGTTTAATATTATCATAAATCACATATGGTTAAAGAAGAGAAATCCTTCTTCCATTTTCAGTGTTATAAAATAGGATATCAGTATAGTAGCTCAGAGAGGGCACAGAGGCAAAAGTCTTCTCAAATCAGATTAATTTAATCTAGTGAGAAATTACATAAATCAGATGTACAGTGGGGTCCAAAAGTCTAAGAGCACTAGAGTGAATACTTCTGTAAAACATTCTTTGAAAATAAGCATAACAGTTTAAGTGAAATGTTGAAGTGGAAAATGTACATGAATTTCCAAATGTCTTGGAATTTGGTTTACTTTCAGGTTAATTAAAATATTTATCCATTCATTTTTCTCTTTATTTCTTGCATTGAAATGGATTACTTTCAATCTGGCCTCCACAAGTTTATTAACTTTATTAACAAGTTTATTTGTTGTGCAACTAAATGTTTACTTCATTGCCAAATACATGGATCACAAAACAATAAACTCTGTGTACCAAAGGAGAACTGTGGACATGATGGGAAAGTTCAGATCATATGCACAGTGTTCCTGTTGCCAAAGCAGAGTGGATTGAACTTCATATTTGGAACTTAATGTTTTCCATGTGGAAAGTTAAATGATCCATTGTAACTTCACAAGGATTTATGGAGAAAATGCTCTATGAAGAACTTAAAAAAACACAAATGGAATAGGTGAACGTAATTTCACCAAGTACAACATTGTTGATCCTGGAACAACATTCCATTCAACCAATTAGATTTGAGGGACAAGTTTACCTTTTTGTCAAGTTTAGGCTTACAACAAGGGTTAGGTGCTTCTACATCAATGTTATTCAGCTACACTATATTGCCAAAAGTTTTGGGACGCCTGCCTTTACATGCACATGAACTTTAATGACATCCCATTCTTAATCCGTAGGGTTTAATATGGAGTTGGCCCACCCTTTGCAGCTATAATAGCTTCAACTCTTCTGGGAAGGCTTTCCACAAGGTTTAGGAGTGTTTATGGGAATTTTTGACCATTCTTCTAGAAGCGCATTTGTGAGGTCAGGCACTGATGTTGGACGAGAAGGCCTGGCTCGCAGTCTCCACTCTAATTCATCCCAAAGGTGTTCTATCAGGTTGAGGTCAAACTCGCTCATCCATGTCTTTATGGACCTTGCTTTGTGCACTGGTGCGCAGTCATGATGGAACAAGAAGGGGCCATTCCCAAACTGTTTCCACAAAGTTTGGAGCATGAAATTGTCCAAAATGTCTTGGTATGCTGAAGCATTAAGAGTTCCTTTCACTGGACCCCTGAAAAACAACCCCACACAATAACCCCCCCTCCACCAAACTTTAAACTTGGCACAATGCAGTCTGGCAAGTACCGTTCTCCTGGCAAATGCCAAACCCAGACTCGGATTGCCAGACAGAGAAGCCTGATTGGTCACTCCAGAGAACACGTCTCCACTGCTCTAGACTCCAGTGGCGGCGTGCTTTACATCGCTTTACATCACTGCATCCGACGCTTTGCATTGCACTTGGTGATGTAAGGCTTGGATGCAGCTGCTCGGCCATGGAAACCCATTCCATGAAGCTCTTTACGCACTGTTCTTGGGCTAATCTAAAGGCCACATGAAGTTTGGAGGTCTGTAGCTATTGACTCTGCAGAAAGTTGGCGACTTCTGCGTGCTGTGCGCCTCAGCATGCACTGACCCCGCTCTGTGATTTTACATGGCCTACCACTACGTGGATGAGTTGCTGTTGTTCCCAACTGCTTTCACTTTGTTATAATACCACTAACAGTTGACTCTATAATATTTAGTAGTGAGGAAATTTCACAAGTGGACTTATTGCACAGGTGGCAACCTATCACGGTACCACGTACGAATTCACTGAGCTCCTGAGAGTGACCCATTCTTTCACAAATGTCTGTAGAAGCATCTGCATGCCTAGGTGCTTTATTTTATACACCTTTGGCCATGGACATGATTGGAACACCTGAATTCAATGATTTGGAGGGGTGTCCCAATACTTTTGGCAATATAGTGTATAATGGGTAGGGTTAGGTTTAGGGGTAGGGACTACAATCGGACATGAATGTCGTTCCAGGATCAACAAAATATGTTGATCCAGGAACATGTCTTCCTTGGCAAAAATATAAGTACAATATTGTTAGAGATGAGAGTGCTACATATAAGTGTGTGCATAGGCTGTTGTTGGTATAGAAGCTTTTTTTCATCCATACAATTCAGCCTCAGTCAACGACAAACTACCAGCACTTTACCCAAACCACTGAGATAAACAGCTCAAATGTAGTCCAAAACATTCACCCAATAAATGGATAAATGAAATAACAGAGATGAACACATTTAAACCTCCTAAGACCCAGGAAAAAAAGTTTTTTAGTTTTTTATGTCATTACATTGTTTAGAGCATAAGAAACAAACTGGGGAATTTTTTTTTTAAATATTATATTTTATTCATACGTTATGCTATTATGTCCTCGTAAGTGGACACCAGGTTGTTTAAAAAATAAAATGACATTAAATGACATGTATAGGCAAATTCATTCATTTTTTCATTCACAAATAACATTTTTAGGTTTCAGGATTTTTTTTAACCAAACTTTCTTTAAAGATTATGATTCTCAATTATGTTATGTTATGTTAGTTTTTGCAATATGTGGGTAAAATGGCCATATATGGGCTTTTCCATTCAATGCAATGTATCTATACACTGTCGCTAATTTGCATATGAATGTGTTCTCGGAGCAACATGTACTGTAATGAAAAAAGTTAGTGTAATAATAGGAGTAATAAATGGCAACATTTTCATAATAATATCTAATATTTTATAGGAATATTGATATGTAATTTCTTTCCCTTTTCAAATCAATGCCCTGTTTTGTAACA
Organism: Rhinogobio ventralis; assembly: GCA_039654625.1. Taxonomy (NCBI): domain Eukaryota; kingdom Metazoa; phylum Chordata; class Actinopteri; order Cypriniformes; family Gobionidae; genus Rhinogobio; species Rhinogobio ventralis. The sequence goes on from CM077213.1 coordinate 10,776,478, forward strand.
GAAAGTCATATTTCCATAAAAATTTCCTGAGATGTTGATTTGAAAATAAGTCAGATTTCAATGATAATTACAAAATATTTCCATATTTCCATACGATTGCTAAATTTGATCATTCAGTCATTTTTAAAGACCAAGGAGAAGTTGTTGTCCTGGTGAAACCTCAAAACAAATGGTATCTCTGAAAAGCCCTGAATGTGCTCTTAACAGAACATCTGGCATGTATGGTGTCAGAGAAATTCACTAAAATATAATGTCCTCGTAGGTGGACAGTGGCACCCAGGAGGTTAATTTGAATTCATTTCAAAGAAGAGGAACTTCCAAAGGACCTAATTCCTTTTAAATAAATATTGAGGATCTTTTTTATTATCTTTACGATATATGTGAGCAAATAATGTCGTGCAGTGCAAACAAATATAATAACTCTTCATACACTGAGCATTCTTTATCTAATTTCATTCTAATCATTAGACAATACATGGTATTACCAGTAAGTAAATATTGACATTCAATTTCAAATATATTGTGTTTTGTGTCTATTCAAACCTTTCTGACTATGACTTTAAATTCTTGCAAACTGAAACACATTTCAGTGAAACAATCAAGTCTGTAAGGCAAGTAAAAGAGATAAAGTTAAATACATTTAAGATGTCTTTAAAATGCTCTTCATCTCTAATTTAGCTTGCTAATTGTGAACAGAAACACTCTTACCTTTTTACGTGCGTTTTAATCAGTCCTATCTATGTTGTCAAATTAATTTAACATAGCAAGGCTTTTTAAAATTGCATCACTGGATAGAAACAGCAGTCTTGCAGAAGAACTTCAGGACGGCCCCTTCTGTGCTTCTCTATCGTCTATCTCTTCTAGACGAAGGTTGTCCAGATCAACATTACTGACTTGACTACCATTTTAAGTGATAGACAAATTGAACATGTACTAATTTAATTCCATAGTGCTGGGGTTTTTAAAGTTTCTTTTACTAAAAAAACTGGCACAAAGAGTTTGTCAGAAGTGATGGTGGTCTGGTGCCTCATGTCATCTCTGGTGTCCTGCCTCTGAAATGATGTTTTATTAAGAAAGTTCAGGAGAAGCACATTCAGATAATTAACACGAGTAGAGAGCACTCAGCAATTAACGATAAGAGGTGTATATATATTCAGCAGTCTCACCTCATTTCTTGACAGTTTAGCAGCATCCCTCCATCACCCCTTCTCCACACTTCTAGTCCTAACTATTTACATAAAGGGGGGAGTACTTTAGGTTCGGGCCAAATTCCAAGCTTGGAGCCCTCCCCCCGGACAGCACGCCAAATACACATTAAACTTTACTCCCTCTAATTGTATGCAAGTGTGAACTCGTGAAAGACCCATTGTCCCACATTCAGCCTCAAAGACGGCCATGACCTTCAACAATGCTGTGCACTAACATCAGGGGCCAGAGGGTCTACCTCTGACTAACACCCTCCAGCCATATCTTGTCTGGCGCTTAATCACTTATCAATGGCTCTTGTCTAATCTCTTATGGAAAGTTCAAAAAGCCTCATGGATCAGTGACATCTCACTCACATATCAATACAGTCCAGTTGTTAAGTTGAAATATTTTTTTTATTTATTTTTTTATCATGCTTGGTTATTGAAAAATAATAATACAATTTTAAAGGATTATTATGCTCAATATGACGGATTATTATGCTCAATATGCGAATTAAATAATTATATCTGTTTGCGTAAAGATGCTGCCTTATATAAAAGAGTGTTATTTTTATCTGCATATCAATTCAAGCTCTGGGGGATATTCCAGAAAGCAGGTTATGTGACATACCTGGGTAGAGTAAATTATGCAGGTTATGTTCAGAGAGTGAGATGCTATGGCTACTTACATACCCTGAAAGTTACCTCTGTTTTAGGAACTGTAAATTGAGGTTATCCACTTTCAGGGTATGTAAGCAGCCATAGCAACTCACTCTCTGAACATAACCTGCAGGTTATGTTCCAGGGTTAGTTTGCTTAAAGGGGACATATCATGAAAATCCGACTTTTTCCGTGTTTAAGTGCTATAATCAGGGGTGTATTCCAGAAAGCAAGGTTAACTTACCGTCACATATACCTTGAACTCTCGGTTGATTAACCCAAACCTTGCTTATTTGAGGTATGCTGGTTCCAAAAACGAGTCCGGGAGTAAGTTCAGCCAACTCAGAGTATGTTCCCGTTTAACACACAAGACATTCTCAACAGAGTGACGAATCGATGATTCACCATGGAAACAGACAGCGCGCCATTCTACTTCCTCTTCTTCTTTTGTTTAATGGCGATTTACATAACCTACTTAGTGCACATCGCCACCTATTTGGTGGTTGTGCAATCATTTTTTCAATGTCTTCGTTTAATAAGTAATCTTTATTCACTGAGAATAAGGATTGTATTGTTTGTTTGATGCTAATTAATTGAATGCAGATCCATGTGTGAGATGACAATAAAATAAATAATAAATATATTTAAATTGCATTAACATTTAAACTGTTTAAACGGATGTTAAACTATTGTAATTCTTTAGAATTAATATATAATATTGTATATTATATAACTGAAACAAATTTGGTTATAATAATAACTATATTAATTATATAAAACACATCTGAATACCTCTTAAGCAAACTAACCCTGGAACATAACCTGCTTCGGAGCAGGTTATGTTCAGAGAGTGAGTTGCCATGGTTACTTACATACCCTGAAAGTTACCTCCGGTTTTGGAACCGAAAGTTGAGGTTATCCGCTAACTTACTCTTAAACATACCCGGGTATGTCACACCTGCTTTCTGGAATACCCCCCTGGTCCCGGTGCATCTAACAACCCAGAAAACATGAAAAGGGACAACCCAGTAACTTTGTTTTGGTAAGCCTTTCTCTGCAAGCACGTGATCTATTATAATATTACCGCCCCTTAACCTGCACGTTTCCACCCACGGCAAGGCGCCACTATTTTGTTTTTGCAAGCGACAATGGTGAACAAGAACCTTGTGTGTATTTGACAGTTTTTAACACAACAAAAAATGTGAAAGAGAAGTTACTCACAAAACTTGACGTCTGAAAGGCAGTTGTCTGTGTGCGTGTGCTTCGGGTAACGCTAAAGGCGCTCAGAAAACGATCCATTAGAAGTTTAAACTAATATAGCTTTAAAACGCATGGAAATAATACACTTTAATGATGAAAGAAGAACTATGCTATCCGTGAGAGTGATCGCGAATTCGCGATATATATGATGATAAAAACCGAGCAGATGTCTTGTTAGTATTTGGCAGAGAATCCGATTGAGGCAGGAGCTGTGTGGAGAGGGGGCGGCACGCAGAAGCTCATTTGCATTTAAAGGCACATGCACGAAAACAGCCTTTTCTGTACTGTAGTCAGGAATGGGTATTTACAACATGGATTTATAGGGATGAAAAATCCCAAAGTATTGTATCTGTACTCCTTACTGGAAGATTTTGGTTTTATAACTTTGAGAAAAACTCTTCCTACACCCCTACATTTTATTTTTTTATTTATTTATGTTTTTTCTTTTTTCTTTGTCTTTAACGTACGGATTGTAATTTCAGTCCTTGTTTGTAATTCTTTCAATTGTGATTGCCTTTTTGTTGATGTTCAATATGCTCATGAATAAAAAATATATATATATATAAAAAACCAACAACATGGATTTATAAATGTTCTGTGAGGTATTTTAAGATGAAACTTAAGACACATTCTGGGGACACCTGAGACTAATTACATCTTGTAAAAATAGGCATAATAGGTCCCATTTAAGAGGTTGGTCTATTCAGATATATATTCAGATATATAGTTATATTAATTTAACTAAATTTGTTATATAGTTACAGCTATATAATATACAATATTATATATTAATTCTAAAGCACTAATTTAAATGTTAATTCAATTCAAATATATGTATTATTTATTTTATTGTCTTCTCACACATCTGCATTCAATTAACAAACAATATAATATAATATGGACAGTTCTGGCACCGCATGGTGATGCTTCAGTTTGAGAGGGACCAGGGGTCCGTTCTTCGTACCTCGCTTAAAACATCTAAGATAATTTGACAGATCCCAGATCTTTTAATTGTGATAACTGATCTCTGGCTCATTTGGTTCTTTAAACGAATTTGCGGATTGGATTAAAATATCTGGATTGAGTTTTCTAAGATTACTGTGCGTTCCTGTGTTCATTGAAGAGGGCAGATGTATGGATACTCGAAACTACGATCAGCAATGCAGCGATTAGCTGGCGGCAAGACAGCAATGTAATGACATCATATAATTAAAAAAAAACACCTGGCAAAAAAACTTGACAAATTAAAAAAAGAAAACCATTTTTGGACCTTTATAAGGAAACAACATAAAAGTTATAATAGATAAATTAAATGTGAACTGTTTTATTTAAAAAACATTCCCAATTATTTATATTCACGATTTTATAGTATTTGTACACCCTTTACATTTTTATTTCAATGTTGTAATTAGAAATTAATTTAATTTTTTTATTTAATTTAAAGCAGATTTGTTACGGGACAGTATTAAAGTTTCTTAAGGGTCAAGATCAAGTTATTTGCATCTCTTGCGCTGCATCAAGCCATCCCATAATATCCGTCATCACTCAAATTAGTGCAGGGCTAAGAATAACTGAACAACATGTGTGTAAACCTCCAATAAAATTATAAAGTAATTATTCCATCACAAATAAATCTCTCAATCAAGTAGCTGTGTCTATAGTATTATACACGACATTATAATATTATTTTCAAATACATTTTTATATTATTATTTAAAAAATAGTATCGCCCCTGGTTCAGTAATTAACTCTCGCAATAAAGTAGCAGTGGCTGGTACAGATTTCAAGTATCACCTCAAGATGCAATCTAATCCTGTTTACATGAAATAAGCCTGCAGCCTGTTTAAGTTTACGGACCTGTTGCTATGACAGCAAGTCCAGGATGAGCTTCGAAGAACCAAACAATCCAATATCATGCCAAAACGTAAACAATCAAAACCAGCTAACTGAGTTAGCGACGTACGAAGAACGGACCCCAGGATGAATTGTTTTCATAGGGCATGTGCTCCTTTTCTTGCGTGAGCCGAGTAACAAGCGATTTGCTCAGTTCATGGAGAAATGGCCTCCTCTTGTGGCGTTTGCCGGAATTTCAAAAAGGCCCTGTATCAGCCCACAAAACAAAGTCCAAACTAAAGTTTCAACACCTTCCTTTGTTTTCTTATAGTGCAGAATGAGTGGACACTCTTTATTTAATTTAATTTTTTGCTGGCCAATAAGGCTCAACCGTTTTATAGCGTTGTTTTAAATAGCCTGACATGCTTTTTAGTCCCTGTGACTGCGAACTGTCACGTCACAAGCTTGATGCGTCGCCATGGGGAAGTAGGAATGTGTCAGGTTTCTAAAACAACAAATAATAAAAAGAGAAAATAAATCACATACATGAAGGCTAAAAAAGGTTATGCAAATCAGTGTCAAAATCTAAAAAGTTGCATCCTCAGTCCCAAGCAGCGTTACATCAAGCAGTTGCTTTGATTGTGAACATAATGTATGACACAAAAATCTACACCCGTCACTGTACATTCACAAAATTTGTTAAATCCCTTATTAACTTTCTATTCTAATTTTAGGGGTTTAAAATGTTCTTATTAAACCAGTAGCCTATTACATCATTGCGTGCATGTATGTAAATCATACTTCAAGCATCCAGTAATTCTTCAATGCAGTCACATTTATTGGCTTTCTCTATGCACAGTTACTAAGCAGTCACTTGAGCTGGCAAGAAATGGTTCAAATTTACAATGGTATTTTCACAATGTTTACTAAAAAATAAATACAGGACTGAGAGAGTCGCACAGCTCAAAATACAAAGGCTTGGAATTAATGTAAACCTTTAAAACATGTTACAAAATGAAACATTTGTGTCTTCTTTTTTTTACTTTAAAAAGATCATATGTACATGTTTATACAAAAATACAAAATGGATTCAAATCTCTTGAAGCGGAGCTTGTATGCAGAGTGAGATTTGTTTCCTGATTATTGTAACTGAACGAGATGCATCTTGTCCCTATAGACATTATCACTTTAACCCTCTTTTTTTTTTATTCATCAATTAATTTATTATAATTTGCAATTATTTCACACCAAAACACATTTTAAACCATTTGGCAAAACAGACTGTGCTTCTCCATTAATGCAGAGCAAAAATGTGTCTAAAAAAATGAAAAACAAAAAAACAGTCTAAGATGGATATTTCAGTTACAACAAAGAAAACAATAAAATAACTCTTCTGTGTAGTGTCTTTTGTTTTTTTCGTTCGTTCTTTATTGATATGATCATTTTTGTGTAGTACCTTGTACCTGTTTAAAACAGTCCAAAACTGTGTTGAGGTAAAACAATGATACAGATAACACACTTTGTGATTTCCCTTCATTTTTTTCTTTAATATTTGCAAATAAGGCCTAAACTGACTGGTTAGCTTCACTACAGGTAACTAGGTTGATACCTCAAATGTGGCTACTGTTGTGTTATGAAAAATAAAATAAAAGACATATTCATTGCTACATATCTAAGTGTTTGAGTTGTCACGAGTGTTGTTTTCATGACTGCTTTTGCATCACAAGTACAGAGAGATAAGTATGAAAAGGAAACTGGTGATGTTAATGACTGGCAACAATGACAGAATATGGCCTGGGTATAGAATTCAAAGCACCAAAACATTTAACTACAGTTGTATAACATATAGAATAGCTTATTTGTTCAGAATGCAAGTTTACAGCTAATTAGAAATGTTCATCGGTATCTTCATCATTGGCTGATACACCCCTGATATGAAACATTTTTCTTATTTTAAATAAAGCTTTATCATTATTCTTTTCCAAATTCATTAACAAAATAATTCTCTGGATAAAATATCCCATAATTAAAAATACTTATTTTTTCTTCTATTAAATGTTGCAATCTAAAAGAAGATTTCATAGATTTAGTTCTAGTATATGGACACAAGGGGAAAAAAGTAGTCTGTACTTCCAAAAGTCTGCAGTTATAAAGCAATGCTAATTGCAACAACCATCAGACAGGGTTGTATTAAAGGAGCAATAAGACGTGGCACATTGCAGCTCCTATTTAAGAGAAAATATCAGTTCTGTTAGTATCTCAGAATATCCTGGAAGGTCTCTCTACCGGTATAAAACAATAAAAAGAATTAAATTCTCCAACCTCTTAATGACAGTACATGACAAATCAACAACAGTTCAGAAAAAAGGCTGAAATATTATACGTTTAAGTCAATCATCATGTATATACAGATGAGCAATGCATTTTAAACTGCTGCCTTTTTGCAGTCATTTCATCTATATATCCCAGAGATTGAGATATCAATTCTTGCATTACATTGATCCCTAAATATAATTCTATCTGTTCTTTCAAAACTCAACTGTACATGAATAGTGCTTCATTAGATTAGATTGTCCAGTTCCTCCACTAAATGAAAAAAAAAGCTCAAACTGTGTATACAGTGATGTAAAACTGCAAATTTCAAACAAATCTTATACATTTTGTACATTTACTGAACATAGCACATACTCAACAAATGCAAGTGAAGGTGGAAATACATTTTAAGTGGAGATGTGATATGTTCTAGTGTTTTATTGCATGCTGTACAGAGGATGAAGAAACTGAATTACGACCACAGTGAAAGAGCGTTAATCAGACGGATGACCAAAAATCGATCTTTTCACAGCTTGTCACCTTCCCTTCAGTGGCACAGTGTAGGCTTGACAAATTAGCTAATTCCTATGAGTTTTGAACTCTGAGAAGACTTCCAACTCTGAAGAGTTTCACTTTAAAAGTGAATCGATTCTTCTTCAAATGTACAGTATGCTTGATTTTAAGGGTATTCACAGAATACATTGAGATTGAAGTGAATTTCTCTCTGAAGTCCTCATTTCTTATGCAGTCACAAAAATTTTCCATGTTGGGTTAGGTAAATATACACGATGACACCTGAAAATGTGACAAAAATACACAACCCAATTTGGGTCTTTGAAGAAATGGTAAACTAAAAGGTAAAAAGGGTTACATTTGTTTTCGCGACAGTTGTTGAAATGCTGTTTGAGAGTTTGAGATTCAAACAGTATGAAAAGTTACACAGACACACACCACAGACGTTCCATTAGCCTACTCCAAATGAAAAACTAAAACTGGATTCTTTTTTTCTGCTCACCTTTTTTTTTAACAATGCATCCAAGTATAATTTACCAATTAAGTGCAAAAGAATAAATGGTTTTGCAAACCAGTCCACTTTTAGATTTATGTTCGTGACATTTTTGGAAGTCTTTTCCCTTGCACACTTAGACACCCTGCTAAGAAAGGCCATGGTGCGATTGTCCTCAGAAAAGCTTAACATCCACATATTCATGTAAATTTGTGATGGATGTTGGAAATATAATTGTTTTTCAAGGAAATCATTGGAAATCATTCCTCAACAATGATCAATACATTATTGGGTAATGCAAAATTCATGTACTTCTTCCAAGTTTTTCAGTTGACTTATAGTGTACAAAAGGAGCTAAATAAATCAATGTTTTTCTTTCTCAAACCACAAACCTCAGGGGAGAACACTAAGGTAAATCATAATATGTGTACAGTACAGCACTCTCACACATTTCAAACTGAATGTTTTCATATTATAAAAAAATTATAATTTTGCTAAGTGGTTAAAAAATGATTATACCACTAAGAGGAGCGGTCATCGTGTGGACTTCCATCTGAGTTCTCAGTCTCTCCTTCTGATATGGCCTGCATTGGGGCAGTGTACAGCCGACTCCGCGTGCTATAACGACTGCTGTTTGCCGCAGGTGGAATCCTGGAACGTCCCTGTCTGGAGGCAGCTGACATGGTAAGTGTTTTTGGGGAGAATCCCTCACTGTTGGCCTTAGGGAATGAGCTCGGAAGTGGATCACCACTGCTAGTGGAATCCTGTAGGGGTAAGGGGGGCTCCTCTGGTTGCCTTGCAGCCTCTAATAGCATCTCTCCTTGAGTCTTGGGTGCGATGGGGCTCTTAAGGATCTCTATAGCAGACATGCGGTAACTCGAGTCTGAGCGACTACCCTTCTTTAGCAGCAGGAGTTTAAACTCCTCACTGGATGTACTGGACTTTTTGGCACTCCTGTAGATGGGTCCTGAGGCTCGCTGGGAGCAGTTTGAAGGGACTGAGGCAGCAGGGGTGACTGGGCATACAGTAGGATTGCTGACAGGGGTGGTTACAGGTGCTACACCAGGCCGACTTTTTCCACTCATCTCCCCAGAGTCTTTACGTCCCAGTACTTTCCTTTTAGATCTGCAATAAATTAGTTGACAGTGTATTTCGGTCACATGCAAGTGCATTGTATGCCATAATCAGATTCCATGACTGCAAGCAATGTTATCATCAAAACCAAAAGTCATAGAGAACATACAGAATGATCCACAAGACCCTGCATTGGTATGTAAAACAATCAGGCTTACCTGTGTATCATAGCAAACAGATCTTCAGTTGTGCGTAGTTTGTTTGGGGATGGAAAAGCATTATCATCATCAGGTTTAGAGTCATCAGTCAATGGAGAGGATGAATTGTCACTGGGAGTTGATTCTGTCAACATGCAAAGCATTAATACATCAAGCTCAACCTCAGTCTTGTAAATCAGTCTTGTAAAAAAGTATGCTAGGCCTACTACAGTTATATCATGTGAAAAAGAGGTTGACCAATATATTGGTTTTACTGATTAATCAGCACCTACAGTATGGTTGTATAGTTGCTGATTTGGTAGAGCGGCCTCTAGAGGTGAAATAAAAACAATCACTGACTCTGACTGGAGTTTGTTGTTTCTTGTGACTATGCTATGCACAAAGCCAGAAATTTTAGAAGCTGATTTAAAAAAGAGAAAAGCCAAGGTATGTGTACAATACTCGTTATCATTACATACAGTCGTGGTACAATAAGTCAATCACATTTAATATGTTGCCGTTTTTTTACAGGACAATTACCCTTGCTGAAGTAGTCCTCTGTGTCCGGGGTTGACCCTTCTTCCCTTATGTCCTGTGAGGCACTTCTGGTTGCGACACCTGATGTCTCATAATCCTCCTCTCTGTCTTGAACATCGCTGATTGTGTAAATGTGCGATGCCTCTTGAGTTGAAACAGGCACTTTGTCAGGACTGTTGCACAGTACAAAATTGCTCCTCAGTATTTCACTATAAGCCGGAGGCGGCATTGTACTGGCCAAACACACGGGCTGTGCTGAAGGCTCTGGCCGCGACAGTTGATTTATATCTTGTTTTAGTCTCTCTGGTGACATTGCCATTTGCACATCTGGGTACCTTCTGCTGTCTTGTTCTTGCTCAGGACTTTGAGATGTCCTTATTGAAGAGTCTTCTTTTTCAGGAGTAGGATCTACAGGAGTTCTGAAAGCAGTCATTGCCCAGTAAGTACCAGGTCCAAGCCTCTCCTGTCTCACTCTCACTTCCTCCTGGGGAAGAACAATGTTTTCCACCAGTGGAACTTGTGATTCACAGAACTGTGCCGTAGGGGGTTTGTAGGCTGGTGGTTTCCGGTTGTGCCTGTTGCTAGAGGAAGGGGCATCAGTTATTATTGTGGGACATTTGGGGCGAGTTATTGGATTTGCACTGGCCAGAGCATAGCCTTGGTTCCCTTCAGCTGGTCTACAAATAGATCGCAGTTGCACTGATCTAAGAACAGTTGGAGTAATAGCCAAATGGGCTGAGCTGGGTGCTGTGCTTGTTGCACTCTCTGAAGTGGAAGCTGCAGCTGCAATGCGAGCCTCTGCAGCAGCGGCAACGGCTGCAGTTCGAGCTTCTGCAGCAGCAGCTGCAGCTATGGCAGCTTTCTGCTTATTCTGGTGGAGGATGTGCATCTGATTTCTGTGAGCAAAGTGCTTGTTGTGAAGAGCACTTAGGTCGAGGTGACTGGGGGGTATGGCATGGAAGTCAGTTTCCCTCCTCGAGGAAATACCTGGGTCTCTGACTAAAAGCTGTGGCTGTTGTAGGGAACAAAGTGAGGACTTCCTTTCAGGGACTTTGGGTTTCCTTTTGCCACTATTTGGCGACAGGGGCCCCGGGAAGAAAGCGGAGGGGAAAGAAGATGTAGGAGTTTCAGACTGACTGGAATATCCACTGGAAGGGGATGCTAAGCCAGCCAGCTTTTCAGGGGAAGCCAGCTTGAAGTCACCTTCAGGTGGAGGAAGAGTTGGGGAAGTAGGTCTGGACCTGGGTTGACAGGCTTGCATTTCTGCACTTTCTGATGACTTGATGCATTCAATAACAGTTGTACCTGTAGCAGCACTAGAGTTGGACAGAGACCGGTAAGGGTCATTTGATTTCAAGTCATTGTGGAGCCAGAGGTCTGCATAGTCTGCTTGCACAGCACCTTCATCTTTGAAGGAATGTGTGTCTGAGGAACTGAATGGAGAGGAGCAGTCAAGTATGTCCCTGACATTCTCCACTCCCCATGCGCCAAGTGACTCAAGGCCTGCAGTCTCAAGGTGCCCTGCAGAACCAGCCAAGTCAAGCTGCAGTTTCATCTCCCTGGAAGACAAGGGCAGTGGCAACTCGCAAGTAATCTTTGGTTTGCTCTGCTCTACAACGTTCACACCACTGCTTGTTTCCTTTAATGAAGAGCTACGTTTTGGTGGGGGTGGCTTGGCCTTTGGTTTTCTTAAGGACAGACACGTTCTGCCCAGTGTCCTGGTGGCTGTGTACTCTGACTGAGGGTATTCACCCATGCCAGGTGCTATATTCCCACTTGGGCCACAGTCTGGGTCAATGGCTGCATAGTTGTAGTAGCTTCTGCTACCCTTAAGACCACAGTCAAAGTGCATGGAGGAATAGAATCCTTCAGTGTCAACGATGTAGTGCATCTCAGATTTCCTAGCGGATGCTTGGTCACCAAAGCTCTCGTAAGTTTCCCCACTAGAATAACTGGGGCAGCTGACGCCACTCTCATCCTCTCTGGAATGCTTTGGGCTGAAGTCTTGGGGGCAGGGCTGATCCTGCTGGTCCTGGGCACAGTTCCACTCACCATCACTAGCAGTGCTGACCCCTGCATCATCCATCTGATCAGTAGCCGATGAGGTAAAAGAATTAGATCGTTGCCCCTGTCCTTGTGGCTTGTCCATGTGGTAGGGATCAATTATGAAGCCAGTGGTATCATCAATGACATTGGACCCAGTATTGAGGGAGAGTTCTGAATCACAGTGTGAGGATCCAGTCAGGGGAGGGGAGGCAGCAGGCGGAAGATTCTCAGACGTCTGAGATGGACAAGTGGAGCTGCTTCCGCTCCAGTTGCCACTTGAGGACTGGTGATCCTCTTTATGGTCTATCTGGCTGCCAAGCACTCCTGTAGTAGAGGCAGAGTGAATGGGGCTGCTGAAAGTATCCGAGCTGGACGAAATCTCACAGCTTCCCATGTCAACTTTGCGTGGGAGCCTGGATCTGCCTCTCTCGATCCATGCATGGTCAGGGCTCTCCGAATGCTGCATACGCTTGAGACTTCCAAACTGTAGCTCTGGCATGGCTTGGTCATCAGTACTCTCTTCCTCATCCTTTGAAATTCTCTGTCCTGGACCTGGCAGGAAGTCCTCAGCTTCATATGGAGAAAGTTCCTCATCTTCCTCTTCATCATCATCTTCATCATCATCATCATCATCATCACTGTCATCTTGGTCCTCATCCAGAAGTCGGCCACCCTCGCGTGGTAGACTTCTGGAACGAACACGGGTGGTTGTTGCTGCAGCATACACGGTATCAGAGCGATCCGGCAGAGAGGTGATGTTTCCAGTGGAGTGTGAGAGAGAAGCTGGAATTCCCTGACCCCTCTGGGCACGGATACGCCTTCGGGATGGAGCAGCAATCAGGAAGTCATCTGTCTGACAGCCAGAATCCTTGGTGTGCAATACTCGGCCACTCAGGGAGAGCTCCTCATGCCACAGTGACTTGTGTGGGTTGGCATGGATGATCACTGTTCTCTCTCTTGCCACAGGTGATTCATCAGAATCTACAGGTAAATTAGAAAATCAATAATTAAACTAAAACTATATGCAGATAAAATGGAAGAACATATTATATGCAAATGTTATATGTAAAATGAACAGAAGTTTTTATATGAAATGTTACTTCAATGAACTGAAACTTTAGATCAGAAAAGTATCAGTTGCCCATACCCATGTCTTGTTGAACCCGTTTGGGGATGCCAGTGATCGTTTTTCGCCTCCTGAGTTTCCGACGTCTCTGTAGAACTGACTGTGAGTGAACAAGAGAGCAGCGAGCACTGGCTTCTCTGTCAAATCCAACACCTGTGAAGAAAAATAATATAGACCCTCAGTACTAGCTAAGCATATCTTAGTCCTTTTTTGTGTAAGTTTGTATTGAATCTAAAGTAGTTGGTTTACCAGAAACATTTATTGGAATGATACAGGATGAAACCACTTGAGAGTCATTCTTTATTCTCTCTTCTGGCGTGGGAAGAGGCAGGGCTTTGGACCAGTTTGTCTGTTTGTCCAGGGTGGTAGGTACATTGGGAACAGGACATTTAGGCCTATGGCTCATCACTGGCAATTCTCCATCTGTTTCTGTGTTGGTACCAGCCTAATATGGGATGATATTAGAACGGTTAGCTGTATTTGGAACTAGATTGATGATTTAAGATGTCAATCCAAATACACAGAATGTAAACACACTGTTTTTCACTGTTCAATTTTTATACAGTTGCCTCAAAAACTTCTCACTTAATGTATGAATTTTACAGCAAATATCCAATAAATATCCAATAGCTAACCAAGCGGCATCTGATGTTTAATTTTTTCTTTAGTCCTTTAAATTAGTCTTCCAATGAAGACATTCATACATTTAAATAATATTTTTACAAAAATACTTTTTGTCAGCAAATGCAGTCATGTACATACATGCATGTATTGTAAAATTCCCATTTTTCTGTGTTGATAAGAAATGCAGCTTTGATTATGAGGCAGAAAGCAATGGAGATGACAAAAAATACATACAGTATTTCTTTAGAACAAGAAATAAATGCATGCAAATGTATAAAATAATGTCTTCATGAAGGTCAGGTTTCACCCTAGAGATTAAATCAGATAGAAAGGAAATCCTTGGAAAAATTATTAAATAACTCTCACACAAAAAGCAGCGGAATAGTATTCAGCAAAAAAGCAAAAACTATAAGGAAGGATCTTACTATATCAGATCTCTCTGTGCTATGCCAAATGCAGTATATCACAGAAATATACTAATACATTTATATATTATATATGTATATGCATTATGCACAAATGATACCGAGCTGCCCCACTTACCGAGCTGATGAACTTATAAATGATCGTTTATATAATAGCACATACTCAATAACTAATTCTGGCTATAAATACAAAAAATATATAATTAAATGATTTACATAATTATCATTAGGATGTACTCGTATATGGAACTATGTTGATGTTATTAGCAATCTCAAATATGAATCTTTACAGATTCTTTGTAAAAGAGAAGCAAACAAGCTAAACAGACATATTTACATATGGAGGAAGAGGAAGTCTTGTCCTAACCTAATCATGTTAGAACAAGAAGTAGAAACAGAACATTTTAGGGATTTAGAGTCAACAAGCTGTCTTTAAGAGGGTAAAATACCTTTCTCATCCAAGGAATGAAGTAACAACACTGAACAGGGGAGGAGGGACGGGAGCGCTGATACTAAAATTAAAAGATGGAAAACAGAACTAAACCAATGAAAAAAAATGGCATCATGAATTTGATTTCATAAATCAAAAAAGTCTGATGTGATGTTTTTATTAAGTCCATGGTGTGCACATGCTGTACACACAAAACAACATGTGAACAACCTTCAACCACTGAGATGCCTGTGGTTCACATCTGCAACATACAAACTGAGATGAAAGGCTGTGATCTGATGGAGAAGGAATTTACAAAATTTGATTGCTATTGAAGGATTTGAATCAATCTGGCATCCATCCAACAGTCTTGTCAAAACCTGTACTTTGAGGGGGAAGTCCTGTTTTTACATCACAAAAAAATTATGTAATTTACCTTTCTGAGGACGGGTTTGAATTCAGCCTCCTTGGCTGGTCTCTCCTGCAGCAGTCAAATGTAAGGAACACAACAAATTAAGAACCCAGAATATCTTTCACCACCCTTGAAATCACTTTCACCACCCTTGAAATCACATGCAGCTGCTAATTTCTCGTGCATTTTACCATATGAAAACATGTAAAACATTCAAAAGATGAAATAAGACAAATGTATGAAAAAAAGAGACGAAAACAGACTATAAAAAAAACCATAACCTCATCATTCTAATCTTTTAGCATACTGGACAAGTTATTTTAGATTTTATTGCTCTATGGTAACATATTTTCAAACCAACGTTTGAGTGTTCCTACACAACTCTTAGTTTAGTGACATTCTTCACTGTACATTCTCCACTAAGCGAGTAAGTAGCACTTTAAGGCCAATTCACACTGCTCTGACAGATGCCGAACAACAGCGACAGTCACCAGATTACAGTGTGTCACCCGACAAACGTCAATTGAACGTTCAATTGGCAAAAATGAGAGCCGACCGATGCCGACAGGGGAAACACACTGATCCGACAAAACCCTGGCGAAGTGTCTGTTGCCATCTGTCAATGCAGTGTGAATTGGCCGTTACACTATACACGTATGCACAGACACTTTAATGTAAAAAAGAATTATAGCGCATTAAATGTGCATTATTGATTATTATAGCAGTATTTCATCTATTTTATTTAACATATTCAATATTGCAGTAAACACAGAAAATGATAAAAATAAACATTTTCATATATTTTTATGTCCTATACTGTACACTGAATACAGAATTAATGTAAAACAGAATTCCAATAATTTGTCATTTAATATTTAGCTTATTAACATTTTTAATAATCTTTGAGGAAGTTAAACAAAAACTTTTGAAACATGGAAAAATATGTTATAATAGGATGGTATCACAGTACAATACAATAAAAGCAAACAGATAGTCTTTACCTTCCTCTGGATAGTCTGCACATCACTCTCTCTAACGCTCCTCTCCTGGTGTGCAAGGCAGGAGAGAGTGTGCTAGTTTAGGCCAAAAATATTTTGTTGGTCTTATAACAGTTTATGTTTTACAAGATAAACAATTATAGTACTGGATTAGGCCACCACTTGACATTCTACATAAATTCTGGGTCCTTGAAACAAGATCCTGGGAACCTGAGAACCACTGATCTTTGGACCTCCTCTCTATAGTGGTGTAGGGAAAACATCAAAACCCATTTTTCTCTGGATTTTTTAATGGGTTTTTTGCAATTTATGAGTAAAACAAGGTCTGTGTTAAGCGTAAATTACACACCAACATTTCTTATCTAGTTACTTATTAGCAGTGCTGGGTAGTAACTGATTACATGTAATCTGGATTACATAATCCGATTCCAAAAATTTAGTACTTGTGGCAATTAGATTATATTATGTTTTAAAATACTTGTAATCAGCTAATAATAATAATAATAATGTTAAGTAATACAATTAAGTTCCCTGTTCTTTGATGTCATATATGATTTGAATACTTCTCACTCACAAACCCCTGCAGTTCCATCACAAACCCCAGTCTGGGAAACCCTGATGTAATGTAATATTTAATGCACTTCATGTTGTTGATAATGAAGAATGAAATACATTTTCTTTATCTTTGTATTTTTATATCAGTATGGTACAAGATTATTCTACTCAAATCAATGTGATAAACAAGTTAGGTCAAAAGTAATCTAAAAGTAATCAAAAAGTAGTCTGATTATATTACCTTAAAGGCTCATTCACTATAACTATAAAAATAACTATATTAGCGTCAACACCAGCGGACAATATCATTCTGTTTATTCTAGTAAGCGCGTGCTTGTCTGTCACTTTAAATGCTTCATTACAGCAGGATGGGTTCTGATTGGCTGTAAAAATCATTCTGAAAATGATTCCAACAATATAGTTTCTTTGTGTTGTTTTCGTTATAGCTGTGGTGTGAACTCCGCTATTCTTTAATATTGCAAACGATTTTGAACTATATCTTTATCCTTATCGTTTTCGATATGGGTGTGTGCAATATATGTTGTAGAAAAAAACTATGTCGACTTATGTTTACCACATAGACTGAATAAAACAATGGACTTAGTGTCCGTGACATCACCCGTAGATTTCTGAAGAGCGTTTTTTAAGCCATAAAGTGGGCAGAGCCGGCCGTCGACATCTTGGCAGCGCATCACTCCCGGATAACCGAAAATGGACAAAGAGGCGGGACGTGGGTGGAGCTGAGGTGCCTGGTTGATGAAACTACAGACATTTTAACATGGGGGGTCTATGGGGTTGACTCTTTTTCGGAGCCTGTCTCTAGAGGCCCGTCGATCAATTGCAGTTTAAGTCACTTCCGTGTTGGATTCAAGAGAAAGATTGGAAGGTTGCTGCTTGGTTTACCACAGACCTTATTTTACTCATAAATTGAAAAACCCCATTATTAAAACCCACTGAAAAAATCTCAAGGGAACCACTGGCGATTTAGTCTTCAGGGTTTTGATGCCATTCTTGCATCACTCTATATGTACACGAGTGGAGATTAAATGTTGTGTGCCTTACCAGGCGTGAGTGTCGCCCCCTCTGCTCCCGCCTTCTGAGTTTGTGAGTTGAAGGGAAGGTTGGCATGGGCGGGGCAACAGATATTGATATGGTGACCCGACCCCGCTCTCTGCTGGTTGAGCGCTGACGCTGCTGCTGGTCTGTAAAGTACACACACATACACACTTCAGTTTACTAAGCTATATCAGTCTAAACTAAAGTATGAATTATAACAACTTCTGTTTTACAGAATTTACAGACTGTCAATTGCTAACTAAAATGTTCATATGTAGAAGACCTCTAATGGATTTATTGCATGCTCACAATGTAAAATGTTCTGGTCACATTTTATGTGTAATTAATGTAAGTGAAATTGATTCAAGGGAAAAATATAACTTATGCTATGATGGTTTACATTGAGCTTGAGGCAATGCCAGATCAAATTTCATCATTCAAACACAAGGTGGCAGTATGAATCAGATGTATGAATCACTAAACTCCACCAATGTCTGCCTCTAAAGGCATTTTAATGTGAATCTTTTCCCCTACAAATATCACATTTTCTTCACAGGAAAAATCTTTCAATATATACTGAAAATTAAATAGATTTCCAAAAGTATAGATATATAGTGAGATGCAACTGGAAGATAGACAGTAGAACTACAACAAAACCTAAATAAAATATGGTGATTTGTAACCCAATGGTTAATGACCACTCATTAAGGTCAGATGTTAATTTCCAGGTAGATTCAGGAACTTTATAGATGTTTAGACAGATGATTCAAAATGACTTTGCTTACCTGCATGTCATGTGACCATTAACTGACATCAAAGAACAGGGAACTTAATTTTATTACTTAACATTATTATTATTATTATTATTATTATTACATAGAAACACTTTATTGATCCCTGTGGGGAACTCCAGGATCATAATTCTCATCTATCCTGATCTGTCACTTCTCTACGCTGATCTATTACCTATGTGGCCCTGGGCTGACCACTAAACCACAGGGGGAATTTGGTTACAATTGTTGTGATATAAGATACGTTTGGATGAAAAGAATGTTATACAATCAAATGGCCATTTTGATCCATGGTTTGGAACCAAAAAATGTAGGCTGAAAAAGCCACAATCAGTACCTCTGTGCAGTGCCCGCAGGTTTAGCTTGGCATGTCGGTGTAACTCCTCTAGACATGGTGGCCGTGTACAAGTGTGGAACAGATTGTGTTGCTGATGCCATGAAGCCTGATAGTGGGATGTCAGTTTACTCTCAATGTCCAGATTTGATACAGCTAGAGAGAAAGACAGAGAAAGGACAACGTCAGAAATCTGGAATGTGTACAGAATTCTTATTGGAACATCTAAGAATCTAATAGGGAAAGAATAAAATCCTATGAACAGAGTGAATTTCCTATATTTTTTAAGCTTATTTGATTCGATTGAATATTATGTAATCTTTACCAGAACCCATTCTACTTGTATTGTATTGTAATAATGTATAGCTGTTGAATAGTTCATGGAAAGGACTTACAAATGAATTTGTGATGTTCTACAAAGGGAACTATATGTTATACTTGTTATTTTGTGTTAAGTTGGAATCCTATAATGACATTTCCATGAGAACCCTTCAGAATAGGCTCCAAATTAAGGAAATTCCAAAAGGAATACTATATATATATATATATATATATATAGGTGTTCCAATCACTTCCATGGCTACAGGTGTATAAAATCAAGCACCTAGGCATGCAGACGCTTCCACAAACATTTTTTCAGGAGCTCAGTGAAGTGAAGTCCATTCGTGAAATTTCCTCACTACTAAATATCCTACAGTCAACAAAGTGGAAGCAATTGGGAACAACAGCAACTCATCCATGAAGTGGTAGGCCACGTAAAAAAATAACAGAGCGGGGTCAGCGCATGCTGAAGCGCACAGTGCAGAAGTCACCAAATTTCTGCAGAGTCAATAGCTACAGACCTCCAAACTTCATGTTGTCTTCAGATTAGTTTAAGAACAGTGCATAGAGAGCTTCATGGAATGGGTTTCCATGGCCGAGCAGCTGCATTCAAGCTGTACATCACCAAGCGCAATGCAAAGCGTCAGATGCAGTGGTGTAAAGCACGCCGCCACTGGAGTCTAGAGCAGTGGAGATGTGTTCTCTGGAGTGACCAATCACGCTTCACTGTCTGGCAATCCTAATTAAACATGGGTTTAGCGGTTGCCAGGAGAACGGTACTTTCCTGACTGCATTTTGCCAAGTGTAAAGTTTGGTGGAGGGGGGATTATGGTGTGAAGTTGTTTTTTAGGGGTTGGGCTTGGCCCCTTAGTTCCAGTGAAAGGAACTCTTAATGCTTCAGCATACCAAGACATTTTGGACAATTTCATGGTTCCAACTTTGTGGGAACAATTTGGGGATGGCCCCTTCCTGTTCCAACATGACAGAGCACCAGTGCACAAAGCAAGGGCCATAAAGACATGGATAAGCGAGTTTGGTGTGGAGGAACTTGACTGGCCGGCACAGAGTCCTGACCTCAACCCAATAGAACACCTTTGGGATGAATTAGAGTGGAGTGCCTGACCTCACAAATGCGCTTCTAGAAGAATGGTCAAAAATTCCTATAAACACACTCCTAAACCTTGTGGAAAGCCTTCCCAGAAGAGTTGAAGCTGTTATAACTGCAAAGGGTGGGCCAACTCCATATTAAACCCAGTGGATTAAGAATGGGATGTCATTAAAGTTCATGTGCATGTAAAGACAGGCGTCCCAAAACTTTTGGCAATATAGTGTATTTATAATGTTACAAAAAATTTATATTAAAAAAAATAAATGGCTTCCTTTTATAGTTTCTATTCATCAAGAATCCTACAAAAGTTTCTTAAGCAGCCATATTAAAATTATTTCTAAAGTATCATGTGACGCTGAAGACTGGAGTAATCACAGGAATAAATTACATTTTAAAATATATGAGAATAAAAGTTATTTGAAGCTATAATAATATTTCACAATATTTTTATCAAATAAGCACAACCTGGGTGAGCAGAAGAGACTTTCAAAAACATTTTGCTAACCCAAACTTATGAATGGTAGTGTAGTATGTGTCCATATTCATTCACTGTAATCAATATTATGAATTACAAGACAACAAATGCCATTCTAGGGAAGGTGAAATACGGCTTCATTAGTATTTCTCCCTCTATCTTTTTCTCTTTTCCCCAGCTTCCTGTCTCCTCCTCTCCTCTATAAAGGAGCATCTGCCCATCAGTATTCAATGCACAGTGGTCCCCTTGAACTACCCAGAGTCATCTGTATCCAAGCAACCCTTCATATCTAATTTACAACGAATTAGCAGATCCTTATCAGACCGTGATCAGCAGAATAATACCAGAAATGCATTTCCTCTCTTAGAAGACCACAGAGAAAAGGGTGGAGGGCTGATGATGATGGATGCTTAGAAACACACTGGATTTTAAGCAACAAACCCTTTGTTGTATGTAAATGGAACAAAAGTCACAGGACATATTGCTCGAAAGTGTAATACAAAACAGAAGTGGCTTCTCAAGGCAGGGTCTGGGAATATTTTTTCCCTAGACTCTGGTACATGAAGGGTTTTCCTGGAGGATGTCCCAAAGGGCTCTTATTTTTCTGAAAGCTATGTCTAAATAGGATGCCGATAGTTCAAGCTGACAGTCAGAAAGAAAACACTTTAGTGCTTATTAACCATGAGGTAAACCATGACAATAGCAAAGTGACAGACAGAAATGAACATCACTCCCTCTCTCACACACACACACGGTAACCCAATACAAGTCCTTTCTATAACCTTAACTCTAACCCTAACCACAACCAGAGAACCATTAAAATGAACAATGTTTTGAGTGGTTTTACTTAGCAATGCTAACCCGATACCTGCTTTTTACACTGTTAAATGTCTTTTCATGTTTTATTTTAATGAGACAACTGAAGACTAAATGTTAGGAATGAGCACAATTAATCATACATACAAGTGGCATCATATATTTACAATTAAAGGGTTCCTTGATTATGATTTCACTTTGTGTAATGTTGCTGTTTGAGCATAAACAACATTTGCAAAGTTACGACGCCTAAAGTTCAATGCAAAGGGAGATATTTTCTTTTACAGAAATCGATTTTTAAGTCTCAAAATCGTTTATTGTCAGTAAATCAAACCAGTGACTAAACAGTCAACTTCACATTGTTTCTCTCAGTAGGATGAAGATAATCTGTTATTTAAACTGTGATTTATTTATATACAGAAAGCGATCAAAGTACACTCCCTTTACAATAGCTGGAACTGTCAATCAAACAGCCACGATCTAAATATAATGCTATAATCAACACTTTTCACAATTAGTAAACCTTGAGAACTGTAATAGTAAAAAAAAGTGCTAAAAGAGTGCTAAAGAGTTCCACAAGTTATACTTAGCTATTTCATATACAAAGATGTCAGCCAATCACAGCAGTGGGCGTTTACACTGAAGTCTCACGGCAGACACACCCCTTCAAACAGAGCGTTCAGAGCAGAGGGCTAAAATCCGGATAGGCAAAATGCCTTTTATTTCAAAATTATGACAATTTTTTATGTAAAAATCATATTAACATTATAAGTGCACCCCAGGAAACATTAAAAAATCATAAAACAATGAAGTTCATGACCCATTTAAGCTACACTTAAAAATAAATGAACTGCATTGCCGAAGATCACTTTGTGTCTGCAAAACAAATGATGCAAGGCCCAAAACTAACTTTACTTAAATGTGTCTAAAGGTGTCGGAAAAACTCCTCCCTATTGAAGGGCAGGAGGTCACTAGGAAGCCGGGCTGCCACTTGTGTGTCTTACGAACCGAAAATCTCTGACTTTTCTGTTCAGACAGAGGAGCCCGAATTTAGTCAGGAATAGTATTTTAGCCTTTAGTTAAATATGATTGTTATTTTTATTTCTTATACATGGTATTTTTATTTCTTATGCATATGTTGAGATTATTCTATCACTATTGTAATACCTTTTCTATGTAAAACTCTTTGAATTACCATTATGTATGAAATGTGCTATATAAATAAACTTGCCTTGTATAAATAAAATGTATAAATGTTATACAGACTTTTAACCAAATGCTAATCAACTAGTAAAATAATCATTCTGCTTGTTGAAATGTGTCTATATAAAAGGGAACTCAAATGTCACTGGCCCAAATTAAGTTAACTTGAAATAACTTATAAAATACGTATACAATAAATTATATAAAGATATTTTATTTAGTTGACGGTGGACACTTAATTGCATTATTTAGATTTATTTTTTAATTTTATTTTGTCTCTTAAAGACATCTGATTGACACATTACTGATGCATTCAGACCTGAGCCAGTGAGTGGAATTTAAATCTGGATTAAGTGCATTCATGCTTCAATTGAAATTAAGAGCCTCCCCATTGATAGAAAGTCTACAATAATACTTTGTCTCTGCGAGTGGGCCAGTTTTTGTTTTTGCTTCATCTACTTAAGCACCTTATAAAATTTCCCAAGAGATTTTTCTTAGTCCTGTCAGCAATATGGAAAATCAACTGACTTCACTGTATGTAGCTATAGTGACAGAGTATTTCTGTTCCAAATATACTCATTCAGGATTCGAATACATTTTGGATTTTTTTTTATTTTTTAGTATGGCCCTCATAGGCGGAGTTTCACTTTTGTGCTTGGGGGGGGGCACCTTGGGTATAATTTACATTATTATAAATGATAATAATAATCTGCTCAAAACTCAGTCTATTGTGACCTTATGCAGATATTATATATAATAACGGACGCATAAATGTATAATGAGACAGAACTCAGAAGTTTGCCGAAATCATAAGGTAAGAATTATTATCACGCAATATATTGACTAATGGATCGGCAGATAATCATCTTGTCATTCTTAAAGGAACACACCGACTTTTTGGGACTTTAGGTTATTCACCGTATCCCCCAGAGTTAGATAAGTCCATACATACCATTTTTATCTCCGTGCGTGCCATAACTCTGTCTGACGCACCCACCGCTAGCCTAGCTTAGCACAAAGACTGGAGGTAAACGGCTCCAGCTAGCCTACTGCTCAATAAGAGACAAATAACGCCAACATTTTCCTATATATATGTTGTGACGGAAAATGAAAAGTTGCAATTTTCTAGACTGATATGGCTAGGTACTATACTCTCATTCCTGCGTAATAACCCAGGAACTTTGCTGCCGTACCATGGGTGCAGCAGGCGCAATGATATTATGCAGTCCCTGCACAGAGCGTGCTGGGAACTATTTTCAGGGGCTGCATAATATCATTGCGCCGCTGCACCCATGGTACGGCAGCAAAGTTCCTGGATTATTACGCAGGAATGAGAGTATAGTTCCTAGCCATATCGGTCTAGAAAATTGCAACTTTTCATTTTCCGTCGGTCTTAGTACACAATGTAACTATACACATTACAACATGTAAATAGGAAAATGTTGGCGTTATTTTGTCTCTTATTGAACAGTAGGCTAGATGGAGTCGTTACCTCCAGTCTTTGTGCTAAGCTAGGCTAGCGGTGGGTGCGTCAGACAGAGTTATGGCACGCACAGAGATAAAAATGGTATGTATGGACTTATCTAACTCTGGGGGATACGGTGAATAAGCTAAAGTCCCAAAAAGTTGGCGTGTTCCTTTAACGAATGAGTCATTAAGAAATGATGGTTCTATTCTATCTAAAGAAATATAAGGTAAATATGTTTCTCCAAATTTGGCATCAAATGTCTGTTTTGTTGGCAATTGGCACGTAAGTGCATATAATGTAAACAAGATGGACGTACAGTGAATCGAATGTTATCCAGGGATAATGCCATGATGTGTTGTGTGTGTGTGTGCGCACGCTCTTGACTCTTTAGCTCCGCCCACTGCACGCCTCGACGAGCTCTGCTGTTTTCGGAAATAATCGGTACAACGTATCTGTCTTTTATGAATATGATAAAACTAAAGACTCTTCGGAGATATGAAGGATGCAATACTACTCTATAGGTACTCAAGATTAACATGAGATTGGCAGAAACTGTGTGTTAGGTACCCTTTAATGAAAACAATAAATCCAAGATGGAGGACAAGATGAGAAAAACACTGATTACACATAAAATACCTAGTTTGGAAAGAAGTTGGAGTTTTTATCTAAGCCCTACCTCACATGCTCCTCATCTCTCCTTCCCTCCATTTGGACATGTGCTGTAATGATGTGCAAATGCAGTGAACAGACTATTACTCAGCACTGCTCTGCTGTTCTTTTAGTTTCTGCCCCGCATTATGAAGTACTGATCCTCATGCGGCACATACATGACCTCTATTGTGCACGCTCTGTAATCATTCCCTCTGCACTTGGAAATTTTGGATAAGTCATTCAATTGTAAATGAATTCAGCCAAAGAGGAAGTATGCTTTGTATGTAACATGGTAGCGTAGAGTTACATATAGCATGTTGTAATATAATAGTCTGAGACTCTTATTATGCCATTAGTCACAGTTAAGATAATTTCTACTTGTGTATATTGGGGCATTTTTAAAATAAACTCTACAATACAAAAGCACACGTGGTTTTCATGCATGTCTATAATGAGCATTACAAAATTTAAATCTCAAAAACATCTTCCCAAACAAGTCTCAATGTCCAGTAAAGTGCCACTGAACACCGAGTTTGATTCATGTAGAGGTCAGTGCTTAATGAGCAAGCAGTACGCTGCAGTATAATTGCACCAGAATGCAAAGTGAATGAGTTAAAACGATGGTCATCTGGAGTACCTGCATTCACCTTTGCAGGGAACCTATTTCACTATCTAGTCGTCTTACCTGTTGTGCCTGTTCTTGGGCCTGCGTTTTTACTACCCCTCTTTGTCCTCCTCCTTTTTTTCAAGCCACAGCCAGGTATCTTCCTCTGAGAGTTACCCATCTCTCCCTGGACTGAGCATACAGAATGAAGGAGTGAAGGATTCTGCTAGAACTACTGCAAGACTGGGAGAGCTGCTCTCTCTCTCTCTCGCTCTCTCTCTTTTTCTTTCTTTCTGTCTACAGCAGGTGCACAGTCAGCAATGTGAGTCAGGACTCTGCCAGCAGCAAGGCAAAATACTGACACATCTCTAATTAGTAGTGCAGAAGGACAATGCACAAAAAAGTTCCTAATTAAAATAATGAAACTACCAAAATAAGTATACACTTTATGCAACTGCAAAACAATCCTGCCTAGAAAACATCACAGCTCCAAATTTCACACAGGAATCTGACATCAACGTGACTATTTTGGATGCAGAAGTAGAATTTATTTTCTCAATAGGAATAATTTATAAATATTTTTATTTATCTGATATACACTACAGTTAAAATGTTTGGGGTTAGTACATTTCTTTTTAAATATGTCCTTTATGCTCATCAAGGCTGCATTTATTTGATCAAAAATACTATGTAAAATGTTATTACAATGTTATTAAATGTTATTACTGTGTTTATTTATTTTAATATACTTTAAAGTATAATTTCTTCCAGTGATGGCAAAGCTGAATTTTCAGCATCATTACTCCAGTCTTCAGTGTCACACGATCCTTCAGAAATCATTCTAATGTGCTGATTTGGTGCTAATTATTATTATAATATTTTTTTTCAGGATTCTTTGATGAATAGAAACTTCAGAGAAGGGCATTTCTCTTGTCAAGACTTTACAATAAGGTTTCATTAATTAACATTAGTTAACTACTTTGGATAACAAGAACTAAGAATGAACAATACTTCTACAGCATTAATTAATCTTAATTATTGTTAATTTCATCATTTACTAATACATTATTAAAATCAAAAGTTGTATTTGTTAATGTTAGTTAATGCACTGTCAACTCACATAAACAAACAATGAACAACTGTATTTTGATTAACTAACATTAATAAAGATTAATAAATACTGTAATAAATGTATTGCTCATTGTTAGTTCATGTTCGATACCTTTTTGTAAAGTGTTACTGAAATATTTTGTAACAATTGAAATGTGTCCTTGCTGAATATACACTCACCTAAAGGATTATTAGGAACACCATACTAATACTGTGTTTGACCCCCTTTCGCCTTCAGAACTGCCTTAATTCTACGTGGCATTGATTCAACAAGGTGCTGAAAGCATTCTTTAGAACTGTTGGCCCATATTGATAGGATAGCATCTTGCAGTTGATGGAGATTTGTGGGATGCACATCCAGGGCACGAAGCTCCAGTTCCACCACATCCCAAAGATGCTCTATTGGGTTGAGATCTGGTGACTGTGGGGGCCATTTTAGTACAGTGAACTCATTGTCATGTTCAAGAAACCAATTTGAAATGATTCGAGCTTTGTGACATGGTGCATTATCCTGCTGGAAGTAGCCATCAGAGGATGGGTACATGGTGGTCATAAAGGGATGGACATGGTCAGAAACAACGCTCAGGTAGGCCGTGGCATTTAAACGATGCCCAATTGGCACTAAGGGGCCTAAAGTGTGCCAAGAAAACATCCCCCACACCATTACACCACCACCACCAGCCTGCACAGTGGTAACAAGGCATGATGGATCCATGTTCTCATTCTGTTTACGCCAAATTCTGACTCTACCATCTGAATGTCTCAACAGAAATCGAGACTCATCAGACCAGGCAACATTTTTCCAGTCTTCAACTGTCCAATTTTGGTGAGCTTGTGCAAATTGTAGCCTCTTTTTCCTATTTGTAGTGGAGATGAGTGGTACCCGGTGGGGTCTTCTGCTGTTGTAGCCCATCCGCCTCAAGGTTGTGCGTGTTGTGGCTTCACAAATGCTTTGCTGCATACCTCGGTTGTTACGAGTGGTTATTTCAGTCAAAGTTGCTCTTCTATCAGCTTGAATCAGTCGGCCCATTCTCCTCTGACCTCTAGCATCAACAAGCCATTTTTGCCCACAAGACTGCCGCATACTGGATGTTTTTCCCTTTTCACACCATTCTTTGTAAACTCTAGAAATGGTTGTGCGTGAAAATCCCAGTAACTGAGCAGATTGTGAAATACTCAGACCGGCCCGTCTGGCACCAACAACCATGCCACGCTCAAAATTGCTTAAATCACCTTTCTTTCCCATTCTGACATTCAGTTTGGAGTTCAGGAGATTGTCTTGACCAGGACCACACCCCTAAATGCATTGAAGCAACTGCCATGTGATTGGTTGATTAGATAATTGCATTAATGAGAAATTGAACAGGTGTTCCTAATAATCCTTTAGGTGAGTTTAAGTATTAATATTAAAATGTTTTTTTTTGTTGTTTTTAAAAAAAATCTTACTAACCCTAAACTTTTTAATGGTTGTGTATTGGCTATTGGTTGTGTATCAGTCTATACTGATTACAAAATAAAAAACATGCTTGACAACACAAACATTTAACAAATGTAGGCCAATAATGAACCAATGGAATCAAAGAAATTATATATGCCTAAGGGAAAAAACTTTTTCAAATAATAAGCAAATATTAAATAAAATACCTGTAAATTAATGTGAGGTTCCATTATTAATTTGCTATAATTTATCGTATTACAAATATCAGCCTATTTTACTTATCAGCTTGATATCGCTAAAATGAAAAAAGTCACATTTATCAGCCAACATCAATATGACCGCCTATGTATTCGGCATCTCTAAAAACTATGCAAGGTAAAGAATACTGGACTACATTAAATTACATTCACGCTACACAAATCATCGTTGCAGTTCTTCTTTTATATACAGATGCTCAAGTCATTAGCAGGCAGAGCGCTAGCATAGTTGAATCTAGGTCAAGCTTGCGTAGCAGAGAAAGACATTGCTGAGATCTTGCAAATAGTAAATGTATCTTTTGGTAGACTTAATATTAAAGCACTAAACAGCATTAAACAAGAAACATGAGAAACACTTATTCACTAACTGATCAATGATAAATGCATTTATTACATAAAAGCAGATTGTTAGCTGAAGCCATCCAGCTGGAGATAGACTCTCTCTCTCTGATGGGGGCTGGGGACTCTGTGTCTCACAGCTGGTCCCTCTGCAGGAGTGCTTAATACCCACTGACACTACACAGCACTAACAACTCTATGAACTATATCTATCAATATATCTCTTTAGCAGGGGATCCCAATCTTTACACCAGTTGAACCTCTTGTGGCCTTTATTATTATAAAGTACCAACTGAGATGCCAACTTTCAGTAAATTTAATATTTTAAGTAGCCGTTTTGTTTATAAAATAGTGTAAAATTATATATTTAATTTTAACAAATTTTATTGGCTAATGCATTACATGTAATGCGAGGTATGTAATCAGATTACTTTTCTTAGTAACTAGTAAAGTAATGCATTACTTTTTAAAAAGTTACTTTTTCAAATAAGTAATGCAACTTACTTTGTTTTGGTCCAAAAGGGTGTACCCCTCTTGAAACTAGTTAAAAAACACTTGCGTCACGCCTGCCATCGCATTGGGACGGGTGTATGATAGGGCACCTGGTGTAAAAGGGCCTTTAGAGCTTTTATTGTTGTTATTAAAAACAAACAAGCAAAAGTAGAAAAAAAGTCATGCAAAAGTAAAGGTTACTTTTTAAGGGAGCAGTGCAATACTGTTACGCATTACTTTTCAAAGTAATTTTCCCTGCTCATGAATGCCATGTCAACTGGTGAGTGACCTAATATACCAAAACTTGTATATTATTATATATACATTATATATACACTACTATTCAAAAGTTTGGGGTCAGGATTTTTTCAAATGTATGCTTTTTAATTAATCAAAAGTGCAATATAAATAAATTAAATGTTTTCTACTGGATGTGCTTATATGCAATTTACAAATAATATTTATTTAGTCATGTTACTTCAGGTGAAAAATTTTACATATAGGCATCATTAGTCTAATGCATAAAATGTACAACCAAGATCATGAAAGAGGAATGCTAAACATCAAGACACAGTCCAACTCATATCATAAATTTATAGTTTATTTATATCCCAAAGGCAAACACCCAGCTTTTAATGCAGATGTGTGTGCTTCCTAAAATCCAAAGCAGTTCATCATAAAAGCATTTCACCACCCTTCATTTAAAGGGGGTCCCTGATAAGATAAGCCTGATTTGAGGGCACCATGGCTGGCTGGAGGGTGAAGAACGAGGGGCCCTGTTGAGACTTGACTTATAGACCTTTACAAATGAGCCATAACAGAATCACTGAAGCATGAGGACGGACCGCTGCCTGTAGTGCTGACCACTGCACTGCTCCAACACACACACACTGCAAGTATATTTCAAAACCAAACTCAGTTTATAACGGTCAAAGATTAAAACATATTATTGGGTGAGGAATAGGATCAAGCATCCATTTTTTAAAAAGGCACTTATTCGCTTTGATTCCTGTTTTAGCTTCATCATTCATTCTGAGCCTTTTTCTCCACAAATAATAGAAACTTAAAATACTTAAAAAAAACTTAATGCCAGTGTGTCAGAGTTTATTAATTCTGATTTTCTTAAAGGGATAGAGATTCACCCAAATATAAATTCTGTCATAGTGTTCCAAACCCATATGCAGTTATTTTTACATTCATTTAATCATTTAGCAGATGCTTTTATCCAGAGCAGCGACTTTTTCCATGTTTTCATCTGGTTTTTGAAGATTCTTGGCATTTCTTTTGCATCAAATGACAGTTGACACTTCATAGTGGCAATGGCTGTCAAAAAGCATCATAAAATCACCACAAAGGTACTCCAAATAACACGTGCACTACATTCCAAGTCCTCTGAAGCCATACAATAGATATATGGACTACTTTTACAGTGTTTTTGCCCTTTTGAGGCATAACAGCTAAGAACTGTCATTGTATGGCGAAAAGCTGTGTGACGATTCTTTAAAGTGTCTTACTGTAAAAAATAACAACACAAGCATTAGTATATAATGACATAATTTTTGGGAAACTATTCTTATAATCAACACCCTAAATTCATCAATTCTTTGGTGGATAATTTCTTTAATAGACATGTGGGAAATCACCAACCCTGCATTCTCCCCACACCACACATACATGAACTATGGAAATGACAATGCCACACAAACTTCATATACCAGATGTTTGGATACAATATAGGGGTGTGAGATATGTATCGTCTACGAAAATATTATGACGTGAAAAGTGTCATTATCGAGTATGTCACAATCGAAGTGGGTGAAAATGCCCCTATATGAGTTTTCGTCTTATATTTCTATATGATATGGTTAAGAAATATTACACAAGCAAGAGTGCTGTTTTTCTCAAATATCAACATGATTGCAAATGTGATATGGATTTTATACAACTGTTAATATTGTGAGTTACATTTTAGACAATATTGTTTTATCAATTAAAATAGTTCCAAACAAAGCCACAACGCTGTCTCTCTCTGTTCCTGAATCAGCTGTGTGAACAAATCGTTTGAATAAGTGACTCAATGACTCACTCATTAAGACTTACTGGAATTTTTTTTTCTTAATAAAGTATAATTTCATTAAAAAAAATTTATCATCATCAAAATTGCAAAAAATATGTATTTTATGTCAATATTGCACACCCGTAATACAATGCAGGGAATAAACCTCAGCCAGTTAAAGCCTCTATGGAAAAGAAAGATAACAGTCCATAAGTATAGCCAATGCTGTAATTCAGCATGCAACAATTTATGGTTTACACAACTGCATGCTCCAACATGTCAGACCAACAGTCTGTGTGACAGAGACATCATCACTATGGCAGGCATAGCTTTTCTAGTACAAATAAAAGACAATCTCAGATAGAGAAATAACAAGGTGGATGGATTAGTGAAAATTGTTTGAAAGTAATACACCAATTAATTTTTTCAGTGTATCCTAGGAAAGAGAGAAAGAGATAAAAAAAAACATTTGACAAGAAGAAGAGATGCAAATATCTCTCAGATATATAACAGAGTATGGACTGTCAAAACAGACCAATCAGTAACTGATCTAAAAGTATAAACTGCATTATTTCACAATATTAAAATGAATAGCCACAAGAAAAGAGAGAACAGCATTATCTGACTGGACTAACTGAAAAGGAATGCACAGAAGGGCATACCTCTGGATTTGACAGGAACACAGCAGGAAAAAGCCATTGTTCAGGAAGGACAGCTACATCCAACTGCCCCTTAGCCAGGTCAGCTGCCCTTCAACACTCATTCCATTCATCTTCATGCATGCTAGCGCACAAGCTCACCTGCTGCGGTTTGCAGCCGTCAGCCACATGAACAGACTAACCCATACACCAAAGTAAGCCCATCTGCAGCATCTGCACTTACACTGTTCAATTTCCACCTCATATCCCCCCATTTCTAGGGGCATATTGTAGGTGGTACAGTCTAGTCTGCGCTCCGTTTGCCCTTAATCTTCTAATGGGCCAGTGTAAGAGCTGGTCCAAAGGCGGATTTTAATCGGGAATACAAAAAGAAGGGTGTTTTGATACGAATATTCCTGCAAAATCATACAGAGTTTGTATAGACTGGTATAAATGCAAAGAAATTTGTTTTTTGTCCATAAATTAGCTATACATGCATCCAGTTCAAAGATTGAGGTGTTTTTTTTTTTTAATTATTTGTGGAATTTACTAGTAATTTTATTTCAGTGTATTTCAGAAAAAAACATCAGGCAGGAAGAAAAGATGCTTTCAGTTATATTAAACAGAGTTTGGACAATCAAAACAGACCAAAAAGTAATTGATATAGAAGTTGTAACGAGCTGCATTATCAAATTGAAATTAATATTATCAATATTAAAATGAATAGCAAATTTAACTACAATCATATATATAATATGATTTCGATGATTTTGAGTTCGAGGAGACTGGTATAAAGCCAAAAAACTTTTCTGTCCATAAATATAGCTATAAATATTTTGATAAAATACTCATCAGCTCCTAACTGGATGGATGTAGGGTAGCTACATCCATCCAGTTAGGAGCTGATGAGTGTTTTATTAAAATATTTCTAATATATAATCATTCATACATAAAAGTCTTTTCAGCACAATGTAACTGATATGATTAAATCTCAAAATGTGTTATTGCATTATTATGTCATAATAATAGCTTGTCGCCAGTGTAGACATCAAAGTGAATGAGAAGCCCCCATGTGTACATATTTGAGAAGTGAACATCCTTGTGTGCATGTGTGAGCATGCATTTGAGTGTGTGTACTTGTACAACTATCTTTGTGAGGACCAGTTTGGGTTTTAGACCATTGGAATGAGAACAAAGCAAAGTGAGGACATTTTAGCCCTGTTTCCACTGAAATTACCAGGAACAATTTGTTCCAGGAACATTTTCCCCCCAGACCTGTTGCTATCTGCGTTTCTATCGTGGTCTAAAGTACCGTGAAGATTAGTCCGGTGACATAGGACTGTGTGCGACTTTCCAGATCCTCCTGGATTTCGTCCTCCGCATATAAGCTTAAAGGTGCTGTATGTAAGTTTTCTATACTAAAGCATAAAAATACCATAATATGTTTACAGACATTTAGGAAAATCTAAATCCACCTACTTGTTTCTCAGAAAACAATGCTACAGCCAGTTATTCTACTTTAAAATGTGCATTGTGTATTGTGTGTAATGTGTTTTTTTAAAACTCTATTGTTGATTTGAATAGCAAACAACTCTTAATGCACACACCGCAACAGACTTTTACAAATGGTGGCTGAAATAAAAGACTGTGTGGAGTCAACCAATCAGCATGTTCAGCACAACCAACCCCCAAAAGTTCCTGAACTTTGAAAAAGTACTACCTCGCGAGCAGGGACTTTTTGAAGGCGGAATTTTTACCCAGAACTTAATTTAAGCCGGGTGTACAAGGTGTGATTTTTGCTGTCGTATGAGCTCGCAGACGATCTTTTTCACTCGCGTGGAAATCGCTGATGCTCGTATGGTTGCGGCTCGCAGCGTGTGAGAGGAATTATGAGCCGAGCCGAGCCGAGCACGTTACAATCACCTCACGACCTCCCGATAATTTTTAGACATGTTTAAAAAGTTTGGGGAGTCGGCCCGATTTTCAACAGTGTATAGGCTGTTCCCTATTGTTAAATCATACACAACCACGTCACATAGGCTAAATCTATGAGTATTATTATGCTATATGTGGCTGCAACCATACAGCATGCGCATACACTGTCACACACACACTCACGCGCACACTTTCTCTTTCTCTCTGGTTTCTGTTGAAAGGAATGGCTGCTGTTCTCTGCTTTTTAACAAATCATTTTCTCTGCTTTTCTTTCTTTTTCCTGTCTGAAGCTATAGCTATAGCTGCAACATTGAAAGCTCAACTCTGTGTGTAGCGCAAAAACTCACGTGATTGCCTCCGGTTTGCCGTGAATAGTCAAGTTAACTGACTCGTACTGTGTTCAATATCTCACGACCTCCCGAATGTCCGAACTCGCACAGTGTACGCCTGCCTTTAGACCCTGGTCCTTGTGGTCGAAACACACCGGGTACCACCCCAAAGTTTCTATAGTTCCTGGGAAAAGTTTCTGCGGTGGAAATGCGGCTTTTGGCCGGTCTTCACTTTCTGAGACCCCTTTAAATGCCTGTTTGAGGGTTAAGACATGGTTTTAGGCACAAGGTTATAATTAGGTTAAGGGTTGGTAAGGGCACTTAGTTTTGATAAGGTTAGGGGGGTAAGGAGCTGGAGATTGCATTGTGACAATGAATGTCCTCCCAAAGAGCTGTACAAAAATGTGTGTGTGTGAACATTATACACCGCGGTCCCTGTGCCTGGAATAATATAGACCTTCCCGCTAATCCATGTTAATCTGGTCATCCTGTGCCTGTGACCTTGGCGTCAAATGGACTGACAGTAGGTGAGTGTTTAGTACAGACAGAATCACGTTGGCAAACATAGAAACACAGGTCTGGCCACTTCGGCCAGCAGCTTGTGGCTCTGCAAGATGCCCATTAACAGCACATATTCACATGCCTGGATTTGGGGAGATGCCAATATGCCTATTGCAATGACAAGCGTCTGAGGTAAAATTGTACTTTTGTGTCATTTTGTGGTCAGTTCAAACTGCAACATGCAGTATTGTAGTTGATGACAATAAAAGGAGCATTTGTAGCATTGTCTGACAATGGTGTGATGCCTAAAATGCACACTTTATCTCTTGCAGACTTGCAAAGTCACAAGACATGGGTGGTACTAAGGCTTCTGCACGGCCCGCATGGAGCACACCTGTTCTATTCTTACCTCATCCTCTCAAGTCACACCCTTCCTCTGCCTTTTACTGCGGCTCTCTTTAATATCACATTTTTATGTGTGTAAATGGAGCAAAAATAAGCCTGGAATGCACTGTAGTTCCCATCAAACACCTCTCTTTTTAGCTA
This sequence comes from Rhinogobio ventralis, assembly GCA_039654625.1. NCBI lineage: Eukaryota > Metazoa > Chordata > Actinopteri > Cypriniformes > Gobionidae > Rhinogobio > Rhinogobio ventralis. The sequence goes on from CM077213.1 coordinate 10,811,629, forward strand.
TTTCTTCAGAAATGCACCACTTACTTAGAGATAAAAATCATTACCACAATACAGAAAGTCTTGAATGTCACAGCTGTTGTCTTTCTCTTTCCGGAATACTCTAGCCCTTTTTCCAGGGATCACTCTTCTTATCTGCTTCCCATCTGCATTTCTGGCCACACACATTAACTTGTAATGGCATTTCTACTTTCTAAATCATAAAAGTGTGGGTATGTGGGTTTGCATGTGCAAAAATTTCTCAGACAGTTAGAGAAAAGCTTGTTTCATCACACTCTGCTTTGGTTTGTCTGGGGCTGATGGTGCTTTATGATCCTGTGATACAAGTTGCAAAATACAATCCTGGACTGAATAATTTAGTATCCTGTGTTTTCAAATTTGAGCACACAAAATAATAAAAAAAGAAAAGATGCCAGCTTACATCAGGAAAATAATGATCAGCGTCTTTAAAGCAGGAAAAGTTATTAAAAACTGCATATTCAGCTCCACTCTGATTTTAAATCATAAATTAAATTTGGAGAAAAATATAAAAGTATAATAAGTAAGTAATAACAAAATAATGAATAATAAAATAATTTACTACAAAAAAATAATACTAATCTGATTGAAGTTGCATGATTAATGAAGGTAAATGGATGGTTATGCACTTTCTTTGGTTAATTAAAAAACAATAAGTGATGAAAATAATAATATGTTTTATGTAGGGATTTTAATCCAGGTTTGTCATTCAAAAAACAATATTTTCTCAACACTGGCCCCTAGTGCTAAAAAGGAGACAAGGCTGGTTGCAGCTCAAAACTCTATATTTTCACAAGCTATATTTAAGAGAGTGCTGCATTCATCAACAAAAGTGTAAAATGGAAAGATTAATGTTTGTAAAAAGTTTCTATTATTTAACATACAATTAATTGGCCTATAATACTATATTGTTCTTTAAAATTATGTCATCAATTAATTGACTTCTTGATATTTGTTTCTCTTTATATAGTACACATACAAATTATTCTATGGTGAAATACTACAGAAAAAAAACAAATGTAATTTCTACATGAAAAAGTAAATTCTATATTAGTACTCAATTCAAGCTTGTAGAAATTAAAGCGTGAAAAGAATTATGTAAAACTACTCAACTTTTCTGATACTGGTGTTCCCATCATGCACTGGGGCTTGAATTATTAATAAGGTTGATTTTTTGCTCTTTTACAGCTGTATTTACACTGTTTTATCATTGCTTTTGTTGTTAGATTTAGTCACTTGCCGTTTGGTGACATTTTTTACTCAAAATGACATTTCTTACTCAAAAACAATCCATCGCATCGCAACCCACCGTCATTGAGTATTGAGGTCTCTGTGTTCAGGTGCCGCGTTACTACTATTTTGTAGATATGGTATTATTTACTTAGATGTTTTTAAGTAAAGCATACACTTTAAAAGCGTGGTTTAATTCAGTGTTATAATGTTTGCGTAAAAAGTATTTCAAAGGAAACTTTAACTAAGTAGAAATTACTCAACCTTTTACTGGTCAAGTTAAAATTACTTATTTTCTTCATTTTACTTAACTAATGCTAATTCCATATGTGAAATTTACTTAAAATATATGTGTGCAAAAACTTGAAGTAAAAATGATTAGATGGCAACAAACAATAGAGAGAAAGAGATGGAGAAAAAGCTGCCTGAGGGAGAAAGAGTTATCAGTGTTTGAGATCAGTGTCTCAAACACCTGTAGGATAAACGGGTGGTAATTTGTAATTTACAGCACAGGATCACAGAGCCACGACACCTCAGCTCCTCCTCCTCTGCCATCACAGAGACTCACCTGAGTTCACAGCAGGATGTGGCTATCACACGGAGGCTAATTATGCTAATGACATAACTACCTCCAGACATGACCCTTTTGAAGCCCACCTTATGAGGGGATGTCTGCAAGTGTGCACATGCAGAATTTGAAATGGAGACAGTGTGAGGAAATTGTGCTGTGGAAACAATGTTTATGAGACTAGCTAAAAGTAAGCTACCCAAGTTAGAAACCTGGTACCCACTAGCCGAACCAAACAAAGTGACAAAAATAATCATAATAATTAAAAAAATGAATTGTAAACAGATGTCTTAAACATCACACTGAAATATATAGGAATGCTAATGGATAGCTTTCTTCAGGTACTAGACTGAGTCAATGCCACAGTGTCAGGCCGCTAAAACAAACAAAGCATTGTTGAAAGCACCACAGTGTTTACACTCTTAAGAGAACTCAACCAACAACAGCTACTTATAGTCATCTCTGAAGATTAAATTGAGATTGCTGAAGAAAAAAACACAAGAAAAAAAATTACACTTCACCTTTAAGCAGTAGGCAGAGTTCATATGCCATTTTTGGACATGTCCCATGGTCGTATGGCTACTGTTCTAAGGTTTGAGGTCGGTAAGATCTCTTATGGTCACCAAGGCTGCATTTATTTGCTTAAAGGGTACATAACACACACAGTTTCTGCGAATCTCATGTTAATCTTGAGTACCTATAGTATTGCATCCTTCATATCTCAGAAGAGTCTTTAGTTTTATCATATTTATAAAAGACAGATACGCTGTACTGATTCTTTCCGAAAACAGCCAAACTCATGGAGGTGTGCAGTGGGCGGGGCTAAAGAGTCACAAGCACACACACACACAATACATCATGGATGGCATTATCCCTGGATAACGTCTCGGTTACGTATGGTAACCCTCGATCCCTGAAGGAGGGAACGGAGACGTACGTCGGACGTCACCGACGAATTGGGATCACTTCAGGGAGCCCCTATCAGCTTCGAGATATAGAGAACCGGCCAATGATTATTGGCATGCGAGATTTGCATCTCGTGCTCCGCCCCGGAAGCGAATGCAGCGCACTGTTGTTTTTCACTGAGGAGCCGAACTAGTGACTCGGCCATGCAGTGATGGTACAGCAACTGTGGCGACGGGACGTACGTCTCCGTTCCCTCCTTCAGGGAACGAGGGTTACCATACGTAACCGAGACGTTCCCTTTCAGTTGGTCACGTTCGACGTACGTCGGACGTCACCGACGAATTGGGATCCCTTTGGAAAACGCCACAGTTACTACCACTTCCAGCGCCCAGCGAGAGCCCCTCAGACCCCGACTGTTGCGGGCGGGAAATTCATGCAGGGAGAGTCACACTGCCGTTCCGCATGACCCATTCAGCAGACTATTGGATAACGCTGGGAAAGCGTGCCCAGAGGGACGCTACGGAAGCCACATCATGCCCGAAGGGAGTTACCATGTGGAGAATACACGTATGGACTGGCCGTGGTCAGTGCAACATATGGAAGTCCCAGGGGTGGCCCCGGCCAAACAGGCGGGGGAACAACACCTAACTGAGAAGGCAGAGAGCTCTGCCGAGGGAAAGACACAGGCTCGCCGTAGGGAGCCGTACCGTGGAAGAATACACATATGGGACCGCTGTGGGGGTCACAACATATGGAACCCAGCCTAAGGCAAGTTCCACCAATACATACGAGTGTTAGACCTGGCATCGGATGCTCCGCCACATCCGACTGCCGCGGTTGCGGAGGACTCAACAGGGTTCGCCGTTCTGGGGAACTCGACTGGAGCATATAAGCGCACGTATCCGTTCCATAGGGAAGGGAGTGGCACAGCAAGCCGACACTTAGAACGGGCACTTCGGTGTTACTGACTATGGGAAGCGAGCACACAGGAAGATACCGGCTCTACACGGAGGCTATAAAATCTAGCGAACGTGTTAGGTGTCGCCCAGTCCGCAGCTCTACAAATATCTGTCAACGAGGCGCCAGGAGCCAACGCCCAGGAAGAAGCTACACCCCTAGTGGTGTGGGCTCTTAACCCAAGCGGGCAGGGACCGAGGTCCTGGACAGAGAAAAGCTAGGGCTGGGTCTGCCTCCTCCGAAGGCAGCGCTTGCAGGCTCACCACCTGGTCCCGGAAGGGAGTGGTGGGATCCTTGGGCACATATCCGAGCCGGGGTCTCAGGATTACATGAGAGTTACCGGGCCCAAATTCCAGGCACGATTCGTCGACCGAAAATGCCTGCAGGTCCCCTACCCTCTTGATAGAGGCCAATGCAGTCAGGAGTACTGTCTTCAGAGACAGGATTTTTAACTCAACTGACTGCAAAGGCTCAAAGGGCGCCCTCTGCAGTGCGGTTAGCACCAGAGTTAAGTCCCAAGAGGGTATAGAGGGAGGGCGAGGCGGATTTAGTCTCCTCGCCCCCCTCAGGAACCTGACGATCAGATCGTGCTTCCCTAGAGACTTACCATCTACCATGTCATGATTAGCGGCGATAGCGGCAACATAGACTTTGAGGGTGGAGGGAGACAGCCTTCGCTCCAACCCATCCTGTAGGAAGGAAAGCACGGAACCGATCAAACATCTCCGGGGGTCTTCTTGGCGAGAAGAACACCAGAAGACGAACAGGTTTCACTTCAACGCATAGAGGCGCCTCGTAGAGGGAGCTCTAGTGGAAGTGATGGTGTCTACCACAGCCCGTCCAGGGACCAGACATGGAGTTTCCAGAGGTCCGGACGGGTGCCATAGGGTGCCCCGTCTCTGAGTCAGGAGGTCCTTCCTCAGAGGAATGGGCCAGGGAGGTGCTGTCGTGAGAAGCACTAGTTCCTGAGAACCAAGTCCGGTTGGGCCAATACGGAGCGACCAACATGACTTGCTCCTCGTCCTCCCTGGCTCACTGGGGGAAACGCATACTTGCGTAGGCCCCGGGGCCAGCTGTGTGCCAGCGCATCCAAGCCGAGGGTCCCCTCGGTCAGAGAATAAAACAACTGGCAGTGGGTCGTGTCCGGGGCGGCAAACAGGTCTACCTGGACCACCTGGGGATGGAGTCTCCTTTGTGAGGCGCGCTGTCAGGCCGACCGAATCCAGCTCCATACCTAGAAAAGAGATCCTTTGCGTGGGGCAGAGTTTGCTCTTTTCCCAGTTGACCCGAAGACCCAACTGGCTGAGGTGACTGAGCACCATGTCCCTGTGTTCGCACAACTGTTCTCGCGACTAGGCAAGGATCAGCCAGTCGTCGAGATAGTTGAGGATGCAAACTCCACGCTCTTTCATGGGAGCAATGGCCGCCTCCGCGACTTTCGTGAAGACACGGGGCGACAGGGCCAGCCCGAAGGGTAGGACTTTGTACTTATATGCTCATCCGTCTAACGCAAAGCGTAGAAACGGTCTGTGTCGAGGGAGAATCGAGACATGAAAGTACGCGTCCTTCAGGTCGATCGCTGCAAACCAATCTTGGGGACGGATGCACCTGAAGATGCGTTTCTGCGTTAGCATTCTGAACTGTAGCCTGTAAAGGGACCGCATCAAGAATCGCAGATCCAAGATCGGCCGTAACCCGCCGCCTTTCTTGGGTACAATGAAGTACGGGCTGTAGAAGCCGGTCTTCATATCGGCTGGAGGGACCGGATCTATCGCGTCCTTCGCCAGTAGGACTGCGATTTCCGCCTGAAGCACAGGGGCATTCTCAGAGGTGAAGTGAACGCCCCTGAACTTGGGGGGACGGCGGGCGAACTGAATCGCATAGCCGAGTCTGATGGTACGGATGAGCCAGCGAGATGGGCTGGGGAGCGCTAGCCAGGCTCCCAGCGACCGTACAAGCGGGACCATCGGCACCACAGACGTACTGGGTAGTGCTGGCGATTGGAGAGGCGCCTGAGGGTTTGGAAACTGCTCTTTCTTTGAAAATTTGGGTACCGCTGGCGCTGGGGCCAGCGGCGGAACAGGAGTCAAACAAAAGATTCTCCCCCGGCCCTCCTCCGGGGGAAGGAGTGGTGCTGCAGCCATCTCCTGAAGAGCAGTCTCCTCCATCTCTGGGTGGCCCGTCTCAGGGTCTCTTACGACGGCGCTTGCCACCTGGCTTGGCAGCGGCCTGAGCAGGCTGGACGTCCTGCCGGCTCCACGCCTACGCCCGGGTGGAGGCTGCTGCTGGGCTGGGGCAGGAGCGGGGGCTGGGGCGGGTGGACGTCCTCGGCGACGGGCAGGCGGAGGCGCTGCGACCGGCGGCTGGGTGGAGGCAGCAGCTGGCCGCCGGGGCAGGATGTGTTTGATCGCCTCCGTCTGCTTTTGGGCGGCCGAGAACTGCTGGGCAAAGCTCTCGACCGCGTCGCCGAACAACCCGGCCGAAGAAACGGGGGAGTCCAGGAACCGATACTTGTCGGTCTCCCTCATGTCGGCCAGGTTGAGCCAGAGATGCCGCGGGTCACCGCGCCAGTTGGAGGCGGTCGCCGGACACAGTTGCATCGCAACGGCCCGCTCCACTGGCGGGATTCCCACTTACCCCCTGGCTTGCCCGCCGTCAAGGGTAGTGAGGAGGGAGGAGCCACTAGGTCTGTTTCTGGCACTAAATGGTGTCGTCCACGACCTGGTGAGCTCCTCATGCACCTTCGGGAAGAAAGGCACCAGGGCGGGACGCTGAGAACCAGCACGACCCGCCCCGAGAAACCAATCATCCAACCTAGAAGGTTCGGGACGTGGTGGAGGGTTCCACTCAAGCCCGACCTTTTCGGCGGCCCGGGAAAGCATAGCCGTCAACTCGGGGTCCACTCGGCCGTTGCCACTCTCCCAGAGGGAGGCAGTACAGCCGAATCTTCATCCTCCGAGGACCGGAACTCCCCCTTCGATGCAGCGATCGACATCTGTTCATCTACTGGAGCCACGAAGGTCACCACTGGACACCCATGGGAGGGGCCAGCGATTTCCTCCGGAAGCCCTACCGGCTGCGGCGCTTGTGAGGGATCAGGGGCCTGCGGAGGCTGGCTCGGCGGGTTTGCCCTGAATGTAATCCTCAGGTCACCCCGGCCATCCGTCGAAGTAGGTCTATTCTGCTGGGCAGGAATAGCACTAGATCGAGGTATGGGTAGGGGGACTCCACCTTCCCGAAGGTAGGCGAGTCTCGACCTAAGCGCCGCGATAGTCATGTTCCTGCAGTGGGAACATGAACTATCCACAAAAGCCGCCTCAGCGTGCTGAATGCCCAGGCACGTGATACAGCGATTGTGACCGTCAGCGGGCACCAGGGAACGAGGGAACGACCGCATCCAGAAACGCACGGGTGGAATGACATCTTGAAAAAGACGCAGTGTCACACCAGTGTTGCTCTTTTTGTGAGGAAACGCTCTTTTAGTGCTGAAGCACCCAGGGAAGACCGCGGCAGAATACAGGAGCTAGTGCAGCGAGCTCTTGCTCTCGATCTGGTTGACGTGCGCACATGCTCATACGCCCATACAAGGAATTCCGCCCTTTATGATGTCATACTAGGGATGTGACGGTGAGTAAATTTTCCCACCGGTTAATCAATTTGTGACAATGGGGGCTTTTCAAATTGCTCATTTTAAACCGAAAGTAAAGTCCCAGCTCAGGCATTCATAATAGAGCGGAGCAAAGCGAGTGTTTTTCAATGAATTCCTATGAAAGTTACGCTTCCATAGATATGAACTGAAAACGCGCCAGACTGGACACGCACCGTGAATGACTGTGCGGCCATGAATGAATGACAGTGCAGCCGTGAATGAATGCCCGTGTGGCCGTGCTCATTTTACTTTCAGTTTAGAATTAGCGCCAATTCGGGGGCGGGTTGCTTGAATGGTGGGTTCATTAGCCTATTATTCAAAATGAAAAACACAACAAAACAGTACAATGACAAACTCACTTAAATAGGCGCTTTTACATTTCGCTTTGAAACCAAATCTTCCGCGATCTTGTCAATCATCTCCTCACTCTCGTGATAAATGAAATCTGACACCTGCTGCGTTTGTGCTGCGACTCTCTTTCGGCTTATGCTGTATTAGTCAGACACGTTCAGTTTTTAATTGTAGTGTCTGTTCTCTAACTGAACTAAAATATTTTATTACTATAAAAATCAAAACGACTGTGGGGGCGGTGCCACGGTGGGCAAGTGATGTAACCAATGTTTTGCCTGAACACCGGTAACACCGGCAACACCAACTATTGCAGCAAGCTTACATCATACTCTGAAAAAACTTTCTGAAACTTGTTCGAATCCTGAAGGAGTGTATTTGCCACAGAGATACTCCGTCATATGTCCAACTCATTTTTTTATTTTTTTTTGGCAGTATCATTAAGTAGTATCATTATCATCAAGTATCACGGAATGCTTTAAAAATGCCAATTCCATAATGGAACTTTATGTACTCAAAATCTATTCAAACAGCCGAGAATACAGAGTTCATCCAGCCATTTAATAACTAATGCCACATATTAACACAGTTTAACTCTGTCCATACACAATGGTAGCACATACATACCCTACCACACAAATCAGACACAAAAGATGGTCTGACTCATGTGTGACTAGCTGACACGCGCTGCTCTGGCTTTCCAACCTAAACAAATACACAAATATTTATATGCTAAGATAAAATATACAATGTTTTGTGTGCGTTTAAATGAGCAAGCGTGACGCACTTCAGAACACTGTCCAGAATACATATACAATATGATGTCATTCGTTCTTAAATGTGGTCTACAGCAACCACAGAATAACAGAGAACAGGAAGGAACAGATGGATGGAGTCCTTTACAGGAGTCTTTGTTGAAACGGCTTTCATTTCATTCGGCCACAATGGAATGCAGTAACGCTACACACACAAACACACCTGCGTAATTCAACATTCATCTTCTGTATAGAAGTCCAATAAGGTCAAAGTTTGCAAAGGATATCCTGGGTTTTTATCAGTGCCCATCTTCATGTTTGTGGGACATTTTCAAGAACAACAAATATTAAAAATGTAATTTAAAATAATTAAATAAAATGCAATTTTTTATTGTTAATTGTTGTTGATTTCTTTTAATACTGTGAAATATTATTACATATATTTAAAGGGTTAGTTCATCCAAAAATGAAAATCACCCCATGATTTACTCACCCTCAAGTCATCCTAGGTGTATATGACATTCTTTTAGACGAATACAATCGGAGTTATATTAAAAAATGTCCTGGCTCTCCCAAGCATTATATTGGCAGTAAAAGGCAGCCCAAAATTTGAAGCCCAAAAAAGTGGATCCATCCATTATAAAAGTGTTCCACACGGCTACGGGGGTTAATAAAGGCCTTCTGAAGCAAATCGATGGGTTTGTGTGAGAAAATATCCATTTAACACGTTATAAAGTCAAATATCCAGTTTCCAGTGGACTGCCTTCCATATTCAACTTAAGCATAACTGGCGCGATGATGACATCGGACGTAGCATAAGCGTTTTTGAACTGCGAGAGGCGTTACACTTTCTTCGTAATTTGAATACGGAAGGCAGTCTGGCAGAAGCTCGATATTTTACTTTATAACATGTTAAATATGGATATTTTTCTTACACAAACCCATCGATTTGATTTTAATATTTATTAATTTTTAATATAACTCCGATTGTATTCGTCTGAAAGAAGAATGTCATATACACCTAGGATGGCTTGAGGGTGAGTAAATCATGGGGTAATTTTCATTTTTGGCTGAACTATCCCTTTAAATTAAATGTATTCCTGTTATGGCAAAGTTGAATCAGCAGCCATTACTCCAGTCTTCAGTTCCACATGATCCTTCAGAAATCACTCTGATATGATGATTTCGCGCTCAAGAAACATTTATGCTGGTTAATATTTTTGTGATACATTTTTGTCAGGATTCTTTGATTAACAGAAAGTTCAGAACAGCATTTATTAAAAATAGAAATACTTCGTAACATTATACAGTAAATGTCTTTAATGTCCCTTTTGATCTATTTACTGCATCCTTACTGAATAAGAGTATTTAATTATTTTGAAATATAGTATAGAAGAATGTATATGCGTGTGTGTAAATATATATATATATATATATGTATATTGGAAAGTCAGAGCAGTACATGTCATATATATATATATAAAATCATCATATCAGAGTGATTTCTGTATATATATATATATATATATATATATATATATATATATATATACACTTTTTAATTTTTCTTTTCAACAATGAAAAATTTGTTTTGCTTTTAGGAAGCCCTAAATCCCAAAATCCCAAAGAGCACACGCATCACCTGACAGACCATGTCTCTTTTTACCATGTCAACTGTCAAAGTGCTTAAATGTAGAGACAAACAGGAAAAGTGCAAATAAAAATAATTAGTCATCATCATCTTAAACATCTGTCTCAGTAACTATTCTTGTAAAGGAAAGGATGCTCAAGAGATTCAATTTAGGTTAATGGAGTTCCTGTGTCTTACAGTGAACTGCTCTTGGGACGACATCTCTCTGTCTGACTTATTCTTTTTCATCAAGAGATTGCTGGGACACGAAAAATTAGAGATGTGTGTATATGCTTTAGGTTGTGTCGTTCAGAGCGGGGCTGCTGTTTGAAATGGGTTAATGTGGGTAAAGGGGGCTTATCATGCACACGCGTGTGTGTTTAAGAATGCCACTGCAGCAGGGTGGGGTGCAGCCTCGTCGTGTAGCAGCACTGCAGAGCCCATGGGGCAAGCGGAGTGTGTGTGAGCGCGTGCACGAGAACGAATGAGATACAAGAGTAGCGTGTTCACCGTTTCTGCCCGTTAATGCCATCCGTAATGTCAGTACCGACTCATCACCGAGGGGGATGGGGTCTCCGTGTGTATATGCGTATGTGACATTTTGTGTCAGACGTGTTGGTGAATGGTACAATAAAGCCGTCGCCCATGTTATTTTTAACTCTCTGTCTCCATGGAAACCAGCACATATGCTGGGAGCGATGCACCCTGCCAAATGTGTGTGTGTCTGTGGAGATGCAGCAGTTCATCCTGCTTCATCTGGAGGAAGCACACACACGTTGCACATGCCTGCCGCAGTGTGTGTGCGTGTGTGAGAGAGAGAGTGTCTTATGAGGTCAGATGAAATCACAAAATCACATTTGACTAACCATACAGAGTAAGCAAATTGGTATGTCAGTCATACCCAAGAAAACGAGGCGGAAGGATACACAAATCAGTTTAACAAAAATATTATCAGCTCATCACATTATACACACACATCCATTCATAGTCAAGCCTATGCCGGACAGACTTATACAGAAGCTAAAAAAGCACTAGTTACCCAAACTAAAGCGTTTGTAACAGTTATGTAAGATGCAAAGCCATATATCTAGACAAGACCTGCTATAGGTTATGTAACATTAGCTATAGCAAATGCAAACGCAAGAAAGAAAAAAAGAAAAGCTGAATTAAATGGTAAAGATATGTTTTTAAAAAATCTAGCCATATATCTAGACAAGACCTGCCTTTATGGCAACTGCAAAAAAAAAAAAAGGAAAAAAAAAATTATATATATATATATATATATATATATATATATATATATATATATATATATATATATATATATATATACGTATATAATACAATAAAACAAAACAAAACAAAACAAAACAAAATAACTAGCTTGAATGTAGCATAACTACTTTAAAATATAAGTAGCAATTACCTTTGGAAATCTACAGTTTCAAAGTAGCTTTTGCAACACTGGTAATTTATTAGAATACTATGTGCAACAATGACAGCATAATTCGCTAACATATCTTCTTTTGATTTAAAATAAACTAGGATGAAACAGGCCAATGCAATTTTTTAAATGGAATAAATTAACTTACCTATATAGTGCAGAGGGGGATGTTGAAGGCGTGTGAAGCCAATTCAAAGGGTGAAGTCACGAAAAACATGTCAAAAGAGAAAGACAAAAAAAAGTATACAATTAGTTTTTAAACTTTTTTCTCTTACCTCTATCAATTCAGGATCTTTTATATAATATGAAAACCAGCCTCTACTCTTGCATTTTATTGCATCTGGTCAAAAGAAATTGTTTAAAAAACAAGAAGGTGGAGTGAGAAAAAGGGTAGAACAGAGAGCAAATTCATAATCGATTAATACATACCATATACATACAGAAAACTATGTACAGAGCCCATGTTTTTACATTTCAATTACTAGTTCCGAATCCAATTCTCACTCCTGAATCTTAAAGCTTCATAAGTTCATTGGTGATAAATGGAAGCTGACCTCAGATCAGCACTATCTGCAGAAGTAGTGCTCTGCTCATCAGTAAGGTTGCCAAGCAGACAACCATTTATTCCCACTTGCATTTTCTATGTTACTATGGTAACAGCTTAAAGATTAGTGCATTAGTTACAGCACCATGCACAGTGAAATCTCTATGATATAAAAGTAGCTTTACACCTCCATCTTTTCAATTTTCTTCAAACTTTCGCTTTTGTCCTTCTCAGATGTTCTGGCTGTTATTCATCTTTGAATTGACTAAAAATATGATTGTGACAAATGTAGTGACAAAACAAAAACAAACACGTGGCTTGGACCATGACAACTGGATTGGATATACAATGCAAACAGGATCCCACAGAGAGCAGGAGTGAAACAGTTAATGGTACGGCAGCAACAACAACACGCTCTGGGTGACGAAGTGATCGAGGCCGTTTTATGCTACGAATGTAGGTCATGTGCAAGAAAGACACATATACACGCCCTACTACACATAGCGCACGCATAATTCACAACTTTCAGAAGGGCAGTGCGCTTGGAAATCAAGAATGAATCGCTTAATGTATGACCTGAACCAACCTCGGCCTGCCACTTCACAAACAAAACGTGCCTGTATCTGTAAAACACATTAAAACACAAATTAAGACATCTTGTGACTCACTCTTATTCTTGACAAGAATAAGATTCAATCGAACAAACAATAAGAGTATCTGATTCGTTAACTTTGGTTACATCAATGCTTCACATTTTCAATTTCCAAAAACGGGCAAGGAAAACATAAATAATCATTGTTAGACTGTCGCAACTGCCATTGACGACAATGAGCTTTGTTTCTACGGTGGCCCTGAGGGACAGGTTTTCCTTTTAACGGGACTGTGCGGGTGAAGGCAACACATCTCACTTCAGGCTCCTAGCCAATACCAACACTCCATGGAGAATCATTTATGTGCATGTGTGTGTAAATTTGTGAGTGTGTCTGTGTGTATGTTTTCTACCTCCCTGAGCAGCGATCGCACAGTGACCTATATATCACAGCTCCTGCAATGCACTCTCAACCTCAATTATTCATAACGCACACAAACATTTCAGAACAAAGAAGAATCGCATGAAAGAAAATGGACCATTACATATAATATTCGTGGCAAAATAAACCAGTTAAAATGAATGCATCACATTTATGAGAATAAAATTAAATAGAAAACTGAAAAAGAATGCAATTACACCACCTTTATTGGGCAAGTGAAGATTATTTTAATTTATTCAATTAAAATTAATCTGTATATATCATGATATTGCATTTTTACTTTATATATTTAAAAAATTATACTATATTTTTATTTATAATATATATATATATTTTTTTTTTGGTTGAGGTTATTTAAATGAATAATAATTTTTAAAAAAAGCAACCTGAAACCAGCCTAACTGTGCAAAATTTCCCAACGACCATCCATAGCCATAATCATAGACATTTAGTATTTAAGATTATTGGTCAATCTGATTTTCAATATTTGATCCTCTCTCTTTCCATTCCAAAATATGTGGTTAGATTCAAGTATTCACAAGCAGTCAAAACAAAACTCCATTCATACATGCTCAGTCTACCATGTGATAAACATTTTATGTCGACCAATCAAGCTTTTGGAAGGATTTCCATCTAAACTGCCTGCCAGACCAACCTGCTGTCCAGCCAGGCTTACACAGCAGGCCTGCATATGGTCAATCCAGTCCACAAACCCTTTAATTCCTTCCCGTGGTTTGCACTTAGCTTTTCATACTGCATAGTGAGACCTAGGTAGTAATATAAAGAAGTTGTGGTTTATTAGAAACAGCCACAAAACTTTCAAAAGAAATAACATCAACACAAACTAACTTACTTAAAGAAAGGTGGACCTATACTCTTTGATATTTGCATAACATATAATGATGACTATTCAGGTAAGTACATTTAAATGCATTTACTCTGAATAGATTCTCACCTTCAAAACATGGGAATAAAAGTGGTTGATAGGAAGAGGGCGGGTAATTTATGAGCAGTTGGAGTAGTTTATGAGTGTATTTTCTGCTTTTCTGCACAATGTTTTGTTTTTATAGCACACGGCTGAAACCACAACCGCAAATGCTGTGAGGAAAAAAAGAAATCGCAGGATACAGAGTATGGTGAGAGGAGAAAGATTGTGGAAGTGGTAAAGAAAGATGGAGAATGAAGAGACTGCATCCCAATTACATATTTTACTCTCATAAAAGACAGTTACTCAAGTGAAAGTCCTTTGAAATTTTTTTTTCACAAAATCCATTGAGCAGTTCTTGATATAAACGCTGCTGGAAGATAAGAGATATGTTTAAAAACCTACTGTTATATGTGCCATTCAGAAACATTCTGCATGTGAATAATTTTTCATGTTCAGGTTTGTCTTTGGAGAGTTAGCAAAACATAAAAAAAAGAGTTCACAGCACCCTTAAAGGGATAGTTCACCCAAAAATGAAAATTAGCCCATGATTTACTCACCCTCAAGCCAACCTGGGTGTATATGACACACTGTAAAAAACACAACTTGAAAAAATGACTGATTTTGTTGTGTTGGTTCAGCAAAAATCCACACTGTAAAAATATTGTACAACAAAAAAAATCTTAGTACTAATTTCCCCTAGCTTTTTCTTGTTGACTCAACGTTTGTTAAATAACAGTTATACGAACTGAAAATAAGTGACTTGACACAAAACTTGACATTGACATTATTTGTTTTCTGGAGAGATGCAACTATTCTGTAACAAATCTTTTGTAGTTGAGCAAATTCAACATTTTGTGTCTTGGAAACAGTAGTTCTTATTAAAAATAAACAGGTTCAGATTTAGATTTTTTATTGAAAATGTTTAGTTACCATTTCTGATTAAAAGTGATTATTTATGAATAATATATTATATTTACCAACAAAACATTTATGCAACACATCAGACATTCTGGACTTTTTAAATACATTGTGGAAATTTTTTTTTAGACACACACACAGACATCAAGAATCAGCATATGAATCTCAACAATGGTGACATGCTTCATGCCGCAATGCATGCTGGAAAAGCCATGATTTTAATACTATGTTGGCTCCCAGCATGCATTGCGGCATGAAGCATGTCACCATTGTTGAGATTCATATGCTGATTCTTGATGTCTGTGTGTGTCAAAAGACTCTTTTCCCCATAATATATTTTAAAAACAGAATTTTAATGTCTGATCTGCTGCAAGAAAGTAAAATATTAATTTAAAAAAAGCTACAAAACTACAACTCAACTACAAAAGATTTGTTACAGAATAGTTGCACCTCGCCAGAAAACAAATAATGTCAAGTTGACTCAACTAAATGTTTTTTTTCTGTGTCACAGACAACTTATTTTCAGTTCGTATAACTGTTATTTACAAAAGTTGAATCAACAAGAAAAAGCTAGGGGAAATTAGTACTAAGATTTTTTTTGTTGCACAACCTTAAATTTTTTTACAGTGCACTCTTCTTTCAGACGAATACAATTGGAGTTATATTCAAATAGGCCCTGGCTCTTCAAAGCTTTATAATGGCAGTGAATGGCTGATTCTGTTTTGAAGTCCATAAAAGTGCATCTATCCATTCTAAAAGTGCTCCACACGGCTCCGGGGGGTTAATAAAGGCCTTCTACTCGAAGGCTTGAAAGAGCCAGGACATTTTGTTAATATAACTCTAATTGTGTTCGCCTGAAAGAAGAATGTCATATACACCTAGGATGACTTGAGGCTGAGTAAATCATGGGCTAATTTAGTTTCAGTTATTTGTTTTCTAGGTAATTAATCACATAGGCATAAAATTAAAAGCATAAAACAAATAAACATAAAAAAACATAATTCAATAATGACATTCTAGCAAAGGGGTTCTCAACTCTGGCCCTCGAGATCCACTTTCCTGCAAAGTTTAGCTCCAACCTTGATCAAACTCATTTGCCTGTAGGTTTCTAAAAAGGCCACTTGAAAGCAAGCCTCCAAGGTTAGCAAAAACATTTTAAAAGCACAATGCCTGCTATCGCTGCGGTATGCAGGGAAGGAGACAAGAGGATTATTTTAATGGATGTCAATGAAGGAGAGGCTTCACTACACTGAATAAACTGCTTTTGAGGGAAAACAGCTCATCATTTAATGAATTGATAGCCCATCGGCTAATATTCAACATGTTTACTATAAAACATTTGTTTGGGATTGATCTATTTTTAGCATTTCCACCAAAAAATAAAGCTGTTTAAGTTCTGGATTTCTGGAATTCTGGCCAATCAAAGTTGGCATTACTCTTTCTCCAATGGTAGAGCCATGGACCCTAGTATCTCCCAATAAGACCATGGCTGCATCCGAAATTCCATACTCTCTAGTAGATACTTGTTTTGACAAGTAATTACTTCACGACAGCTAAAAAAGCATGTTCTACACTCACCTAAAGGATTATTAGGAACACCATACTAATACTGTGTTTGACCCCCTTTCGCCTTCAGAACTGCCTTAATTCTACGTGGCATTAATTCAACAAGGTGCTGAAAGCATTCTTTAGAAATGTTGGCCCATATTGATAGGATAGCATCTTGCAGTTGATGGAGATTTGTGGGATGCACATTCAGGGCACGAAGCTCCCGTTCCACCACATCCCAAAGATGCTCTATTGGGTTGAGATCTGGTGACTGTGGGGGCCATTTTAGTACAGTGAACTCATTGTCATGTTCAAGAAACCAATTTGAAATGATTCGAGCTTTGTGACATGGTGCATTATCCTGCTGGAAGTAGCCATCAGAGGATGGGTACATGGTGGTCATAAAGGGATGGACATGGTCAGAAACAATGCTCAGGTAGGCCGTGGCATTTAAACGATGCTCAATTGGCACTAAGGGGCCTAAAGTGTGCCAAGAAAACATCCCCCACACCATTACACCACCACCACCAGCCTGCACAGTGGTAACAAGGCATGATGGATCCATGTTCTCATTCTGTTTATGCCAAATTCTGACTCTACCATCTGAATGTCTCAACAGAAATCGAGACTCATCAGACCAGGCAACATTTTTCCAGTCTTCAATTGTCCAATTTTGGTGAGCTCGTGCAAATTGTAGCCTCTTTTTTCTATTTGTAGTGGAGATGAGTGGTACCCGGTGGGGTCTTCTGCTGTTGTAGCCCATCCGCCTCAAGGTTGTGCGTGTTGTGGCTTCACAAATGCTTTGCTGCATACCTCGGTTGTAACAAGTGGTTATTTCAGTCAAAGTTGCTCTTCTATCAGCTTGAATCAGTCGGCCCATTCTCCTCTGACCTCTAGCATCAACAAGGCATTTTCGCCCACAGGACTGCCGCATACTGGATGTTTTTCCCTTTTCACACCATTCTTTGTAAACTCTAGAAATGGTTGTGCGTGAAAATCCCAGTAACTGAGCAGATTGTGAAATACTCAGACCGGCCCGTCTGGCACCAACAACCATGCCACACTTAAAATTGCTTAAATCACCTTTCTTTCCCATTCTGACATTCAGTTTGGAGTTCAGGAGATTGTCTTGACCAGGACCACACCCCTAAATGCATTGAATCAACTGCCATGTGATTGGTTGATTAGATAATTGCTTTAATGAGAAATTGAACAGGTGTTCCTAATAATCCTTTAGGTGAGAGTATATAGTATGAGAGTGTGTGTAGTAAGAGTGTATGATCTGGACGTACTACATTCAATGTTGTCATTATCACGTGACCTACCGGCGTCAGTTACGTCGCTTCACTTTCATTCACAAACCCTCCCCCGTGGCCTCATGTGATAGTAAAGTGTCATTCGTATGCACACTTCAGAATCTCGCAGGAAGTAGTAGGTCATCTGGGTACTTTTTGCCTACTCTTTTATGAGTACTGTGAATTCGGACATACTACTCACATACTGTTTTTCGCTTACTATATAGTAGGAAGTATTCGATTTGTGATTCAGCCCATCTCTGTTTCTAGTAATCCTGAAGACCTTGATTAGCTTGTTCAGGTGTGTTTGATTAGGGTTGGAGCTAAACTCTGCAGGAAAATGGACCTCGAGGGCCAGAGTTGAGAACCCCTGTTTTAGCCTATGTTTTTAGATAGACTGCATTCAAGATAATCTGTAATCTGCAAAAAAAAAAATCAAACACTAATTTACGTTTTACTCATTTGCTTGCCATGTACGCCATATCCGATATTGCAAATAAAAGTTGTAACTGTATAGTGAGTTTATGGACATTAAAAGCTGGCAGTATGTGATGATACAGAAATAATCTACCCAGGATTTTGCCGACTGCCTAAAAATGTTTGTGAGGGCTAGAGACAGAAACACAGATTAAAAAAAGTAGGGAAGGATCACATGAAGGGTGTAATCCCTTCAGACAGAGCAGATTTGAGAGGAGAGCAGGAACTGAGTGAGATTACAGGCTGCTCCTTATTTTTTTTTTACATACATGTACAACAGAATATGCAAAATATTCAGTGCTGTTTTTTAAATTTGAATGCATTATAATGATACTTGCTAACTCAAATCACAGATGGTATCTGCATCACCACAGTTTGCCATAACCACAAACCACATGGCCGTAATGGTGTAGGGACGTAGTGGTCAAATGGAGAGAGAGAGGTGAGTAAAGGGCAAAAGAAGGTTAAAAGGGGCCCAACCGAACACTGCTTCACTGTCACATAGTGGACACACTCTTTTATTTCTATGAAAACGGGGGAAACTCCTGTCATCTGCTGGTTTGGGTTTCCCTGCAGATCACAAGCACAGTAAAAGGTTACAGTCTCCGTCAATAAAGTGTTTAGTCTAGCATGTTTAAAATAATAGAAAATTGTGGATTTGTAAGCTTAATTACAATTTCTATTATTTATTTGATTTATTTGTCTTTAGGAATAGTTCATCCATGTCTCCTGGTCTTGCCTTCATTGGTGACAGACAGGTAACAATCCTGTTTGCCCTAAAATAATGAAATAAAATAATAAAATTTGCAAATCTCTAATCTTTCTCCACTCCATTTATTTGAAACGACAGGTATAAATAATATGGATATTGAATTACAAAAAAGATTACAACAGTGAATAACAACTTCAATTTCACTCTGTTTTTGCATGGTTTCAGAAGATTTGGAATTTCCACCTTATTTTTAACATAAGAGTGGCTATTTGTAACTTGAATGTGTAATCCACTTCCAGTTATTTTAGCTGTACAAAAACAGTCTGTTATGCTACTTGATATGCAAACTGGTATTATTTAGATATTTTTTCTAGCGCAAAGTACACTTTTACTGCACTTTCAAGTCTCGCACATTTACTGGAATTAGTTTTTTTTCCCTTTTTGAAGATTGTTGCATGGAAAAGAGTAGCTTGAAAATTCTTTAAAAATCATTTTGTGTTCCACAGGACAAAAACTATCAGCATACGTTTGGAAATTACATGATGGTGAGTAAATAATGAGAGAATTTTCATTTAGATCTGCACTAACATGCTAAAGCTAACGTGCCAATTGGTTCCAGAAAAAAGCAACTAAACTCAAAGCTTCTTTTGTCATATAGACAGAGATTAGACAGATCTGTAACAGTATTTAACACTGAAGTATTAACCTACAGTTAATAATTCATTTGTCTTGGTTTGCCCAAGTCACCTTGGGAGTCTTTTGCTCATACTTAAGAATGCTAAGCCGGGCATTAGGGCTTGGACAGAAGTCTGTCAGGAGGCAAAGAACACGGCATAGACCAACCTTTCAGCTTTTGAATCTTAAAAGGAGAGTTGCACGAACAGATGACTATCATTGCTCTGCTGACTGATTGCAGGTGATTGGTTAATTAGCTCTGGTTGTTACTGCAGTGACCCCGTGACGGACCACAGCGCAGATGCCGCTGAGCTCCTTTTACAAGTGCATGTGTGCTTGTGTACGTGTGTTTGTTTCTCAGAAGCACAAACTGGAATTTGTCTCACCCCTGCTGATTTCACCCCCCCCCCCACACACACACACACTCACACTCTTTTCTCATCATTCAAAACCTTGACAGCATTTGTAAAGATCCCAGGCCCTTTACCAGCCCTCCCCTGCCCCCGTCGGCCCTCTGTGACGCCCCCCAACAACATTAGCCATGTGTAAGGCTGCTGAAAGACAGGGAGACAAAACAGTCCCCAGAGGACATTGCAACAAACACGCCAAAAACCAAACTCCCAGCCTCCACAGCCGCAATTCCAGGTGTCAGAGACACACGTTGTTCAAATAGAGTACAGAATGATGAATGAAAACCCTGGAGAAAAACACACCACAATTAAACACAAGCTTCAGTGGAGCCCAAACATCTTTATTACACTGATGGCACAAACTCTACAGTTTATCACCCATATATAGACCTACAATATAAGTCCAATAACTAACATTCCTGCCCAACCTGATCTCACAGGAAATGTAACTATGTTATGAGGTGACTGAATTGGTATGATGTGAATTGTACCAAAAGTATGATTATTCGAAAAAAGTAAGCACTAACCACTCC
Source organism: Rhinogobio ventralis (assembly GCA_039654625.1). Taxonomy (NCBI): domain Eukaryota; kingdom Metazoa; phylum Chordata; class Actinopteri; order Cypriniformes; family Gobionidae; genus Rhinogobio; species Rhinogobio ventralis. Next base: position 10,832,202 of record CM077213.1, read on the forward strand.
TAAACATTGGGGCATAAGAATATTCCATGAGAATTTCCATGAGATTGTGTTGTCCTGTCAGTTTATGCAATGTTAATCTTTACAGTTTACACAATTCACACTTTTAGTCAACAAAAATATAAAATTTTTGATGCTAATGTGCAAAATGTCTGTTTTAGTTCTAGCTTTTGATGAAAATTAATAAAATGTAGTCAATATTTCGTCAAATTCATTACTTTTTGTTAATTATAAACTTACACATTTTAGGCATTTTAATTTTTAATAACATGTTAAATTATGCTAATGTGCAAAATGAAAAAAGTGTGTCAAACTCATAACACATATTTCAATTTTTTTATTTATAAATTAAAATTTATCAAAAACTTTTTGTCATCAAGCTACGCCTTTGTTCTGAAGCGACCTCTAGTGGCGAAAATTACATATTGTTCCTTTAATAACTCTCTGTCAATCCAACTGTCCGTGGGCATTGATACAAAAATGCAGAAGTATAATAATCTCTCTGTCGGCGGACAAATGCAAACAAATAAATGCGAATGACGGAGAATGAGTAAACACTGTTCATTTACTGTTATTGTAACAATACAATGCGGGGTGGAAATCATCAAAATGTGTGGAAACCTGATCTCCAGATTTTCATAACAGTATGTTTTAATTAAAATTGTTAAATTAGCTTTAGGATGTGCATTTTACCATTAGTTAACGTTGACAAAAAACCCTACGTTAACAAACATTTTCATTAGTAATTCCACTGACAAGATTAAAACTGGTTCACTGACATGTGGCTGAGCTATCTTAGCAAGAAATGGAGAACAAAATCCACCCCATCCTTTCAACATTACTGACTTTTACACGCTAATCTCAAACTTCTTTACACATTATTGACATTAGCGAAGCTTTCAGTGTGTACTTGCCATAGCAAATGACAATGCTTCCTTTTCAATTTTGTGAATCTTTATCGAACAAAGCACTCCAAGGATCATTCTATATGCAAAGCCTACTCACATGAGCTAAGGATAATTAGCTTGTGACAAGGCCCAATCCAATGCCATAGACCCTGAAGAATAATCTGATCAGAACGCTCAATCGCCTCCGTCTAATCTGGAGATTTGCGTGGCTCGGATCAAGTCGATGCTGGTAACTGGCTTAACAACAGCACATCTAATGAGAGGTCAGCGCAGAAAGGCAGAGCAAACCCTAAAGCCCTTCAACTCTGTGGTCAGAATGGCCGTACGCTCAATGTTATTAGGCTATATTCAAATCACAAGCAAAAGACCCCAAAAAGCTTCATGCTAATGAAGATCTGCTAAACAAGCACTGGAATTAAAAACAAATCTCAACTCCCCCTCAAAAAACAACTGCAAGTACTGCATAATGTATAAAAAGAAGACATTTATTATAATGGCCACACTGAGGTCAAAGCAAAATGGCAAAATAATCAGCTATTACAAAAAGACTAAAACTGGTCATTTGTGCTCTCTACAAAAGTAACTGAATTCCGGATGGACTTATAAATGTTGGTCATTTTCTCATTACATTCAATAAGAAATCTAGCCTTTCTAAAAATTATCTCGCATATACATGCCAAAAGAAAAAGTTGCTTTAGTAACTTTCATCATGCAACACCAAAACAGTGCTATTGTGGCATTCTCCCCTCAGCAAATCCAGGAATGGATTCACAATAAATACATTGTATAATATGATAAAGAAAGAATGATAACAGTAGTTATGCAACTGGCAGCCCTTATTTGAAGTCTCCTTAAATCACATGATTGTGAGGAACAGACCAAAATTAAGTCATTTACTGATAATCTAATTTATGTTTACATACATTCAAATATTCATTCTGAAAAATGATCAAAACATCAAATCTGACTATGTAGTACCAATCAAATGTTTGAGGTTGGTCATTGGGGTTGGATTTTTTCAAGTGTCTTATGGTCAGCCAGGATGCATTTATTTGATCAAATATACATGAAAATAAATAAATATTATATTTCACAGTAATATTGTGAAATATTATAAAAATTTTAAAATAACAGTTTTTTTATTGTAATATATTTTAAAATCTAATTTATTCCAGTGATGGCAAAACTGAAATTTCCACTCTTCACCGTCACATGATCCTTCAGAAATCAGAAACTTTACCAAATCTGCATAACATTTTTTTATTTCTGAAGGATCGTGTGACTGAAAGCTGGAGTAATGATGCTAAAATTTCTTAAGAACAACTAATATTTTTGCGGAAACCATGATCATCATGTGGAAACCGTTTTTTTTGCATTCTTTGATGAATACAAAGTTTAAAAAGAACAGAATTTATTTGAAATCTTTTGTAACACTATGCTTATAGCAATAGAATATTTACTGTCACTTTTGATCAATTGAATGCATCCTTGCTGATTAAAAGTATTAATAAAAAAAAAATCTTACTGATCCCAAACCATTGAACGGTAGTGTACATATTCAAATTGTCCAAACAAAAATAAAAATCGATGTTCCTCACACAAAGCTACCATTGCTTAAGAACACAATTTGTATGAAATATTGTTATGGTACTCTCAATTATGCTTCATTGTTTGTCACCATTCACTTGCCATTCATCTAAACATTCGGCCAAACATTTTTTTTTGCGTCAGACAAAAGTAAGAAAATCCTATTTGTCTTGGAAAGACATGACAGTGAATAAATTAAGACCTTTAGCCCTAACAATACGTCACCAGATTGATACCTGAACTTTAATACAGTACAAGAGTGACATTTTGGTGGTTCAGGATAGCTGTCATAACAATGATCCTGTCGGTCGGACTGTGCTTTAAAATCTGTAGATTCAGGATAAACAAACAGGGAAAAAGCAACAGCAGATGGTGCCACAGATAGAGAAATATAATGACCTTAGTTAGTTTCAGGATCACTCGCCTTGATCTATTAAAACCATATGGCTGATCTGCACTTCACGCCCAGAGAGAGTAATTCTGCCCCCTCCTCACGCAAAAGGACGTGTCCTAAATACAACACAAATTCCCATGAACACACACATATAGCCTATACTTTTGCACACACTAGTGAAGCGGTGGGGGGAACCCAGTGGAAATTATAAGGCAAGTTAATTGCAGTTTGGCATAGCTGTAATTATTCAACTGAGTAAAAATAGTCGCCTTCAATTACTTGATCATAGAGTGGATGTAGATCTGGTTCTATCAGACAAATGAGGCTTCTGTATTCATGCTCTAATTTGTAATTGTATGATCTAGGTGGTATATTTCATTTAGTATCTCTTTTTTGGCTCTTGATCCTCGTGTATAAGGTGCAGCGTGAGTGTGTTTTAACACTGTCGAGTGGAGCAGCTGCACTAGCCTGCAGTCCTGCAGCACGCCACTACTGCTGTCAGCACACGACACATCAGCCCACCCAGCAGACCGCGCAAAAATAAACTCATACAGACTGATCTAGGGCCAGATGTCTCAGACCAAATCCTTTCCTTAAGAATTATCAAAAACCGCTCATGTAATCACTGATCAGGGACAAAAGGCCACACGAGTCTCTTAACAACAAATCCATTTGGGCCAGAAACTGAAAGACTGTAGGTTTAAGCCTGATATTAAAACTTTCACCATGCCAGGTAAACCCCTGTTGCTTTCCGGAATAGAGTGTTATTGGGTTCTTTCTTCTCTCAAAATAAATAAATAAAATAAAATAAATATATTTATTTAGCAAAACTGCATGTAATAAGTTGGATAATGTACAGTCAAGCTATTTATTATTGAAACCCCTTTGCTTTGTATTTGAGCTCCTGATCACCATGTAGGCATTTATTTTGTGACAGAGACCAATAATAACTTACATACTGTTCAAAAGTTTTGGGTCAATATGATTATTATTTATGCTCACCAAGGCTGCATTTATTTGATCAAAAATAAAGTAAAACAGCAATATTGTAAAATATTACTATTATAAAATAATAAAATAACTGTTTTCTATTTTAATATATTTTAAAATGTATTATATTTCTAATATGTATAATGTAATATATTAAAAAATATATATATATTTATCCTGTGGTGTTAAAGCTGATTTTTTTTTAAAGCAGCCGTTACTCCAGCCTTCAGTCACATGAACATTCAAAACCAAAACAAAAAAACATTCTAATATGCTAATTTGGTGCTCAATAAACATTTCTTATTTTTATCTATTTGGAAATAATTTTTTAGGATTCCTTGGTGAATAGAAGGTTCAAAAGAAAAGCATTTATTGAAAATAATTTTGTAACATTTACTGTCGCTATGATCAATTTAATGCGTCCTTGCTAAATAAACATACTAATTTTATTAACAACCTTTTGAAAAATACTGTAAATGTACTACAAATTCAGGGTGCATCAACAACCAGTATCCGGTTTTCTCTGACATCTTACTTCCACCCTTTTGGGGCATTTGATGAATAAATCTGAGGACGTTTGAGGACATGTCCAAAAAAATAAAAAATAAATACACAATACATACTGACTCGTGGGCAGGGGGTGTTTGGACTGCACACTTCAACATCCTGGCTGGAGATTGCTTTAATTTGTGCCCCAGTAATGGAGTAATAGCAGTTAATTCCTGAACTAATGAGCCCGGCTTTGCGCTTTGCTTTTTGTGTCTGTTCTGCTTAAGCTGCTGCTAATCTGTTCATGCTGATATCCCTATATCTGTCCAGATATGATTTCAACATCATGTGACCCTCCAGGGTGTCTCTTTCAGGAACTGTATGGACAGCTGTCCTTCAGACTGGGAAAAAGCACTGTAAGATGCTTACCAAAGGCAATCTGTTGAGAGAACAGTGTGGTTTAAGACCACACACACACAAAAACCACACACACATACACCTATATGGACTACAGATGGGGGTCTACGGTCTAGTACTATCATCAACACTTGACAAACAACTTACCTCTACAGAGTTTTCCTCTGAAACCTAAGCAGCGAGGAGGAAAGACACAAGGGAAAATCAAATAAGCACCCATTCCATTCGTGTTTAAAAGGTGTGTGGTAAAAAACAATAACAATGCCACAGGTCAGCATGAACGTTCCTGGCAGATCCAGAACAGATGCCGTATTTGGTACCATGTTTTTAGTCACACCCTATACTGCTATGCTGTACTGTACATTGCAATGGTTTTTTGGACATGGTCAAAATAAGAGTTTTATTCCCTAAGGCTCTTAAAGTCCCACAGAAAACTCTGTTTAGAATTATTACATAAGACAGAGTTGTTTTTCTGGCTCACTTTCCATTCTCAAAGTGGCATGTGCTTTTTGTTAAGGGATAAAAATAGCAAACGTAAGCTTGCCCAGCCTTAAAGAAAAATTGTTTTCAGTGGACAGTAAATCATATTTAAATATGAATATTTATTTGTAGACATAGCTGTCATCTTTGTTTATAATATAATATAATTAATATAATAATTTACTAAAACATTAAAGTGTCATTCAAAAAGTAAAAATCACACAACAACTATTAATTTATATATAAGTCAGTTTTCCATGGTAATCTTCATATTTATGAATATTTACTTTACACATGGCTGTATTATCTGTCATAAATATGTTTATTTTGCATATCGCCTTGACTTTTTTATTACAAGTCATTCAAATATTATTAATAAGCTACTTTAAAAAAACATAACTTAATTTATATTTGGTGCTGTCAAACAATTAATCACGATTAATCACATCCATCATCTGTGTTTACATAATATATGTGTGTGTACTATGTATAATTATTATGTATATTTGAATACACACACATACATGTATATATTTAAGAAATATTTGCATGTATATTATGTATATATATATATATATATATATAATTTATATTAAAAATAAATATAAATATTTGATATATAAATAACAAAAATCTTATATATATATATATATATATATATATATATATATATATATATATATATATATATATATATATGCATGTGTGTGTATTTATATATACATAATAATTATATACAGCACACACACATCTATTATGTAAACACAAACTTTTATTTTGGATGCAATTAATCGTGATTAATCGTTTGACAGCACTATTTATATTATATTGATCTGTTATATAACCAGCATTAAAAAGTTAAAAATCACTGAGCAAATATACATTTCTACATAAAATGTGAGGTCAGTCGTCCACAAAATGTAACCTTACTGCATTACTGCATAGTGACTCGGATTGATTAATTCCTGTAGATTAGAGATGGCTCAAATACAACAGCCCTGTTTACAGTTGCAGCTTTGATACACTGTTATCATCACAGCCCTCTCTCATTTCTCTCCCTCTGTCTGTCTGTCTTAATTACGGCTATTCCCTCTGTTGTGACTCAATCAGCCAAGTTTTTCCTCTCTGTTTTCCCTCACTCTCTCTCTCTCTCTGTGAGACCGACCCATCTCTTGCAGCACGAGCAGCCAAACAAACACTTCTCCTTCTGTTCCTCTGACACAGAGGAGCATTTCCTTCAGTCACTGAGTTAGGATTCCCACTGATTTTGGTATGCCACTACATTAGCACCAATGGAATTGCAAAAATAACTGTTATCTAACAGGTTTCACAAATACTTTCACTAGCCCTTCCGTTTGCCTCTCAGTCTTTCATTGTTCAAGACAGACAAACTAATTTATTCCAAAGTAAACAGCTTAGTTAGTCACAAATGTATGCTATTCTAAAGGGGGGGTGACAGTACACATTTCGTTCGATTTGACTTCAATTCATACACATGCGAATGCATCACACCAGAAGCGTTATCTCAAGTTTAGTGAACTCTGACATGCGAATTCACATCAAATGAAGACATGTGACCAGTAAAAGATCGATACATCACGGCATGACCTCTTGGCTTAGTTAAAAGAATAAATATTTTTGCAGTAAAGTAGATTGTATATTTTTACATTTTGAATGTATTACTATTTGTTATATTTTTGAATTTGTGTTTATAAAAAGACGCCGCAGAGTGTGACATCATATTACAACTGTTAATGTGAAATAGAAATTTTGTGTGCTCTAAGTGACTGCAGCTTATGTTCGAAATTGGCCCAATGTCAAAAAACAGAGCAATTATTAGAAAGACACTCTAAGAAAAGTCCGTAAAAAAACTAAACTTGACGGAAAGGCTGCATAAGTAAATTTTTTGCCAGGACTATACATTTTTTTCCCCCAGTGAACCAGTAGTGACTAGCTGTCACATTGTTTTTACAGAAAATATTTATCAGGAAAGGTTTATTTTTGAAAGATAATTTATGAGTGGGCACATAATTTAAAGTGTTGACAAAAAAAAAGCCTATATCTATAAAAGCCATCTATATATAGCAGCAAGTAAACATTTTGTCCTCAAAGTTGATGTGTTAGAAGCAGGAAAAATGGGTAAGCGTAAGGATTTGAGTGGTCAATATCTATCAAAAGTGGTCCAAGGAAGGAACAGTGGTGAACCGGGCGACAGGGTCATGGGCGGCCAAGGTTCATTGATGCACGTGGGGAGCGAAGGCTGGCCCGTGTGGTTTGATTAAACAGACAAGCTACTGTAGCTCAAACTGCTCAAGAAGTTAATGCTGGTTCTGATAGAAAGGTGTCAGAATACACAGTGCATCGCAGTTTGTTGCGTATGGGGCTGCATAGCAGTCAGGGTGCCCATGCTGGCCCCTGTCCACCACCGAAAGTGCCAACAGTGGGCACGTGAGCATCAGAACTGGACCGCGGAGCAATGAAAGAAGGTGGCGTGGTCTGATGAATCACGTCTTTTACATTATATATAAACAAAATATTTGAAGCACATTTTTCATGAGAATGCAATTATAAAAAGTAACAGAGAAAAATATCAAGCCATTGTTTTGTTATAATTATTAAAATTAATAGTGAGATATACATCCCTTGTGACAACTTTGTCATGTGACAAACTAAACTATTTCCTAAAATAAGATAGGACAGTATTTGACTTTTTTTTTTTTATTATAGACTTCACTTTTAACGATTCATGACAGTAATGATCAGTGACCATAATGAATGTAATACAGCAGAAAGAGTTGAATTTGTCTGGCTTTGTCACTACATTAGCTCCAGCTCCTCTTCAGCTAGCTATTTTGTAAATCTGGAAGCCCCTTTGTGGTTTTGATAGATTTTTAAGACTAGAAGTAGTAGACAGGATTCAGAAATTATGACAGACACCACGTCTCTCACTGTTTGCAGAGCATAGCTGTGCTCAGTCTGGGCAGATTGCCAGCTCAAGTCAAACTGCAGTTTAACCCATCCATACATCCAGTGAATTGAGAGAGGTGGTTAATGATTTCCCAAGGTGTCCTTTTAAGGTATGAAAAATTACCCAAATTCTTGACCATCGCTACATGCCATAAAAATAAATTTATTGAGAATGGCGTCAGACATTCCAGAGTAATCTGACAGAAAAATCATCAAAGAGCTAACATAAGGATGGATCAACATAAATCTGTCTTTGTCCAGCTGTGTATCTATGAGGAGAAAGGGAAAAAATTATTGAAGCATAGCTCATCCAGTTCACATGTATGAATTCTGCTTGTTTCATCATCATAGCTGTGTGATCAAAGGTATGGCGGAATTACTGACAGCTCACATGCAGAAAACTTGATTAGTCTTAACATAAAGGCAAGAAGAACCCAAGCGGGCCCATGCCAGAAGCTTCCCCTCTGTCTGAACTAACAAGATATCTTATCATGGAGTTCATTGTAAAGATCATGCTGTTTTGCAATCCAGAGTGAAGTACACCTAGTGATATTCACTCACACAACATCTTGGAGTATTGTTAAAAGTTGCTTTCTGTGCAAAAATGACAGAGAAATTTACAACTGTTTTGAAATACCTACACAAATACACACTTTCTGGGGAAAACTCCCCACCTAACGTTCCCCCATTTGATGCCATAATTAAAAAAAATATGCAAAGTGCATGCTATGCAATCATAAACTTCAAAACACTTTTTTAATTAATAAAGATTATTAAATTACATTTAAAAGGACAATTTTGCTAAATAAATAATCTAGGTCATGTATTAAATTCATACATATTTTAATATGAACAGCTATTATTGAAAATATCTATGAAATGGGACACCCTACGGTCCACAAGACCAAAAGTGCACATGTCATGAAGTGTGCCATTTGGGACAGGGCCTCTCCCTTCTCGTCGTTTGACTGATTCATTGAAAAGAACCGACACAAAATAGTGTTTTGTTCGCAAATCAGTCTAGTTCTGATTCTAAGCAGCTGAAAGAAAATACAGATACACGATTTATCCTAAAAATTCGGGATACCTCCCTGAAATGCAGGTTGGGATGTCTGGACATGGATTTTTCGATCAAATATTATTGAGGCTCGTGACTGAACCCACTAGAGTCAGTATTGCCGCCCTCGCGCAGGTAAAGAAATTAGTTCACTGTCATTTCTGTCATGAAAATTATATGATATGATGTTAACATCGACTTCTCTCTTTCTCTCTTTTTTTTTAGCTATTGACTGGTTAAATGTTGTGGATAATTGAGACCTGTTTATGCATCAGCTTTAGCTAGCATTAAGTCTTATACATATTCGTTATACATACCCTTCACGTCTGTTGCTATAATTCCTCCTAAAATATAACTTTTAGATATGACATAAGATATTAGTTAATCCCTTTATGAATCAGTTTTTGTTGTGGGGGTGTCTCCATAAAGTGGTTTATTTTCAGTAATGTCATCCTACCAATATAGCAACAAGGCCACTTATAGGCCTACAGAAAACGAACAAAAGATGAGATGACAAACATTTTAGGACCATCAATTAAGAGAGTTTTTTTGCACCCATAATGGTGTAGTTACAGCATCTACCAGCAGGGGATAACTGGTCAAACCTTCACCCTTTGGTTTAGGCTGTCACTTCCCATCTCAGTTAAAAGTGGGACATGACCTGAAATGTAAAATGGAACTACTGCTGTGGTTGCTTCAGAGAGTAAGCCAAAACTGACACAAACAGCCTTATAGTTGAGTTATGGTGACAATTTCCAACTGACAAATGGTTCTGTCCATTTATATTTTATCATAAGACACATTTCTTTCACCAAGACTAAAAGCGTTCAGACTAAGGAATGAACCTTGAGTGGATTTATTGGGGGAAACTGCATGATAATTTCTCACTGTGCCGAATAGCATTGGATAAGAGGGCAAGGTGTCTTCATATGGTAAAACGGTGTATAAAAACAGTGTTGTAGATATGACTGAATTGGATTATACCATAATTGACAATTATGTTACTACTTCAACTTACAGTACATAACTCTTTAAGCAAACTAACAATTTTTTTTTAAATAAAATGCCTCTCTCCTTCAGTCTGGTCCAAATAGTTAAGGCTAACATCATACTTTTCCCCCATTTACTAGTTTGACTGTTTCTCAGCTCAACCTTTATTTCTGAGGCTTCGTTTTAAGAGGATGCAGTTTTCTTTTCCATCACGATGAACAGTTCGCAGACAGGCCTCATAGCCTTGATGTGTCTGCAGTGAAAATCAAAGTGCATTAAACATTAAAAGTACTGTCAAACTCAGAAGTAGACCAACTCTAAGGGAAAAGTAGAGCACTGTGAAGGCTAGAAGGCAAAAATGTTGACTTTATGATCCTCGTTGTGCTCTTCTATTCGCCTGCATACTTAAAGGGATAGTTCACCCCATGATTTACTCACCCTCAAGCCATCCTAGGTGTATATGACATTCTTCTTTCAGACGAATACAATCAGAGTTATATTTAAAAACGTCCTGGCTCTTCCAAGCTTTATAATGGCAGCCAAAAATTTGAAGCCCAAAAAAGTGCATCCATCCATTATAAAAGTAATCCACACGACTCCAGGGGGTTAATAAAGGCCTTCTGAAGCGAATCGATGGGTTTGTGTAAAAAAAATATCCATATTTAAAACTTTATAAAGTAAAATATCTAGCTTCTTCCAGACCGCCGTTTCGTGTTCAACTTACAAAGAAAGTGTACCTGGCGAGACGATGACGTTGTACGTAGCGTAAGGGTTTTGAACTGCGAGAGGCTTTACACTTTATTCATAAGTTGAATACGAAAGGAGGTCTGGTAGAACCTCTCAATTCTCAATACTTTATTATCTACCCAGCTAACAGGAAACATTCTCATAACTTTGGCTAATGTTATGGCAAGGTTCTCTGAAAGTTATGAACAAACATTCTTCCTGTAACATTGATAGAATGTTCGTTCAAAGTTATACGGTATTTAATAATGTTCTCAAAATGTTAGCACAAAAACATTATACTGTTTAGTACAAAGTTTTTAACTTGTTTCCGAACAATCAAAGAACATTCAAAATTAACATTCCCATAATGTTTGCAAAATTATAAAATGGAATGTTCCCTTAACATTCTTAAAACCAAGTTTTTTAAAACATTTAAAATTTTGCATTTCAGGGAACATTCAGAAATAATGTTTATTTAAGTTATTTACCTTAGCAAAACATTCTTTAGATTATATTTTTGTTAACTTGGGTAGTCTCTAAAATCTGACTGTCCTTTACTACCTCTGTAAGATTTGAATGAACTAAAACATAAGCCTGAAATATACAAGAACAATAATGATTTGCTGCAATAGTAAGGGCAAGTCAACCAGTCATGTTCCTTGGCAGACGCAACACCTGCCACTAACCCGCATACACAGGTGCTCTCTGACTTCAGTATGTGTCTGTGCTCGCTGTGCTGTTCTTTTTAGGATGGGGGTACAGTAGGATGTGGGGGAGGGATTTCTGCTCAGAACAAGTTGGGGCAAATAGCGAATGGCATCTTTTAGATGAAAACACTGTGGTCTTGATGGTCGAACAATCCATTGGTTTAATTTTGTATTGACAGAGTATCAGTGAAAGCTGGAAGATCTAAGCTGCTCCACATCCCTTTTCTTTTATAACTACTGTATGTAGGCTGTACTACTTCCCTCAAAAATAGCCTATACAATTAGTTTATGAATATTTAATGGCAATAAAAGAAACAGACTCTCACTGGACCTGCTGGTCTTACTAATTATTCATGAGGTCAGGACTTAAACTCTGTCATTAACCAGATGTCTAAATGAATGGGAGCATGGGGTAGCACTTATACAATGAAATATGTAAGGTTTAATACACAGCTAGCTATGCATTAAGCAATTTTAATGCACAGCGTATAGGCTAAGAACCACCCGATGCGAATGCATCCATCCATGGAGTGGATTCAAACCATTTAATGGATTTAGCCATGGATTATCCTGATTATACCATGGTCATTTGCCAGCATTGACAAATTAAAGCTGTTATTGATGTTTGCTATCAAGGTTATTTTCGTCTGTCAGGGCCGTAACCACCATAGACATTAAGGGGGAATGTCCCCCTGAATAATTAGTAATGGCCAGTTATAGCAGTGAAAGAGTGCATCGTAAGATGTAAGTAGCTAAACATTTATTATTTGACAACTGTTTTATGATAAAAACGTTCAGTGACTAACAGTAATATCAAGTGATGCAAACTACTTGACATTTTTCTATTTTAAATTGAAAATATGACATTATTTATGTAAATCATAACTGAATTTGATGTGATAAGAAATGTTTTGCATTTTTACATATTAGGCAGACGAAAATAAGAGTGAATGTGTGCATATCTAAAAAAATATTATTTGCAAATAGTTTACTTCATTACTACAAGAGAACTGGATCTTTAATCGTTCTTATTTCTTTTTCATTTCCTTAAATCCATTTTAATCCTTTAATAATGTAATTTCTTTAAATAAATAAATAAGACCAATGTCTAAGACATGGTTAAGGCTCGTTAGATCTAGCATTCTGCCAGCTTTGAATCAGACACAGGGATAAAGTAGTGCATAAGATTACATTTATTTCAATGAATGAATTATAGTACTTATTTGAATTAATTATTGAGAGAGAGAGAGAGAGAGAGAGAGAGAGAAATTAGAGATGTGTGTGTAAATTACCTGCGTCTGTTAAGCATCTCTCTCTATTAACAACAAAGCTGTGAGTTGAATTACTTCAAAATCAATTATGTAACCCCTTCATTGCTGAGAAATATAATGCAAAGCTATTTTATTAATATAAGTTGCGGGCAGCGTTCATAACAAGTTTATGTGCTCCTGAATGTCTCTGTGTTTTTGCAGACAGTATTCAGACAGACCATGAAATAAATAAATAAATATAATTTTTTTGTAACAATGTAAAAGTCATTACTCTCATTTTTGATCAATTTAATGTGACCTTGCTAATTAAAAGTAATACTTTCTTTTTAAAAAAACATTGTACTTCAAACTATGTGTGTGTATTGATTATTCAAATTCTAAAATGTGAAAACATTTTAATAATAAAAAAGTTCAAACTTGTGTGTTGATATATATTAGTATAAGATATGCTACATCTTACAGAGATGAGCTTGACATTTCTAAAAAAAATAAAATAATGCAGGGGCAACTAAAGGTACAGGTCAGCATAAAATCTCCTGATAGTAACCCAAAGCACTCATTATTATATTTTTCCCTCTTCCACTTCCTTTGAACACACCTAATACTTCATTTTGAGCTTATATTTGAAGTAAATGAGTGTCATTCTCCCTTTGTGTGTACTAAATTACCTGAAAGGAAGTGGTATAACACTCCTTACTATTCCATTGTGTTAACCCCTATGTTAGAGACGGCCCAGCCCTAAGGCAAAGAGAACAACAACTCAAATATCTTCCCAACCATGAAATCTCAACCAAGCAGCAGACCAAGCATTAGAAAAAAAGTTATATTGCATGAGAAAACGTCTCGGTTACGTATGTAACCCTCGTTCCCTGAAGGAGGGAACGGAGACGTACGTCGGAACTGACCGACGAATTGGGGATCATTTTCAGAAACTAATCTACTTCGAGTGTATAAAATAGAGCCAATAATGTTGGCATGCGGTCCACGCACCACCCCGCAACGCGGGTATAAATACGGTAGTGGAATACCGCATCCTCGCTTTTCCAACTGAGGAGCCGAAGAAATGGGTCGGCCCTTCAGCGGAAGCACAGCTCCTGGCGACGGGACGTACGTCTCCGTTCCCTCCTTCAGGGTACGAGGGTTACATACGTATAGACGTTCCCTTTCAGTCGGTCACTTCAACGTACGTCGGAACTGACCGACGAATTGGGGATCCCTACCAAAACGCCAGGAAGGCTGGCCCTTCCAGCGTCCTGCTTGGGCTCACTGGTTGCTCCTAAGTTGGAGCAGAAGTCAGGGCACCAAGCAGGGAAGGTCCGTCACAGCTGTTTCTGCAAGACCCACTCAGCGAGACTATTGGATATCGCTGGGAAAGCGTGCCCGTCCAGAAGACGGGACGCTGCGGAGCCACGTCCTCCAGGAGGAGAGGTGGAAAACCCATGAGGACTCACCTGTTAGGGGAGTACCATATGGTGGTCTCCGGGGTGGGTCCAACCTGATAGTAGGGTAGAGAGAACACCACCGGAGACGACAGAGCGAGCTCTGTCAAGGGTAAGACACGAGGCTAGCCGAGTAGGGTAGCTGGTACCGTGGAGAATACACATATGGGGTTACCGTAAGGGAACCACAACATATGGACCCAGCCACACACACGTTCCACAAGCATACGGGTGCAGGCCTGGCGTCAGACGGCCGCAACGTCTGACACCGAAGGGGTGACAGAGGAGCTCGACAGGTTTAGCCATTCCCGGGGAACACAACTGGAGACAATAGACGCACGTATCCGGCCGGTGGAGGGAGTGGCGTTTGCAAGCCGACACAAGAGCGGGTACTTCGCCTTTACCGGCCGCTGGAGGCGAGTACATGGGAAGAAACCGGCTCTACACGGAGGCTATAGAATCTAGCGAACGTGTTTGGTGTCGCCCAGCCCGCAGCTCTACGAATATCTGTCAGTGAGGCGCCTTGAGCCAGCGCCCAGGAGGAGGCTACACTCCTAGTGGAGTGAGCTCGCACCCCGAGCGGGCAAGGCACGTTTTTGGACTGATAAGCCAAGACGATAGCATCCACTATCCAGTGGGCTAACCTCTGCTTGGAGACAGCCTTTCCCTTCTGCTGGCCTCCATAACAGACGAAGAGCTGCTCTGAGGTCCTAAAGCTTTGAGTCCGGTCAACGTAAGCGCGAAGGGCGCGGACGGGACACAACAAAGCTAGGGCTGGGTCTGCCTCCTCCGAAGGCAGCGCTTGCAGGCTCACCACCTGATCCCGGAAGGGAGTGATGGGAACCTTGGGCACGTATACGGGCCTGGGTTTCAGGATGACGTGAGAGTTGGCCGGCCCGAATTCTAGGCACGATTCGTTGACCGAAAGTGCATGCAGGTCCCCTACCCTCTTGATTGAGGCCAATGCACTGTCTTCATAGACAGGATTTTCAACTCTGCAGACTGCAAAGGCTCAAAGGGAGGGCCCTGAAGTGCTCTCAGCACTAGGGCTAAGTCCCAAGAGGGTACCGAGGTTGAACGAGGAGGATTCAGTCTCCTCGCACCTCTGAGGAACCTGACGATTAAGTCGTGCTTACCCAAGGACTTACCTGCTACTACATCGTGGTACGCCGCAATTGCGGCGACGTACACTTTGAGGGTGGAGGGAGACAGCCTTCGCTCCAACCCTTCTTGCAGGAAGGAAAGCACGACATTAACCGAACACCTTCGGTGGTCTTCCCGACGGGAAGAACACCAATCAACGAACAGGTTCCACTTCAGCGTATAAAGGCGCCTCGTAGAGGGGGCTCTAGCTGAAGCAATGGTGTCTGCCACAGCCTGTGGCAGGCCACCTAGAACCTCCGCGTCCCGTCCAGGGACCAGACATGGAGTTTCCATGGACGCGGGTGCCATAGTGTGCCCCGTCCCTGAGAAAGAAGGTCCTTCCTCAGGGGAATCGGCCAGGGAGGGGCTGTCGAGAGGAGAGTCAGTTCGGAGAACCAGGTCCAGTTGGGCCAGTAAGGCGCAACTAACAGGACCTGCTCCTCGTCCTCCCTGACCTTGCACAGAGTCTGTGCTAGAAGGCTCACTGGGAGAAACGCATACTTGCGTAGGTCCCGGGGCCAGCTGTGTGCCAGTGCATCTGTGCCGAGGGTGCCCCCGGTCAGGGAATAGTACAACTGGCAATGGGTCGAGTCCGGAGAGGCAAACAGGTCTACCTGTGCGGCTCCGAAAAGGTCCGATATCAGATGGACGGTCCGGGGGTGGAGTCCACCAGGGATGTGAATGGCCCGAAGCAACCTCAGATGCTTTTGACTCCACAGGAGGAGATGCCGGGCGAGTTGCATCATGCAACGGGAGCGTAGATCCACCCTGCGGACACCATCTCCCTCCGAGCAGCTCCAATCATCCCTGGGCTGCACCTTTGCGCCCGGCGCCCTGCTTCCTGGGTGGAGGCTGCTGCTTGGGCATAGCAGGGGCGGAGGCAGACGCAGGGGGACGCCCTCGGCGACAGGCAGGCGGAGGAACTGCGGCCGGCGACGAGGTGGAGGCAGCAGCTGGTCGCCGGGGCAGAATGTTCTCAATCGCCTCCGTCTGCTTTTGGGCCACCGAGAACTGCTGGGCAAAGCTCTCGATTGCGTCGCCGAAAAGGCCGGCCTGACAGACAGGGGCGTCGAAGAACCGAACCTTGTCGGACTCGCGCATGTCTGCCAGGTTCAGCCAAAGGTGGCGTTCCTGGACCACCAAGGTGGACATCGCCCGGCCCAGGGAGCGCGCAGTGATTTTCGTCGCTGTGCGCAGTTCCTGCATAACCCCTGGGTCAGAACTACCCTTGTGCAGTTCCATATTAATGCACAAATGCCGCCAGTTGAAGTATAGGTTCCTTTTTAATTAAAGATTCTCTCTATTGAAAATTACAGCTTCATTTCACACCCTAAATAATAATAAAAAATGTCCTCCAATAAGCTATTTTTAAATGGGTTATTTATTTTTTATTAAAGTGTAAACCATGCATTTAACACATTTCTTGCCATATTCTCCACATTTCACAAAGCATCTAAATGTTTTGTATGCTGCATTTGGGATTCCAACATATACTATTCATTCAGTGTGGTAGACCTCAGAAAAACAAATCAATGTGCAAGTTGCATCTCTATCAAACTGTAGCATGTTAGAGCTAAAAGCCATCAAAACATCAAAAGTAAAAGCATGTATATCCTTATTTTGACCTGAGGCAATGCACAAGTGCTCACGGTAGACTTGTTCTCTAAGACTGTGTGTGTGCAAATGGTGGGCAAACTCTGAGTATTTAAACCATGGGCTGCAGCGCTCTCTGAATCTGAACCAATCAGAGCTGAGCACACAGTGGCCTGGAGCTGAGAGGATGATGTGCCATCCATAGCTACTTTAATTCCAGGCCACTGAGACTCATTTATGATACAATACTTATCAAAACGTAACAAGCCAGAGAGCCCTCCACCTATTGACAAACAGAGAATGAAAGATGGAGTGTGTATTAAGTTTGTTTTCTGGGTTTGTTTTCAAGTGTTTGTCTGTCTTTTATATGTGTATTTACATTTGCATGTATTTTTCTGTCTGTACAAACAAACAAAATCCTTTTCGGTTCATGGGTACTATATGCACTATGTGTGTGTTTGGGGGGTGGGGGTATGCTGTGGGTATGTCTAAAGCTACAGGACAATGAATTTTGCTCCAGGGGCTCTTAGAGCAAAGAGAGTGGATGCTGCAGTGGGTTCTGTTAAAAGGTTAGACCCCCTCTCCCTCAGGCCCCTGTTACTATTCTGCTGGTATGGAAAAAATAAATAAATAAATATGTATTTATTTATATATAAATATACTTTATTTCCTTTATATGTTTATCAATATATCATATTTTAAATATGTTTTTATATTTGCACAAACATAAAAATGATATGCAATATACAAATTATAGTATATAATATATTTTATGTATATTATAAATATTAAAATATTTGTGCACAATTTATATGCATTTGACACTTACAATAAAACTTTCTTTCCTTTATACATGTTTATCAATATATAGTATTGTAAATATATTTTTATATTTGCACAAACATAAAAAATATATATACAAAATTCAATATACAAAATTCAATATAATATATTTTATGTATATAAATATACAAATATTATTAAATAGTTTTGTGCAATTTATATGCATTTGACACTTACAATGTATTTTTTTAATGTCTTATTTTTGCATCATGATTATATACATACATATATACATACACACAATATATACATATATATACACACACACACATATATATATATATATATATATATACATATGTACACTGTATACATACAAATACACACTGTATGTATGTGCATGTATATATATATATATATATATATATATATATATATATATATATATATATATATATATATATATATATATATATATAAAGGGTAAATTTTTCTGAAATTGAGATTTATACATCATACAAAAGCTGTATAAATAAGCTTTCCAAGGATAGGACAGGATATTTGGCTGAGATACAACTATTTAAAAATCTGGAATCTGAGGGTGCAAAAAAATCTAAATATTGAGAAAATTGCATTTAAAGTTGTCCAAATGGAGTGCTTAGCAAGGCATATTACTAATAATAATCAATTTTTGATGTATTTAAACATATCTTCATGGAACATGATATTTATTTAATATCCTAATGATTTTTGCCATAAAATGGCTATTGCCACAAATATACCCATGTGACTTATGACTGGTTTTGTGGTCCAGGGTCACACACACACACACACACACACACACATACATTATATATAAACTATTGCAAATAATGAATGGCTTAAATAGTATATTGCTCATTGTTAGTTCATGTTATTGGTAACACTTTACAATACATTAACTAATGTTAACAAATGAGACCTTACTATAAAGTGTTGCCATATTTTAAATGCCATATCTATGTTTTCACAGTTTTCTTCATGCAAGAATAGCCTAAATTATTGGATGAATTATGATTAAAACAACTCAAGCTCAGAGGTTTCCTCAGGTCATACATACACAGTTTTCAACAGTACAAAGTTTAGACTGCTGATGTATTACACATTGGTGTGGGTGTTAAGTGTAACAAGTCAAAACTGTTTCTCCAGTCGCTACGAGTCAACTTTTCTCAGTCTGGTGTTTCCCCTTCATTAGTAAAACCTGCAAACGGCTGTATGCTCTGGGAGAGATGTTGTCTAATTAAACAGGTCCGGGGGCAGGCAAGGTAATCTCTACCCATCCTTGCTGGGGAGGCCAGATCACAGGCCTTCTCACTTCATTCCACAGCATGGGAAGAGTAAAGTGTCCCATAATGGATTAGCTCCAAGACTAGGCACAATGCTGTGTGAGGTACTGTAGCTGTTCTTGTTCTGTTATGCAATGCGATCCAATGACATATGTTGTATCATGTTTATGCACTGCTTATTAAAGGAATAAATTAATTGCAATTTTGACATTTTTTACCCACTTCCTGCAGGACCAAGACTAAGGAGCATTTATGCAAATACCTCGAAGTAGAACAGTTTAATTTCTTTTAGAATAATCAACAACACTACCTGACAGCTAGATACAAATCACTGTCACTATCTGACACACAAACATATGGACCCCCCCTCCCCATATATTTCACATACATTGCATCACATTTATTACTCGAGACACCTTAATAATCCCCCTCACTCCATCCTTTTTTTTTAATTGTGACAATCACTATAAAAACAACAATTCACACAACTGTCATTGTTACAGGATGTTGCACTAGCTGTTTTATGTTTGTATATTCCATCTATTTATTGTCCCTCGTGTGAATGTATTGTCTATAACATTAAGATATTGTTCTGTGCATAGTGTATTTCTAAATGCTGATGTTTGCAACAAGGTTTCTTAAAAACTACATTTAGTTTTTCTGTCCTGCAAAAAAACGTTCTAAGAACTTTAGCTAATGTTCTAGCAAGATTCTCTCAAAGTTATGAACGTTCTTCTGGTAACGTTAATAGAACGTTCATTCAAAGTTTATCTGATCTTTAATAATGTTCTCAAAACATTATAGCACAAAAAACATTTATACCTCGTTCATGGAAGGTTTTTTTACTAAAATGTTTGTGTTATACTTGTTTTTTTTAAATGTTCAGAGAACTTTTAAAAGCAACATTCCGACAATGTTTGCAAAATTATAAAATGGAATGTTCCCTTAATGTTCACATGACCATGAAAAAATGTTTTTAAAACATAAAACTGGATGCTTTTAATATTCAGAGAACATTTAGAAATAACACTTTCATAACTTAATATGAACATTAGCAAAACGTTCTTTGTTAGCTGGGTATTTAATTAAAGGATATAATGATTGTATTCAAAATATCAATTCAAATGATTTTTGTAAATTAAAGTTTGGAGCTGTTGGTTCTTATAAATCATCTAAACCTACTTTTTTAAGTATTCAAGACTTGTTTTAAATAAAAAAAGATCTGGAGTGAATCTACAGAGACAGAGGTCACAATAAAAGTTATATAGCCAACTGTCCATTCAAATTCAGGAGGGTGTCGTTCCTGGCACCACATGCCATCACTGGAATAACAAGACAATGCACTGCAATTATGGGATTAGGATCGTTTACACTAATCGATGTGTGATGAAGGGCTATCACACGCAATGAGACAGTTGGAGGCTCCCAGCACAGTTGTTTACAACCAATGTTTTGTAATCAAATGCAAGGTAATATCTTTGTCTATCTTTTCTTATAGTTTTTTTTGTCATAATCAATTCTCAAACATAAAAAACGACTGTCTGAATCTTGAAATGAGTGAAAAAATTGTCAAGAATTCTTCTCAAGTCTTTTAAAGAATGCAAAAATTACAGACTAGCATAAGTTTGTGCTCTTCAAAACTTAAGACAGCAAAACCCCTTGCTTTTAATCTTTGTATTTTGACTGCAAAGTCAGACACAGCAACCAGCTTTAGCATAACACTGTCCTCCTTTAATCATGCGACATACAAACACATTCGTAGACCGTACTCTATCATTTTTGGTAATTAGCTGCTTTTATCTACATTAACCAGACTACAGGATAACGCCAGGGATGAATCAAACCTTTTTGATGTGGAACAGGCTTTTGGAAATCTCTGGATTTTGGGCTTTTCTCAGAAATCCACAGAATCATACAGTATAGCTCTGACTGTCTTTAGGTTTTTGATGTCTGAGAAAATCAAGCCTTCTTGAGGGTAAAGTGAATGTATAATCACTATATGTTTCTGTTGTGCTTTTTGCTAAAGTTGGAAAATGTTCAATAAATATATACTTAATAATAAAAACATTATTTCTGAATGTTCTCTGAACATTTAAAACGTCCAGTTTTTCAAATGTTTTAAAAAAAAACAGTTTTTTTAATGTTTTCTTGGTATACGAATGTTAAGAGAACATTATCAGAATGTTAAACAAAAATGTTAGACAAACATCCAACATGAACGATGTAGATGACATTTTTGTGCTAATGTTTTGAGAACATTATTAAGGACTAGATAACATTGAATGAATGTTCTATTAACACTACTGGAAGAACTCTTCAAGGTTCTCTTCCTGACTCTGAGAGAACCTTGCCAGAATGTTCTAGAACATTTGCTATTAGCTGGGAACAATGCTAATATTTTAATTGATGATCAAATCAGTTTGACATTAATTTCCAACTTCATCATATTCATAATGTATATTTTTTAGGTTGTTGCTCTTATAAACTCTGATGGCACATAAAACATGAACACCTTTGCCATCTAACGTTAAGTGCATCAATCAAAGCAAAGCTCATATCTGAAATGTCCTTTAATTCCTGCCAAGAAGAAAACACTGTATTATCCTGCAGGGAAGGACGTCAGTCAGGTACGCCAATAAAACCAGACACTGCCAGTTTTACCTCATTCTGCCAAGCTACAAAGGCATGACATGCTATGAACTCCATAACATGACAGATAACGAGTCCTCCAAAATGACACACCATTGCACTCTGATTCTAAGGGGCAGAAGAGCTGTAGGGGTGAAGTAGTTTTATTCCGATGGTAATAATCACTCTGGGAGAAAGAGATTATTTCAGCAGGTCCTAGCTTGACCTACATGGCTTAATCTTTTTTGGGTCAAATCAGTTTATTCCTGGACGTAAACATGTCGCAAGGCATTGGCAGGAATGAAACGACTTCATCCAATTCAAACTAATTGCAAAAGTCTGTAAATGCTCTTGTTTCTCTTTGACTCATAGCAGAGTGTGGAAATCTCCATTTTTCTAGTACTGTATCCATGCACTGGATTTAGCCTCACTGCAGCTTAACATCCGTTTATAATTAAAGCTATACAGCAGCACCCAGTGCTGAGGCTATGATCCACATGAGGCTATGATCTCCTCAGAGGCTTGACAAGGGCGCTGAGGCTGTAGCATTTTATTTCAAAAAGGGGCCTGCTTTCATCGGCCCATCCATTTCAAATGATGGAGGAGGAGGGTTTTCAAATCACATATTTTATGGATATCCCTCTTTCACTATCCTTTTTGGACATTTCTTCATGGATATGAGGTGGATGTTGCTTTGCATCTAGTGCTGCACCCAAGCAACTGGGTATTTATTTTCTCTCCACACCCTTAATATCCAACAACATATAAGTTTGATGTAAAATGCATAATTTTCTCATAGCATAGTCACTTTTAAGTGTGGGCGACAACGATATCTCGTCGTGTTTAAATGTCACATCACCGATTAGGTTAGATTTATCATTATCTTGCATTTCTTGTTTGGGTGCAGTGCCAGTTTAATATGACACGAGGATAAATTATTTTATTTTATATCCGCTTTATAATAGGGCTGTGCAAAAATAAGCATAGTACTACATGTTTAGCGCAGGCAAATGATTATGCAATTGTGCGTTTTAACCGAAGACACTATAGATTTCTTATTATGATCGAACATTTTAATTTAATTCAATTCAATTCAATAAAAGTCATGTCATACCTGCAGAGATAGCTGTTGCGTTCACCCATTTTAATTGAAATAGCCATGGCACCTACACCCCCCTCTCTCCAAACAGTTGCTGAAAATGACCAAGACTGTCTCCTCATGTCTTAAAAATCTTAACACACATGTAAACTATATAAACAATATGCAGCGGTGGGTTACTGTGTGGCAAGTCGTTTTTCGGTTCGTAGCGAAAAGCGCACCCGGTCACGGTGCAGGTGTTGGTTACGCATACAGGCGTGTGACACATTATAATTTGCTCGGCAAAGCTTCGAGGCACTGTCTACATGTGACTTGATACATATAACCAGCATATTCATTCATTCTTTTCCAATAATGTACAAACCATCCCACTTTCATGTGTAGAATCACCAAGGCATATAGGCTAATTTACGCGTAATGGTCTACTTACGCACAGCCTCCAGTTTTGGATCCAGCACACTCGCGGTTTGCTGAATTTTGCCTATTTTGTTCTGCAAAGCCCAAACCCGTTGGTTCGTGGAGACTATTTCGTTCTCAAGCTCATGAAATAAGGAGCACGCGTGTTTGGACAGATCGGAGAGCTGCCGCAGGGTCCGGGATAGAGCCACATTGGTGATGGAGCACAGATCCTCGAACAGTAACCCTTCATCATTAGGGATGGGATGTCTGCACAGCAGCTGGGGCTCAACGATCCGTTTGGCAAAAGGCATTTTTCAGTAGGTAAATGCAAATCCCCCATAAATGAATAAATCAACTAATCCAACAGAAGATTCTGGTGCCTGTCAAGCAAAAATCCACGAATCCTCCGCGCAACCCGCCATCACTTCAGCTCTCCCGTTAGAGGAGATCACACAGGGATGGAGGTTTCTCAGTGAAAATCTCTGCTCCTCCTCTGGTCCTGGATGCTTTTTGGTAGGCTACTGAGTTCTTTCAGGGCTTTGAAGCTGAGGCTGGATTGAGAGAGGCTTTGCAAAAACACGGACTGGTCTACTTGTGCCAGGAACGGAGAGAAATTACACATTCTACTATGGCGAAGGCGTGCTACTTGAATATGAATTAGGACCCTATTACGTCACCTGGTAAGCGTCCAGTAAGCTGCCTCATTAATATTCATGAGCCAGGCCTTAACCGTATTAGATTTTAAAAGAAAAAAGCGTCCATGGATGATTATCTACACAGGCCTATCACCCGTTTATATAGCTTTGATTAATTCATCCTGTCAAGCCACCAGTGTTTTTAGAAGATGTTCTTAAAACAGTATATTATTTTTGCTGCACATATTTTAAAGGTAAATGTATTGTGGTAATCAAAAGATTTATGCATTAGGCCTACACATATTATTTTATATTATATTTCTACAATCACCTTGGGAGTGTGGTGGTCATGTATAATTTACCAGACGTTCTCAAAACTTTGGCCAACGTTCTGACAAGGTTTACTCAAAGTTATGAACTAAGTTATTATTCCAGTAATGTTAATAGAACGTTCTTTCAAGGTTAGCTGGTCTTTAATAACGTTCTCAAACCGTTAAACATCATTGTTCATGTAATTTTTTTTTTTTAACGTTTTCCGTAACATGTTTTAAATGTTACTCGTTTCATAATGTTTAGAGAACATTCTTAACGGTAACATTAGCAACATGTTTTAAGAACATATTTCTGTTAGTTTGGTAATTCATCCCGTAGCTCATTTCTAATTGGTTAAATTTAAGTTAGAGCTCACCCTGCATTACAGCACAATATATATACAGTAGGTCTCCCATATAGACAGTTCAAGTATATCTTTTCAATCTGCTGAAATGAAAAAGTTCATTCACAATCCCTGACTACGTCATTGATGCTCCATTGTGATTGCCACAAAGGTGACGGCGTCAAAAATCCGCGCCTCGTTTTGGAACCGCAAAGGTTGCAGTATTACATCAGTGCAGCGGTTTTCCGGTTAGATGTATCGTTCGGATAAACTTTATCCACTCTTTTGTCGAGGACTTAGAGATGCTTAGGGCTAAACAACACTGTTCGAATACGCAAAGTTAACTGAACGGTTAGTATAGTGGTGTGGATAGATCTTGGGAGTGATTGTGATGTGATGACCAAGGGGTTACTCCGACTTCAGAATTTAGACACTATTTTTAAATGAAAAAGATTATCATAATGAATATTCCACAGTCATGAGTCTCCAGTTAAAAGCTACAAATATGTGTGGAGCGGCCTCTCGTGGCGGAATCGGTGCAGTGCAGCAGCTAAAATCCAAAGGATTCAAAGAGATATCACCGCCTGGTGGTCATATTATACAACTGCGGGAATTGTGACAGCAATATAGGGTTTTTATGGGAAGAAATTTATTATTTTATGATAAAGAAATACAATATAGAAATAAATATAGAAAATGCAGTCTGGTTAACAAAGCCTTAAAGGGATAGTTAACCAAAAAATGAAAATGCTGTCATCATTTACTCACCCTCATTTTGTTCCAAACTTGTATGACATTTTTTCTTCTGTTGAACACAAAAGAAGATATTTTGAAGAATGTCGGTAACCAGGCAGTTGACACTAGCCATTGACTTCCATGGTATCTTTTTGTCCTACTATATGGAAGTCAATGGCTACCGTCAACTCTCTGGATACCGACATTCTTCAAAATATCTTCTTTTGGGTTCAACAGAAGAAAAAATGTCATACTAGTTTGGAACAACATGAGGGTGAGTAAATGATGACAGCATTTTAATTTTTGGGTGAACTATCCCTTTAATCTCTCTTGTACAGTTATACTCTCACTCAAATCCTGTTTGTAATGTATTTGCTTGTTTAATAACTAATTCATTAACACAAACAAATGCAAACATACACAATATGCATATTTAAAAAACTGATATTGAGGATAACTCAATATAACTATCTCAAAATAACTCAAAATAATTACAGGCTGGTTTGATAAAAAACATGGTTGCAATTTGCATTTAAATACATTTAGAACTCTATTTGTAAATTTTAAGTGTGTTTTTCACAAAATACAAGGATAAGGAAGTAATTCGGAAGGAAGGAAGAAAGAAAGTGTAATGATTAATCATGATTTGTTTTTGTTATATAAGTGTGTGCTGGATTTTATCTGACAAAGATAATCTTACTTTAGCCCAACCTTTGCTTTAAAACCTCACCTGGAAACCATAAAACAGCAACAAGAGATAATACCACATCTCTCATTCCTGGATGAGCTCAAATAAACAGATTAAACAGCTCTGTTAGCAATCTGCTTAAACTCTGAGAGTTGAAACTAAAAACTGAAAGTTTGTCTGAGCATTGTGTTTGGTAATTGAAAAGAGAACGTGAGGTTAAAACCCTGTGTAAAGGCTCTAAATTAGTGTGACTGTTACAAAATATTTCAACAACTGCAATGTAATAATTCATGGAAAGCATTCATCTGTTCCTCAGCACAATCCAGCTGGAGGTTAAAATCTTTCTGTTCAATCAAATGTATTAATTTATTATGAAACTCATAATCATTATTATGAGTCATCATCTTATCTTGATAAAGACAAACTTTTTTAATCTTCATGGTCACTGTTGTTTATGCTTTTATAGGCCTATATTATGCTATAAGTCTGCTGTGGCACAGCAATGAACTCCCTATCATACACCCGACGCAATACGGCACCAGGTGCAACCTAAGTGTTTTCTTTGCTAGTTTCAGCCCGACACAGCTATCATTTTCATGTCCTGCGTCACGTTGTTTAAATAGCAAATGCATTTTGCACCCATTTGGGCGTGCTGGTCTAAAAACGAGGTGTGCCATTTTGAGGCAACTGAAAACGACTGCAATCATTTTTTTGTTATTTAAAGAGCGTGTTAGTAATATATGCCTATAGGCGGGTCCACAACGCCTGTACACTTTGCTTATTACACACACAGGGATGCGCAGCAGCACACAAACATTTTTAAATATTACAAATAAAAAGATTCCTCTCTGGAGAAGTCTTTCCGCTTACAAATTCCGCCATGTAAATAGCGAATCCACCATATGGCTTTTAAAGGCAATGGGAGATGAGACTCTGATTGGTTTATTGCACGTTACGCCAAAAAAAAGTGGATTCCATGCGCTTAAATCGTTAAAATAGGGCCCAGAAACTTAAAAAATGGCACTTCATGACAAAAAGGTTGTTGACCCTTGCTCTATGTTGTCACATTTGCCAGTTTCGTGTCAGTTGGGGTAGCACACTGCCACCTATCGGTGAACTTCGGAACAGCAGCATACCAAGTATTGAAATGAGCAAAATCATGATATTGTACCATTTGGAATAAAATATATACCGGTATTTTTCCAGTACCGGTACACCGTGCAACCCTAACGTCAACTCTGTAAATTTTAGGACTGCACATGCGCATTGGCTCGTTTAGCCTGAAATATAAGCTTTTTGAAAGCTATTTGAGCATAAGAAACAACATTTATAGGACAGTTCATGTCAGATTTTGTCAAATATGGTCGCCAAGTAAACAGGGACTTTGGTGGGCCTGTATTTCCATAGGAGAAATGGCAACCCTCTTTCTGTATAAGCATGGGTGATAACCAACCAATGTGACAAACGTTGAAATTGGAAACTGTAGTCTGGCCTTTCCATAGCAAACAAAAAGCTGAAAATGAGACTTCCTCAAAGTCTGAGAAAAATTTAATGCATAATGCCCTTACTGGGCTAAAGGCCTGTTCTCATCTAGGATGATAACTATAAAGAGTTTTAGAAATTGTTGTCAATATTAAAGAATAGCAGAGTTCACACCACAGCTATAACAATAACGGCATAGAGAAACAATATTGTTGGAATCACTTTCAGAATGATTTTATCCAGCTAATTGACAGCCAATCATTTTTATAGTTATCGTTCTTGGTGCGAATGGGCCTTAAGGGTAAACTATCTCTTCTGTTCTGCCTGTGAAGAAGGGGATTGAAATTGAACTACCTCCAACTTGATTTCTAAAAGGATTAAGTATGTTTAGGCAGGGTTAGGCTAGAGTGTCGCCCCCTGTGCCATCTGGCCTTCAACGTAAACAATCATCACTAATGGATAGAGCACACAATTCTCCTACCCTTTTAGAAGAGCATATAGCCAAGAGAAAAGCTGTCTTGAGAGACAAAGCTTTTAAACCTGCATCAGCCATAGGCTCATATGGGGGCTTAGTGAGAGAGTCTACGGGGCATCTGAGAAACAGACATTCAGCAAAACAAAAATATCCTGTATTTAGCATAATATAACTGAAATAGACCATGTTCTGCATTAAAACAACACCAAAACACAAAACAATTAATTTTCTGATCAGTGGAGGGTGAACCAACACCATGATTTGTTGGTGATTCATCTACATTCACAAATCACTGTTAATTTTAACAGAAAAGCAAGCATATGCAGGATATGGCGCTTTTTTTATAATTATTAAAAAGCTGTTTTTCATCTTATAATCAGTGAAGCTGACTACACAATTAATCTCTTATTGTTATAATGAGAGGATTGGAGATTGGAGTTTCACCAATATTCTTTAATTATGAAAATTGATCCTAGACCAGCAGTTATGGGCAGTTTTTCCCTCTATGGAAGCTTTTACGAAATAAAAAAAATCGAAGATAATTGTGAGTTTTTATCTCACAATTCTGACTTTTTAACACGCAATTGGGACTGTTTATCATGCAATTCTGACATTATAACTTGTAATTATGAGTTTATATCATGGAATTCTGAGAAAAAAAGTCAGAATTGGGAGATAAAAAGTCACAATTACCTTTTTTATTTTTTATTCAGTGGTAGAAACAAGCTTCCATAGTAGCAGCATCAGGCAATTGAATGAGAAAATTCAACACTCCGTGGCCAGGGGAAGGTAAGCCTCGCAAGGTAATCTTGGGGGGCACTGCCCCTCAATGCCCCCGCCTGACGTCACTCCCGGATAATTGAAAATGGGCAAAGAGGCGGGACGTGGGTGGAGCTGAGATGCCTGGTTGACAGCAGACAAACGGCAAGTAGTGACAGCAGCGGCAATCCACCTGTCACTCAAGTGGCCACGCCCTTAATTATGCAGAACTTTAAGACTTAATATCATTTAAACGGATGAGTTGATTACAAAAAAAATTCCCCCTCACAGTTGTCATGAAGGGCAAACTTAGCTATATACACAAAGACCTGTGAACATATTTTTTTCTGCTGTAAAATTTGGCATTTTAACATGGGGAGGGGGGTCTATGTCTCTAGCGGCCAGTCGATAAATTGCAGTTTAAGTCACTTCCGTGTTGGAGTCACTTTGCCGCTTGGCAAATCCCAATTTGGTACCCACAAAGTGACAAGTTCCCTTCAGAAACTGACATACCAAGGGATGTCGGCCTATTGGCTGGCCAACAACTCCCCCATGAGATGCTGAAATAGATGAGGTGTAAACCCCTAATTGTACTGGCTGCTTTGCCCTGCCGTGTAGACAGCGGCTGCATCCGAAATAGCATACTTCCCTACTAAAGTAGGCGAAAAACAATATGTGACAAAAGAATGTCAGAATTCCGAATGTCCGAATTCACAGTACTCATAAAAGAGTTGGCAAAAAGTACCCGAATGACCTACTACTTCTGGCAAGATTCTGAAGTGTGCATACAAATGATACTTTACCATCCCTTGAGGCCATGGGAGAGGATTTATGAATAGCAGTGAAGTGACGTAACTGATGCTGGTCTCTTTTTTTTTAACGGTCGTGAAGTAATTTCTTATTCAAAATAAATATCTCAAGAGAGTATGTGATTTCAGACGCAGCCACTCTCAAGCTGTTGCCGCGCTGCAGCAACTGTCACGTCCGGTGTAGGCAACGTGCTGTGTTTGGAACAACATACATAGGCCTTATACTATTTTTACCATAACTTTCTATGGCAGGAATAGTAAGAGTAGTATGCTAGTATGCATTTCTGAATGATGTTAGAAGAAACTGTTCTATATAGAACCTTAAAGGGTTCTGTCAGGAGCTTCATATAACCTTTTAGGGGTTCCCATCATGGAATTTTTATGGATTTAGTGTGAATTAATTCATTTTGTTTTAATCTATTTTTAAAAGTAATTTAATTTCATGAATTAAGCACCTCATAAACATATGTTATCACTAGAAAAATTGAAATAACCCCTTAATCATGAAAGTATTATGCAATCATTTAAGAAATGTCACCTTATATAGAACCTTTTTGGCATATAGGGTCAAGAACTAGAATCAGAATCAATATTGATCCTTTTAAATATGAAATGATTTGAATGATTTCTTCAAGCATATTTTAAAGAATTTACTTTGCTTTTCATCTTCAAACACTAGAGAATAATGACAAATTGTCTGAACCTCTGAGAGAAAGTACATCTTATCATCATGTTTTGGGAAAAGTTTCCTGATCAGAGCTAGTGCTCGACCAACTCCAACCTTGAAGAAGCTGTGTGTGTGTGTGTGTGTGTGTGTGCGAGTATCCATGACTTTGTGAACAACTGACATCCAGGCGAGATGAAATGACCATCTTTCAGCCAAACTGGAGCCTAGAAATGCTAATACATGACCTTGGTGGGTCACTTCGTGCCTAAACCAGAGTCCCTGTCGTCATCCAGATAATCGATGGAGATATGCTTCTGACCATATGTGGCGATCTTTTAGATGTTTTGTTTAGAAGTTTATCATTTTCTTAACCAATCAGAATCATTTAACCTGAAGTAATGACGTAGTTTAGTGGCCTGTGTAGAGTATAATTGATGTTGTATTGAGAGTGTATGCAGAGCGGTCTACAAAGTCCTTGTTGAGTGCTGAAGCTGATTTCTGCTGATGAAACTGCAAACTATTCTTTAATTGATTGCATCTCTGACTCCTGTTCTTCATTCCTCATACCTGGTCCTTAGGTGCATACAAAACATTTCTAAACTATAAATATGGTAATTTGAGCAGTAAATATGTTATGCAATCTCCAGTGAAACTCATTTACTGGAACCAACCCACCTGCATTCAAGCAGAATGTTGCTCTATTAGGTTATGGCACTGGTCAAAGTGCAAAGCAATTGAGTTGCCTTCGATAAAACCGTGTATGGGGAAAACAACAGCGTCAGTGTTGGTGGGACACACGCTGTCGTGATGTGTGCTCAGTGGCTCCTGCTTTTGGCCATGGCCTCTGTGGCCTGCTCTCAGACCGTGGAGGAAAATGCCAGGGAATTCTTAAAGAAATTTGATGAGGATGCATCCAAACTCGTGTACCAGTATTCCCTTGCATCCTGGGCCTACAACACAGACATTTCCCAGGAAAATGCAGATAAAGAGGTAAGTGTGATATAAACAGACAAGTTGAGAGTTTTATTTTTGGGGAAAACATTAACTGAACAGTCAGTATCAACTGGATATGGGTGTTCATGACAAGTTAAGCCAGTTCAACTATTAAAATGACAAAATATATCACATTTTTAGGGTAAATATTAATGGAAAAACATCAGTAGAAACTGGATATGGGTGTTCATGGCAAGTTGAGCCTCTCTTTATATAGACAGTTTTTAACCCATTCAGCTATTGAAATCACAAATTATCTCATTTTTTGGGAAAATATTAATTGAACAACATCTGGATATGACAAATTTATCATCTTTTTCTATCTCATGCAGACAGTTTATAACTCATTCCGTTCTTGAAATCACAAATTATTTCATTGTTGGTAAAAATATTAATTGAACAACATTAGTAGTAACTGGATATGGGTGTTCATGACAAGTTGAGCATCTTTTTCTTCTTGAAATCACAAATTGGGTGTTTCTTTAAACTTCTCTTCAGGCAGAAGAATATGCAATCTGGAGCGAATACTACAATAAGAAGTCTGAGGAGTCCAATGCCTACCCTATCGATCAGATCTCTGATCCAGAGATTAAAATGCAGCTCCATAAGCTCCAAGATAAAGGATCAGGGGCACTTTCACCTGACAAGGCTAGCGAAGTAAGTATGACATTGCTGTTTTTACAAAAATGCCACCCAGACATTGAAATTCGCTTTCATGTTTCATTTCTCCTGCAAACGTATTAAAACTAAAATGTTCCGAATGCCTTGTGTATCACAGTTGAGGAATATCATGGCAGAGATGAGCACTATTTACAACACAGCGACTGTGTGCAAAATGGACAACCCTTCTGACTGTCAGACTTTAGAGCCAGGTAATGTCAGCCATACATTTATCACCATCCTAATGATAATGCAGAATATCAGGATCATTAATAGATGCCTTGTTTCCATGCTCATGATAATAAAAAGTCTGTGTAAAAGGCTTCTACGATCTGATCTGCCTTTTTCATACAAGTGTACAAACCTGAAAAAGGGAACTGTCTGTTTCTATTCTCAGATTCACTATTGAAAGTGGTGAGAACATTGATGTTTATTAGAAAAAGAGGATATAATATTTGAAACATAAGGTAAAATGGGCCAGAAAGGTTTGCTGTGTCATAGTCCTTTAGAGTCAATAAAGACTCTACACACACACACACACACACACACACAAATATTAAGCAGCACAGCTGTTTTCAACACTGATAATAATATTATAAGAAATGTTTCTTGAGCACCAAATCGGCATATTAGAATGATTTCTATAGGAACATGTGACACTGAAGACTGGAGTAATGATGCTGAAAATTCAGTTATGCCATTACAGGAATAAATGACAAACAGCTATTTTAAATTGTAATAATACTTCACAATATTACAGTTTTTACTGTAAAAAAAAAAAAAAGAGTCTTTCAAAAACATCTAATATCCAACCCCAAACTTTTGAACACTATTTATGAATGTCCTTTTAACATAAATTACAATTGACCTGACTTTAATAAATTTTTCATTTACTAGGTCTAGAGAGCATCATGGCAAACAGCAGAGACTATGACGAGCGTCTGCATGTGTGGGAGGGCTGGAGAGTGGCGACAGGGATGAAGATGAGACCCCTCTATGAGAAATATGTCGATCTGAAGAACGAAGCGGCCAAACTTAACAGTACGAACTCTGTTCTTAACTTTATGACATCGGTTTTTAATAAGCATAAATCATGATGTTACACCTGCGCTTTTACTGATTTAACTTTATGGACAGCTGATGTGGTGGTGGCCAACAATAACAAAAAATGTTCACTTAATTTTTTTTCTGAAAGATTACGAAGACCATGGAGATTTTTGGAGGGGGGATTATGAAACCATTGATGAGCCCAAATACAGTTACTCCCGAGACCAAGTTATGGAAGATGCCAGGCGCGTTTACAAGGAGGTTGGTCAAAAAAAAGTCAAAACAAGACAGACATTTTTACTTGGATTCAGAAACTCACACTTAATATGATGTTCCAGATCTTACCGTTGTATAAAGAGCTTCATGCTTATGTGAGAGCAAAATTGCAAGGTGTCTATCCCGGTCACATTGCCTCTGACGCTTGTCTTCCAGCGCATCTGCTAGGTAATATATGGAATATTATTAAGTGATTCACATTGTCAAAACAGTGATATTAAATGACAGCTAAGAGAATAAATATATGCTAGTGCTGCCTGATGAAATGTGGAGATATGGGTGACATTTTCTGACATTTCACATTTAGGTGATATGTGGGGACGATTTTGGACCAACCTGTATCCTCTCATGATCCCGTATCCAGAAAAACCTGATATTGATGTGAGCTCTGCAATGGTGGCCCAGGTAAGACATGTGACCATTGTTTATTTCTATACTCTACCCTTTTGAGCGTCTCTTTATCTCCAAGGTTTTATCTTTTATCTTTATATACGTTTAACAGTACAAGGTCAGTTCATATTTTATTTGATCGAAGAGGATGTAATCTATTCTATTAATCATTTTGTTCTTTAGCTGGAGCAATAAAAGCAGATTATGGAGTTGTAAATTGACAAAATGTGGTCATGCTCTTTTTTATTTTCCTAATTATTTGACACCACTGTCTATTTCAGGGCTGGGATGAAATGCGTCTGTTTAAAGAGGCAGAAAAATTCTTTATGTCTGTAAACATGTCTGCCATGTTTGACAACTTCTGGACTAAGTCAATGTTTATTAAACCTGAAGGAAGAGATGTGGTGTGCCATCCTACCGCATGGGACATGGGAAACAGAGAGGACTTCAGGTGGGGCTGTTAATGATGCGTACATTCGGTCAAAATGCTTGGTAATGATTAACTGGTAGATAAGATACAATTTTAAATGATTCAATTCAGTTTTAAACAGCTAAATTTCCTTTAGCTGTTTGCGTTTATTTGATAAAAAATAAAAAAAAGAACACATTAATAGATATCATTTAAAATAACTGTTTTAAACTGTTTTTAAAATAACATTCCTGTGATGGCAAACCTGAATTTTCAGCAGCCATTACTCCAGTGTTCAGTATCACATGATCCTTCAGAAATTATTCTTCTTGTTATCAATGTTGACAGTTGTGCTGCTTAATCATTTTTTTTTTACTTTTATGAATAGAACCTTTCAAAAATATAGCAATTATTAAAGGGATATTAAAAAATGGAAGGGAAAAAAGGGAAATTATCCCATAATTTACTCACCCTCAAGCCATTCCAGGTGTATATGACATTGTTCTTTCAGACAAACACAATCTGTTATATTAAAAAATATCCTGGCTCTTCCAAGCTTTATAATGGCAATGAATGGTAAATGAGATTTTGAAGGTCAAAAATGTGCACCCATCCATTATAAAAGTACTCCACACGGCTCCAGGTGGTTAATAAAGGCCTTCTGAAGCAAATCTATGTGTTTTTGTAAGAAAAATATCCATATTTAAATCTTCATAGCCTAAAATAACTATAGCTTCCGATAGACGACCGTACACAAGTCAACTTGCGCCAAAAGAGTAACACGTGATGCAATGTATGACGTAGGATGTATGTAGCGTAAGCTTTAACGCCTCTCGCGGTTCAAACAAATAGGGCTGGGCAACAAACTCAAGCTCCTCTTCTCTTATATCGAAATCCTCCTATATTTCTCTTTAAAAATTCTTGTTTTAGTCTTCTAATTCGTGACCAGTGTTTTGTTTTGCTCTATCTTCTGCTCTTCTATGTTCGTCAATGCGTTATTTTAGGCAATAAAGATATCGCTTCACTTCAGAAGGCCTTTATTAACCCCCTGGAGCCGTGTGGAGTACTTTTAGAATGGATGCATGCACTTTTTTGACCTTCAAAATCTCATTTACCATTCACTGCCATTATAAAGCTTAGAAGAGCCAGGATATTTTTTAATATAACTCCAATTGTGTTCGAAAGAAGAAAGTCATATACACCTAGGATGGCTTGAGGGTGAGTAAATCATGGGATGAATTTTATTTTTGGGTGAACTATCCCTTTAAACAAATTTTAATTGCTGTTCTCATTCTGTGCAATAATTGGCAAACATATTAAGAGCCACACTGTAAAAACATTTTTTACAGAATCAAAATGTGCACTAAAGTGAACATGGATGATTTCTTAACTGTTCACCATGAGATGGGGCATAACCAATACCAAATGGCTTACCGTCATCAATCATACCTGCTGAGAGATGGTGCTAACGAAGGCTTCCATGAGGCTGTAGGAGAGATCATGTCACTTTCTGCTGCCACTCCATCTCACCTGCAGTCATTGGGCCTTCTGCCTTCTGATTTCAAGGAGGACCATGGTAAAGTGCCATTGCATGCCGAGTCAGGAGTCTGACTTGATCTAAATGAACAGAAATTGATTTTAGTAAATTATTCTTTACCAAAAAAATGTGTTTGTATGCGCAGAGACAGAGATTAACTTCCTATTGAAGCAGGCCCTC
Source organism: Rhinogobio ventralis (assembly GCA_039654625.1). Classification (NCBI taxonomy): domain Eukaryota; kingdom Metazoa; phylum Chordata; class Actinopteri; order Cypriniformes; family Gobionidae; genus Rhinogobio; species Rhinogobio ventralis. The sequence continues at coordinate 10,867,988 of CM077213.1, forward strand.
ACCATTGTGGCCACTCTGCCCTTCACCTACATGCTGGAGGAATGGAGGTGGCAAGTCTTCAAAGAGACCATCCCCAAAGATGAGTGGATGCTCCGCTGGTGGCAAATGAAGTGAGTGACAGAAGAAACATACATCAGAATCCAAACATTGTGACGTTTTATTCAGTTGCACTGTGTGGCTCATCACAACATTTGCTCCCGCAGGAGAGAACTAGTTGGAGTGGCTGAGGCTATGCCCAGAGATGAGTCGTATTGTGACCCACCTGCACTTTTCCATGTGTATGGGGATTATTCTTTTATCAGGTAATACAATCTGTAGCATTAATAAAGTGTTGCATTTGACAAAGTGCTGATGGGCTTTGTCACTACATAAATCACAGTTTTATTTGAACAATCCCGATATCGAGTCTTAAAACGGTTATTATTTCATATTAGTTGTGAATGTGAAGTCTGTGTTAAAGGCTATGCAGTAAAAATGCCGTTAACTGTGGAATAATAGCAAGAAACGTCTTTATATTGAGTTCTTCGCGGACTGCACGGATAAACAAACATAGGCCTACAACTGTAGTTGTTACAATCCACGCCTGTCCTGGACTCCATTTCCCATGATCCTCCCTGTCTCACACCTGAAATCACTCACTCCTCATCTCTCCCACTCTCCCTGGATTCCCTGCACCTGGTCATCGTCATTAGCACTCCCTTTATATTGATCTCACTTCCCTGCACTCCTTGTCCGTTCTTATGTGTTATGCCTATGTGTGTCGTGTTCTGTATCCCTTTGTAAATAAAAACCCATCTTTGTGGAAAGCCCTGGATCTTCTCTTCCCTGCTGCACTACACACCGTAACAGAAGAACGGACCAAAAACTGCCAGGACTGCCCTGAAGATGGGAATCTTCCTGACCCCGATCTCTCCCGTGTCCCCCCTTAAAGACACGACAGCGGTGGATCGCCTGTGGGGTCTCAGGCAGGGCGGTCGCCCGCTGGAGAGGTACGTGGAGGAATTCGCTGAGCTGTCTTCTTTGGTGAACTGGCCAGATGCACCACTTAACGCGTGTTTTCTGATGGGCCTGGACGAGGACACTATTCGATATATTGAACCTGCTTGTTCCTTTTCCCTAGTCGAGTCGATGAATCTGATTCTCTGTTTAAATTGTTCCAATTTCGAAATTGAAGAGGTTCAAGAGAATGAGTGTCTTCCTCGTCCGGTCCCCTCAGAGAAGCACGCGGCCTGGTCAGTTCACCCACAGCCAGTTCCCTCCACATATCCCTCCAGTGGGCCTTCCTGTGTTGTCCTGCCTGTCCACAAACCCAAATGGCAGAGAAGGAGGGCCAACGCCAAGCCCTCGTCTCCGGCCAAGATGGCCGCAGCCACGCCAGAGCCACAGGACCTCTGGTTCATAGACTTTTGGAGCGATCCTGCCGCCTCAGTTCCCACTCCGAGTCTCCTGGATTCCGCTCCAGGCTTCCCTGTTCCCGCTCCGAGTCTCCTGGATTCCGCTCCAGGCTTCCCTGTTCCCGCTCCGAGTCTCCTGGATTCCGCTCCAGGCTTCCCTGTTCCCGCTCCGAGTCTCCTGGATTCCGCTCCAGGCTTCCCAGTTCCCACTCCGAGTCTCCTGGATTCCGCTCCAGGCTTCCCAGTTCCCGCTCCGAGTCTCCTGGATTCCGCTCCAGGCTTCCCAGTTCCCGCTCCGAGTCTCCTGGATTCCGCTCCAGGCTTCCAAGTTCCCGCTCCAGGCTTCCAAGTTCCCGCTCCAGGCTTCCAAGTTCCCGCTCCAGGCTTCCAAGTTTCCGCTCCAGGCTTCCCTGTTCCCGTTCCGAGTCTCCTGGATTCCGCTCCAGGCTTCCCTGTTCCCGCTCCGAGTCTCCTCGAGCCCGCTCCAGCTCTCCTCGAGCCCGCTCCAGCTCTCCTCGAGCCCGCTCCAGCCCTCCTCGAGCCCGCTCCAGCCCAGGAGCTCATCCCATTCCGCGTGCCCTCCATACTACCCCTGAATTCCCCCAAGAAAGTTTTGGGGGGGGGGCTATATACCCGGGGGTGGGGAACATGTGGGTGGAGCACATGTGGGTGGGGCTCCTGATCCGCCATGGACTCCCAAGGCTCCTGATCCACCATGGCATCCCACGGCTCCTGATCCGCCGTGGATTCCTGAGGCTCCTGATCCGCCATGGCATCCCACGGCTCCTGATCCGCCGTGGACTCCCGAGGCTCCTGATCCGCCATGGCATCCCAAGGCTCCTGATCCGCCGTGGACTCCCAAGGCTCCTGATCCGCCGTGGACTCCCGAGGCTCCTGATCCGCCATGGCATCCCACGGCTCCTGATCCGCCATGGCATCCCACGGCTCCTGATCCGCCGTGGACTCCCAAGGCTCCTCATCCGCCGTGGACTCCCGAGGCTCCTGATCCGCCGTGGACTCCCGAGGCTCCTGATCCGCCATGGCCGCCCGAGGCTCCTGACCCGCCATGGCCACCCGAGGCTGTCTGCACCTCCCCCGCACCTGCGTGTAGGTCTCCAGGGCGCCCACCCCCCCTCCCCGATGTTTCATCTAAGGCGCGAGGACGCGCCTACCGGGAGGGGGAAGTAATGTTACAATCCACGCCTGTCCTGGACTCCATTTCCCATGATCCTCCCTGTCTCACACCTGAAATCACTCACTCCTCATCTCTCCCACTCTCCCTGGATTCCCTGCACCTGGTCATCGTCATTAGCACTCCCTTTATATTGATCTCACTTCCCTGCACTCCTTGTCCGTTCTTATGTGTTATGCCTATGTGTGTCGTGTTCTGTATCCCTTTGTAAATAAAAACCCATCTTTGTGGAAGCCCTGGATCTTCTCTTCCCTGCTGCACTACACACCGTAACAGTAGTCTGTAGTCCGATTCATGAACAAATTATGAGCCAGTTCTTTCTAGTGAATCTGAACATGTCGCACGACCAATGTAGCCCGATTCCTGAAACAAATGACTCCTTTGAACCGGTTCTTTCTAGTAAATCAAATCATGGTTGGTTCTTTAAAAAACACAACCTGATTGTGTCAATTACAGCATTAGCTGAGAGAGAATGTTTTTCATATTTAAACAAAATGCACATTATAACCAGTGTTGGGAAGTTACTCTAAAAAAGTAATTAATTACTAGCTATTACTTGTTACTTTCTAAATACCATATAAACCCTTAACCAGTTGAACAATACAATAATATACATGAAACTGCTCTTTTAAATCTTTCAAATATAGGCTATTAGTCATATGAATAGCCATGTCTTGTTTTTCCAATAGGTACTTCACTAGAACCATATATCAGTTCCAGTTTCAAGAGGCATTATGTGAGGAAGCTGGCCACACCGGTCCCCTTCACAGATGTGACATTACCAATTCAACCAAAGCTGGTAACAAACTCAGGTACGTATGCAGAATGATTTGTTTCTTTGATATTGCTTATTGATATACTTTCTACTAATAACTTTACACTGCAATAGACCTGTATTCTTTAATAGAATAAGATTAGAATAAATTAGAATAAACATAACCGCTATAAACTAACTGTAATATTTTGGTCCGCAGGCATATGCTTGAGTTAGGCCGATCCATGTCTTGGACTCGTGCTCTGGAAGATGTAGCAAAAACCACAAAGATAGACTCCCAGCCACTGCTACATTACTTCAGCACTCTCATGGACTGGCTGAAGGTGGAGAACCAGAAGAACAACAGAGTGCCTGGCTGGAACGTCAATATTAACCCAAGTTAGTATTTAATTTTAACATAAACAATACTTTTCTTTTACGGCCTGTGTAAAGGTTCAGTATTGATATGCCAACATACTGTACATTCAAAATGACATTTTTCATTGAGCGTACTTGTCTTACTCACAGCATCCTATATAAATAATGCAGATTCAGAAAATGCCTTCAAAGTCAGAATAAGCCTAAAATCTGCCATGGGAGATGATGCAGTAAGTCTCTTTCAAATTTTAACAAACATACTAAATCACAGATACAAATAGAATGTGCATTTGCTAATTATTGTTCATTCTTATCTCCAGTACACCTGGAATACAAATGAAATGTATCTCTTTAAGTCCACTATGGGCTTTGCCATGCGCCAGTACTACTTGGAAGAAAAGGGAATAGAAATTAATTTCATGTAAGTATTTCTTTCCTTCACTAATTGCATGTCAGAGTAATAAGACTGATTCATTTTCATTGTAAATTTAACATATTTGTTGCACCCAGGCCAGAGAATATCCACACGTACAATGAGACCGCCAGAATCTCCTTTTATTTTGTTGTGATGGATCCAACCAAACCAGACACAGTTATTCCTAAGGCAGAAGTAGAGGCGGCTATCTGGTATGTCTTGAAACCATATTATTTAAACATATAGAAAAATATGAAATTAAATTATTAAATTAAACAATTGAATTATTTACAAAAATTTACAATGTACTATTTTATTAATATATTATGAATATATATTAATATTTGTATTTATTTATAATGAACTATCTTATTGGGACCCACTTTATATTAGGTGGCCTTAACTACTATGTACTAACATTTAAATTAATAATTTGATACAATGCACTTATTGTGTTAATGCATGTTTTTACATTGTACTTACATTTTAAAAATTACATGTAATTACATCTGTAATTAATTTTTGTAGTTACATTTGTAATTACACTGTTGAGCCTTCCCTTACACCTAACCCTACCCTTAAACTTACCCATACCACCACACCTGTCCCTAACTTTACCCGTATCCCACCTCAATATCAGCAAAAGTGTTTTGCAATGCAATATGAACACAATAAGTACATTGTACTTATTTTTTGATTTAAGTACATAGTAGTTAAGGCCACCTAATATAAAGTGGGACCAAATATCTGAATATTGTTATTCCATGCTTTATTCTTAATTTCAACACAGCTACTGAATACATTTTAATATTTGTATGAATATTGGGTGCCATGTCATAACATAATTATGGGGAACTAAATCAATTGTTCTAGTGACTACAGAATTTCCCTTATTAACTCTTCACAGGCTGTCAAGAGAACGTATCAATGGTGCATTTCTACTCAATGATGAAACACTGGAATTTGTTGGGCTTCTGGCAACATTAGCTCCACCCAAAGAGGAAAAAATCACAGTTTGGCTGGTGGTGTTTGGAGTAGTAATGGGAGTAACTGTGTGTGGGGGGATCTACCTCATTACCACAGGGATATTAAACAAGAAGAAGTAAGTACTGGAGGGGAAGCCCCTTCAAAAATGAGTCAATCATCGAACGTGGCTTAGAAACAGTTTAGTGACAGTGAATTGTGCAATTTTTGTCCGTATTACAGATTGGTATGTTTGTTAGAATTTCATCATTATAATGTATCCAGCTGTAACAAGCTCAAGCATTTAAAGCGACAGTGGACGCTAATATAGTTATCTTTATAGCTATCTTTCTTGGTGTGAACGGGCCTTAAAACTTTGTTTTTAGCATCTAAGTTAGAAATATTACACATTATAATAATTAATTTCTATAGAAATAGTAAAACATGGGATTCAAAAATATTATTTAAAGCCACACTGTGACCACAACTAGTGTGGAATTGAATTTCTTACATTATTGCAAAAACTTGTTTCAGACGTTATTGAATGTGCCCAGCTAACATGGAACATTCTCAGAACTTTGGCTAATGTTCTGGCAAGGTTCTCTCAAAGTTATGAACAAATGTTCTTCCAGTAACCCTAATAGAATGTTTGTTTATAGTTATAGTTACTTTAAGAGAAATGGCAGTTCGGCATCGAGATGTCGTCCTTGGCCACATTCAGAGCTTGGGGTTGAGACTCAACGCGAAAAAGAGCGTGTTGACGCCCTCCCAGAGGACCACGTTCCTGGGAATAGTATGGGACTCGAGGACGATGCGGGCACAGATGTCTCCCGTATGGATCGAGTCCATACGCGCGATGGTCTCCAGTGTAAAGCTAGGCCGCAACATCACTGTAAAGCAGTTTCAAAGACTACTGGGGCTCATGGCAGCTGCGTCCAACGTAATACGTTTTGGCCTGCTGTACATGAGACCCCTACAGTGGTGGCTGAAAGCCAAGGGGTTTTCCCCGAAGGGGAACGATAAAATCATTGCCAGTCAATCAGAATCCATCCAGCTGTAACAAGCTCAAGCATTTAAAGCGACAGTGGACGCTAATATAGTTATCTTTATAGCTATCTTTCTTGGTGTGAATGGGCCTTTTAAACTTTGTTTTTAGTATCTAAGTTAGAAATATTACACATTATAATAATTAATTTCTATAGAAATAGTAAAACATGGGATTCAAAAATATTAAGCCACACTGTGACCACAACTAGTGTGGAATTGAATTTCTTACATTATTGCAAAAACTTGTTTCAGACGTTATCGAATGTGCCCAGCTAACATGGAACATTCTCAGAACTTTGGCTAATGTTCTGGCAAGGTTCTCTCAAAGTTATGAACAAATGTTCTTCCAGTAACCCTAATAGAATGTTTGTTTATAGTTATAGTTACTTTAATAATGTTCTCAAATTGTTAGCACAAAAATTTTATTATTCATGGAACTTTTTGGACATTCGTTTAACTTTTTTTCAGAATGTTCAGAGAACATTCAAAAGTAGCATTCCCATAATGTTTGCAAAATCATATAATGGAATGTTCCCTTTCGAGGGAACTCGCACTGCGTCGGAACGACACTTTGAGGACGCTCCCTTAGCGTTGCGCGTCTGAAGCATGAATGAAACTAAGACCGATCTTGATTGGTGCTACGTCATGACGTAGTATGTGACGGCATACCCGGAAGTATAAAGCGACGCCGGCTCACAACCGCGCTAGCTTTTTTCGCTCTTCAGCAGCGCTCTGTGTGTGAAGTGAGACTGATATTTCTAGTTCAGTAAAATAATTTTGTGAAAAAGAGTGTTTGAAATATGACGAGTGAGCAGTTCAAGAAGTGTGTGCACCCCTGCCCTCGCTACATCACGGGTGGGGACACGCATTTGTTGTGTGTAGACTGCTTGGGAGCGCAGCAAGCTCGGTCAGCTCTCGAGGGGGCTGGCTGCGAGCACTGTGAAGCACTATCGATCAGAGTGCTGCGCTCCCGCCTGGTCGTGTTTGACGAGGCCGGCCAGGCTCGCGTTCCCCGCGGTTCAGGTCCCGCGTCCGTTGAGGCGGCTTAGATCGTGGGGATCGCAACGGGAACTGGCTGATGAGATTGGGACTGCCGAGGCACTTTCCCAATCATCCTCAGACAGTTCTGATGCCCTTCCTCCCCGTGCAGAAGCCCGCGCTGCGGCTTCTTCTGCGCGACGAGAGGGTCCGATGTTTGTGCTGTCTGCATCTGAGGATGTGGATGTGCTCAGCATCGAGGCGGGTGACGTGGAGGTTCACTCGTCACCTCACGTGCCCGCTTATGAGGAGCTCGTAGAGGTTGTGACTCGTGCGGTGGCCAGACTTAACATCAGCTGGCCATCACAAGTGCAGGAAGCGACAGTATTAAAAAGCAAGCTTGATGAGCGCTTCCTGCAGCACAGGTCTCGCCCTCTATGCAGACTGGCGCATCAGATCCTCCTGTGGTCCCAGGGGAAATTGTCGCCTCTCAGAGCGATGTATATCCCCGGGGACCAGAATCAGGGAGCAGACATCCTGTCAAGGCAGGGGCTGAGGCCCGGGGAATGGAGACTTCACCCAGAGGTGGTGAAGTCCATATGCGAGAGGTTCGGCCCAGTGGAAGTGGATCTATTTGCGTCTCGAGAGACGTCCCACTGTCCACTGTCGTTCTCCCTCACGCATCCAGCCCCGCTGGGGTTGGAGGCCATGGTGCAGACGTGGCCGAAGCTGCGCTTGCATGCATTTCCCCCGATAGCTCTGCTCCCGGGAGTTCTGGAGAGGGTCCGGCAGGACGGGGTCAGTCTACTCCTAGTAGCCCCGTACTGGCCGGCCCGAGTATGGTTCTCAGACATCATAGCACTGCTGGCAGGTCCTCCATGGCAGATCCCTTTGAGGAGGGACCTGCTGTCTCAGGCAGGGGGCACAATATTTCACCCCCAGCCAGAGCTGTGGAAGCTCTGGGTCTGGCCCCTGAGGGGGCTCAGTACTTAGAAGCTGGCCTGTCGGCAGGAGTAGTGGAGACCATACTTAGTTCCAGCGCTCCTTCCACGAGAAGGTTGTACGGCTTAAAGTGGAATTTATTTTCCACTTGGTGCGGGGAGCGTGAGGTGGACCCAGTTAACTGCCCAGTGGCTTCAGTGCTGGAGTTCCTCCAAGATCGCTTCACTGCGGGGCTTACCCCGTCAACACTTAAGGTGTACGTGGCTGCCAAAGGGAAAGGGAACGTCTCGGGTTATGACTATAACCCTTGTTCCCTGAGAAGGGAACGAGACACTGCGTCGCCTTGCCACGCCTCTCCATGCCTGGGAGCGACTTGCTTCATCGCGAAAGAGCTAGCACGGTTGTGAGCCGGCGTCCCTTTATACTTCCGGGTATGCCGTCACATACTACGTCATGACGTAGCACCAATCAAGATCGGTCTTAGTTTCATTCAGACGCGCAACGCTAAGGGAGCGTCCCCAAAGTGTCGTTCCGACGCAGTGTCTCGTTCCCTTCTCAGGGAACAAGGGTTATAGTCATAACCCGAGACGTTTCCTTAAAGTTTGCAAAATGTTTAACACATTTTTTTTTTAACAAACTTGACATTTTAAACACAATTTAGAAAACATTTTTATAACATATTTTTGTTATGAGTGACTAAATTGTTATTTCCAATTTATTTCAGGAAAGCTAAGAAGGCTGAGGAGACTTTGAACCCATATGTGAATTCCGATGAAGGAGAAGTGAACAAAGCCTTCGAGCAAGATATTGAACAAACAGGACTGTAAAGAAACATCAAAATTGAGAGTGATGAAAAAAGCTTCATCATTCATTTACATCATCGCATGCATTTGAGACTCTTTATATATACAATGAACAGATCTCTTTTTTGGAATACCTGATGTTAAAGTGTAAAAAGATACATGAACACATGATAATATAATAAATGATACATTTACTGTAACCAACAGGATGGCTCAAATTGCTAGTAGCTTATATAGACAGATGTAAATAGAGATTAATATTATAAATATTTGGATTTTTAAAAAAAAATTTTTTACATACAATAAAAACTACAATATAATGAAAAGTGCAAAAGAAGCACTTATTTTAATATTGAATGGTTTTTGTGGCATCAGTCTCAATTAAGACAAAGCAGTTGCTGGGTGCAAGTTTGCCTCTTTGCATTTTCACAGCGTCATCGTCTACAGTGTAAATGAACCATCCTCTGTGGAGCGCTGACTCAAAATGCCGGAGACCATCCGGGGTTTGAGACATGTAGAAAAGAAGGGCTGATTTTTCTTGATCATCTCCAGAGATGTGTAGCTTCTCTTTGTCATACCTCTGAAATAAACATGATTTTGTTTAACTGTAGCTTATGGGAAAAAATGTATTGGTGAGCAGGGAGACTTTGTAAAACGTTATTTGCAATATATACACCGATCAGGCGTAATATTATGATACAGAATATTGTGTTGGTCCCCCCTTTTGCACCCAAAACAGCCCTGACCCATCGAGGCATGGACTCCACTAGACCCCTGAAGGTGTGCTGTGGTATCTGCACCAAGATGTTAGCAGCAGATCCTTTAAGTCCCGCAAGTTGCGAGGTGGGGCCTCCATGGATCGGACTTGTTTGTTCAGCACATCCCAAAGATGCTCGATTGTATTGAGATTTGGAGGCCAAGTCAACACCTCAAACTTGTTGTTGTGCTCCTCAAACCATTCCTCAACCATTTTTGATTTGTGGCAGGGCACATTACAGCCACCAGGGAATACCATTTCCATAAAAAAGGGTGTACATGGTCTGCAACAATGCTTAGGTAGGTGGCACGTGTCAAAGTAACATCCACATGGATGGCAGGACCCAAGGTTTCCCAGCAGAACATTGCCCAAAGTATCACACTGCCTCGGCC